>OX123191.2:81753427-82069052 GCA_944739405.2 Euclidia mi | reverse complement strand
CGGATTCATTTACGTTTTATACGTTATACCGCTATACCTAGGCAGTTATAGCACCTAGCTATACTCCTAACATATTCATATAACCGCCACATGGTTATTTCCGCCCGCATTAGTAGGTAAACTTTTATGTAGCTACCTACTTATTAAATTATTATTTCTGCAACTATCATAGTTGTCTTATAAATCTCATATTTCAATCAACTTTTATTTCCTCAGCTCTAAAGTGTTGCCTAATTAGCCTACTTAGGTAAAATAATAGATACATTAGATATTCTTATTTTGTTTCGTTCTCATTAGCTTATACTTACGTAAGCATGTCACAACAAAAGAAGTCACGCGTGTCGGAAGACAAAGAGATGACAATCTTAGAAGCGAAACGCAATATTTTATTTGAGCGCATCCAAAACATATATGAATGCTCAAAAACCGCATCGATGTCTGACAGTAATAGCGAAGCATTTCTCAGTTATTGTATAACAGTAGATAGTATTCGAACAGATTTTCATAAGTTGTTAGACGATTATAACGCAAGATTACTTTCTATTAATCCTGATGAAAAACCGAACTATCAGGCGTATACCTCATTCGAAGATCTCTATTGTATTATTAAGCGTATACAATCGCAATTGGAGGGTAAATGTTCAGCAGAGCCCGTTGCCCGCAAACCGAGATTACCGCCAATCGAGATTATGTCGTTTGACGGAGATATACGAAATTGGCCGTTATTCTATGCAAGTTTTAAGTCTACAGTGCACGATAATGGTTCTCTGACAGATGCTGACAGGTTGTACTATTTAATAGGTAAACTGTCACCGAAGGCCCAGTCCGTATTTGCAGGTGTCACACCCAGTGCTGAGAATTATCAGGTCATATTTCAGTCACTACTTGACAGATATCAAGACACGCGCGTTCTAGCGTCTACGTACTTTGACCAAGCTTTAAATCTCAAACTGTCCAGCAACGCGTCTGTCTCGAATTTCCAGCTGTTTATTGATAACTTCGTAACCGCGGTTAATTCTCTTAGGAATTTAAAATTAGAAGATCTTTCCGACTTTATGTTGCTTCAACTCGCTTTAAAAAAGTTTGACACTGATACAATTCGCGCATTCGAGATGACGGAACGCAATAATAAAATACCTACACTAGATAGTTTTATTTCGTTCATCAAAGATCAGTGTCGAATATTTCATAATACGCAGTCTGGTTCACCTGGCCCGTCTAACACTAACAACAACAAACAAAGGTTGAATAAATCGCGAAATAGTAATAATAACTCAGTCCCTAATCCACAATCTTACGTAACATGTTCGGAATCTAATAGTAATAATTCACAGAAGTGTCTGTGCAGTAATATAGTGCACGACCATTACTATAAGTGTCCCACCTTTAATGATTTAAATCCAATTGCTCGTTTTAAAAGCGTAAAAGATAACAAAGCTTGCATTAATTGCTTAAGCATAAAACATAAAACGAGTAATTGTTCCAGTAGAACGAGATGTCGCACGTGTAAACAAAAGCATCATACACTGTTACATTTGGATAAAAATAACCGGTTGTCAAGCCAAGCCGCTAACCTTGACACACTCGCGCCGCAGGTGCAGCAGACCACGGTAGCTGCGCCTTCCGCGTCTGAGGGCGAAGTATCGTTGTGTATGACATCCATTGCGCGGGCGACGCGCACGCGAGGACGGCACTCGCGCATCTATAATGATCCGCGCAGGGCCAAAACACAGAGTACGGCGTCTAAAACGGTACTGTTAGCGACAGCGCAAGTTATCGTATACGATGTTAATGGGTCGCCGCACATGGTACGTTGTCTGCTAGATAGCGCATCTCAGACCAATCTAATAACATCGGAATGCTTCAAACGCCTCGGATTATGGAATAACTTTAAAAATACTAACTCAACCGTCAAAGGGATAGGCGGATCAGAAAGGCATTGCAGGGGTTCCGTAGATGTTAAAATACATTCGCGTTTTGATAGGAACATTAATTTTAACATTTCTTCGCTTATCGTGGAGCGTATCACGGACGCATTGCCGAACGCTAATGTAGACGTAGCATCACTCACTCATCTCGAATCATTGCCGCTAGCCGACGCGGAGTTTGCGAATCCGGCAGGCATTGATCTTTTGATCGGAGCTTCAATATTTCCGCACTTGCTACTAACTAACATAGTACGTAGTGAGCGATATGATTTACCGCCCGCTATTGAGACGGTACTTGGGTATGTGATTATGGGAACCGTACCTACGTTACATACTTCTCATTGTATTACGTCTTGTTGTTGTTCTGCTCTTCAAGAGATCAAGGTGGGTGCTAAAACTGTGTGTAAGATAAAGCACTAATTAGCTATGCTATGCTATGCTGCGCCATGCTGCGCTATGCTGCGCCATGCTGCGCTATGCTGCGCCATGCTGCGCTATGCTGCGCCATGCTGCGCTATGCTGCGCCATGCTGCGCTTTGCTGCGCTTTGCTGCGCTTTGCTGCGCCATGCTGCGCTATGCTGCGCCATGCTGCGCTATGTGTCGCTATGCTGCGCCATGCTGCGCCATGCTTCGCCATGCTGCGCCATGCTGCGCTTTGCTGCGCCATGCTGCGATATGCTGCGCCATGCTGCGCTATGCTGCGCCAAGCTGCGCCATGCAGCGCTATGCTTCGCCATGCTGCGCTATGCTGCGCCATGCTGCGCTATGCTGCGCTATGCTGCGCCATGCTGCACTATGCTGCGCCATGCTGCGCTTTGCTGCGCTTTGCTGCGCCATGCTTCGCTATGCTGCGCCATGCTGCGCTATGCTTCGCTATGCTGCGCCATGCTTCGCCATGCTGCGCCATGCTGCGCTTTGCTGCGCCATGCTGCGATATGCTGCGCCATGCTGCGCTATGCTGCGCCAAGCTGCGCCATGCAGCGCTATGCTTCGCCATGCTGCGCTATGCTGCGCCATGCTGCGCTATGCTGCGCCATGCTGCGCTATGCTGCGCTATGCTACGCTATGCTATGCTAAGCTACGCTACGCTACACTATACTATACTACACATCCGCTTTGTATTTCTAAAATCTTCTCAATAAGGTTCGACAATTTGCGAAAGAAAAAAATTATAGTTACGTTTGGGTAAAATTTAGTAAAATACACGTCCGGAAAAATGAAGGAACTCGGTCATTTATAGTCAACAAAATTTCAGATTTAAACAAAATAATTTAATCAGCATCAGAATCCATTTGATTTCATTGTCACATGTCATTTATCATTGCATTGCTTATTTTAATTTCTCACTTAAAATATTTTTCATTGTTATATTTAATGTAAGCTTGAAATATTATAAAAGGTTTAGCATCCCTGACTCATTGCACGCGCACCTCGACCGCTTTTGTCCTCGGATTCCGACTACCTACGTTGCTTATCGCTCTGTTCAATTTGAAGTTATAATATCCTACTATACGTTTGTCTTGCTCGCTCTGCCTGATATTGCTATAACATTTTTTCGTTCCATGACACATCGTAGTAACTGTCCATGCTTAATAATGTATTATTCATTATTACTTAAAATAATTTTATTCCACCTACATCTTTTTAATTATTTGCGGGGTGTTAATGACCATACCATTATGCTTAAACAGGGTTTAGATTTACGTTTTAATTATGGCTAATAATAATAAACAGGGACAATATAATTCTTCAACGGATTTAAAGATCTATTACCAAAATGTTCGAGGTTTACGAACCAAAACAACTCAATTTTGTCGTAATCTAAATCTCAGTGCTTATGATGTTTTAATATTGACGGAAACGTGGTTATTGGATAGTGTGAGTAGTTCTGAGTTGTTCGACGATCGTTATATAGTGTGGCGTCGGGACAGGGATTACGATCTTACTGGGCAAACTCGTGGAGGAGGAGTACTCATCGCTGTCCGTAAGGAGATAAGTGCTGTTCCGCAACCATGTTACGTATCTAGTGCTGAGGATTTGTGGTTGACTTTGCCTGTTAAGCAATCTAGTAATGGATCTAAATCCACTTTAAGCTTAAATTTAGGTGTAATATATTTATGCAAACAGAATCTAGGGTTGTCATTCTCTAACCAATTAAACAATTTTTTAACTAAGCTAGATGATATAATAATTCGCAAACCAAATGATAAATATCTAATTGTCGGAGATTTCAACTTGAGTGGAATATCGTGGTTACCTGTTGCCAGTGAGTCATATCTCTCTCCGCGTAATGTAAACAGTATGGATGAACATTCATTTGTTGATTTGTTATATACTCACAATCTAAATCAGTTTAATGGGATCAATAATCGATATGGGCGTATACTTGATCTTGTATTATCAACTGACGACGTAACCGTTTCTGACTGTGAGGAGCCATTGGTTCTTATCGATCCTCATCACAACGCGCTCAATATTGATGTACATTGTTTTCAATATACCTACTTAAAACCTGCTCAACATACTAAATACTTATTTGTAAAGGGCAATTACGACAGGATTAATGAAGAAATTTCAAAAGTCGATTGGTCTGAACTATTTTCTAACAAAACTATGGAATGTTCAGTGCAATGCTTTTATTCATTTTTAGAGGAAATGATTACTAAGCATGTACCGGCAAAAAAATCTAGGGATGATAAATACCCTGTCTGGTACACTACAGCGTTAAAGAAAACTATAAATGAAAAATCTAAATATTTAAGAAAATTTAAGAACTATGGCAACTTATCAGATGGGGCTAGTTATAAGTTATTGAGAGCAAGAGTTAAAAGATTAGAGAGTGAATGTTATCAAAACTATATAAATTCTGTTGAAAATTCGATAAAAAACAATCCTAAACACTTTTGGAAGTTTGTCAAATCTAAATCAAATTCTTCGAATATCCCTAGCACATTAAAGTATGGTAATATTATTGCTAGCGGTGGCATAGACATTTGTAATTTATTTTCCGACTACTTTTATTCTACATTTTTAAGCTCGCCTCAGGGTTTACCTTCTCGTATTTCACAAAACGTTTCCGATTCAACATCATATATCTCAAATATGGAAATAGATCATAATGAAGTAATTAAAGCAATTAAATCACTGGATCTGAATAAATCTGCAGGTCCTGATAAAATCCCTCCTCTCTTACTGGTTAATTGTGCTAAAACTATCTCGATACCTATCAGTCTGTTGTTTGAAAAATCATTGAGTGAATGTGTTATGCCTTCTATTTGGAAGTCCGCATTTATAACACCAATACACAAGAAAGGTCCTAAAAATGAAGTGTCTAACTATCGACCAGTTTCTAAATTATGTTTAATTGCTAAACTGTTTGAAAAGATTATTCATAATCAGTTATATGCCGCAGTGAAGAATTCTCTCAATGATTATCAACATGGTTTTATGAGGGGGAGATCGACTATTTCTAACCTAGTTCTCTTCGATGACTATATCACTGATAGCATGAGCCGGGGTAAACAAGTCGATGTCGTTTACACAGATTACTGCAAGTGTTTCGATAGAATAGATCATTTTACTTTAATTCACAAACTAGAATCAATAGGGATAAGAGGCGATCTTTTGAGATGGTTTATATCTTACATTTCTAATAGATCTCAAGCAGTGGCTATAAATAATTACATTTCTAGTTGGGTAACTATCCCTAGCGGGGTTCCACAAGGTTCCCTGTTAGGTCCTTTGCTCTTTGCAATCTTTGTAAACGACATCGGCAAATGTTTGCATACTGCAAAATTACTTTGTTTCGCGGATGACATGAAGATTTTTCTACCGATCTCATCACACGATGATGTTCAATCCCTTCAATCCGATTTATCGCGTATAGAGGATTATTGCGTAGAAAATAAGTTAGATCTAAACCCATCAAAATGCTCTATTGCTACTTTCACTAGGAAAAATACTGTTATTACCTCAGAATATATGTTAAAAGGACATAAATTACTCCGTAGCCATAAGGTTCGTGATCTTGGTGTAGTGTATGATTCGAAGTTATTATTCGAGGAGCACGTGGACAGCATTGTAAAGAAAGCATCTCAAGTTCTTGGGTTTGTCATGCGCACATCGACTAGTTTCAAAGAGGCTAAAACTTTTAAGATACTATACTGCACATTTGTTCGCAGTATACTGGAATACGGGTCACAGGTCTGGAACCCCAGATACGACAAGTATATAATCAGATTAGAAAACATTCAAAAAAAGTTTATTCGATATTTATGTTATCGGATCAAACACTGTTATAAAAGTGAAGATTATTTTAAATTATGTGCAAAATTTCACCTTCTTCCCCTAGTTAAGAGGCGAGAAATAGCAGATGTCATTTATATGCTGAAAATTATTTCTAATTCTATTGATTGCCCTGAGCTTCTTGGTAAAATTGGATTTAATACCCCTGTTAAAGCTATGCGACATTATACACCCATTAATTTACCCCTTGCGTCATCAAATTACCGACAGAATACTTTCCTTTGGCGAGCTAGCAGGACTTTAAATAATATTTGTAAATCTCACGATATCGATATTTTTAACGTTAATTTAACATCAGTGAGGCGGTTGCTAAGCCGAGATTTCTTCCTAGAATACCAGGTTTGATTATTTTTACAAATGAAATAATATTAGTTATTAGTGTATATTGTTCTTTATATTCTGTTATCCACACGTATTTACAGACTTTATTAGCGCTTAAAAGTGAAGACCTGTAATTGGCTAGTTGTTGTCTATTTATGTAACAAAATTCATTGTAAATGCTGTTGGTTTTCCATACAATTAAATAAATAAATAAATAAATAAATAAATAAATGACATTGCCTGTAATGTCATACCCGCTCCGCTAGCAATTTCGCTTTGTGAAGAGCTTATTCAGCTTTTCAAGCGAGGCCAGTTTGATCTTGTCAAATGGACAAGCAACTCTAAGGAGGTTCTCGCACGCATACCAGATTCTCATAAAACTTCTCCAGACATTGAGTTTGAGAAGTCTGTACCGCATAAGGTTCTCGGTTTACGCTGGGACAAATCCTGTGATAGTTTTCGGTTTGACGTCTCACCACCAGATGACAAGTGCGCCAAGCGCACTATGCTGTCCACAGTGGCTCGACTATGGGACATAATGGGTTTGTGGCTCCCACAATTTTGTACGCCAAGCTTTTGATCAAGGAGCTTTGGCTATCAAAGTGTGATTGGGATGAAACACCCCCTGAACATATTGTCGCCGCTTGGGGCCAGTTTTGTATTGAGCTTACCGCGCTCAATCAAGTTACTATTCCGCGTCATCTTGGGTTGGTAGATGGATGTACCGTCAACTTAAAAGGTTTCGCTGACGCCAGCGAGCGTGCTTACGGCGGAGTCGTATATCTGCAAGTCCGCACTACTCGGTGCAGTTAGTTTGTGCCAAGTGTAAGGTCTCGCCTGTTAAAACCATTACGGTTGCGAGACTGGAGTTGTGCGCGGCCCTTCTGCTGTCTCAGTTGCTCCGCAAGGTTCAAGACACAGTTTGCCCCACTACCCCATAAATAAAATACACGCATTTTCCGACTCCAAAGTAGTGCTCGCTTGGATTCATTCTTCTCCTCACCGCTGGCAGACTTTTGTCGCCAACCGCGTTAGTAAATTGATTGAACTTGTTCCCGCTACTTGTTTCAATCACGTCGCGGGTTATCATACTCGTCTTCAGGAAGAACTCTCCATAGATCATATTGACTGGAAGTTTATTCCACCAGCATAACCACATTTCGGTGGACGTTGGGCAAGCATGGTCAAAGTAATTAAAACGCATCTCTTCAAAGTTATAGGTCAGCACATCCTCTCTCACGAAGAGCCTTTAACTGTCCTTGCACAAGTCGAGGCACTGATCAACTCGCGTCCGCTTCCAACTCAGTGAGATCTAGCCTGAGGTTGGACCTACCTCTTAGTTTAAGTATTTAGTTAGTAGTTTTCGCTATTATTGCGTTTGTAGTCTTCGCTAAAGTTAATTTAGATTAATTTTATTGTCATATCGCTGTCTTAGCCTATTGAGGGGTTATGCGGTAGTACACCCAACATAGCTAAGTTCAATTCTATTTTTTTTTTTTAAAGGCAACCCTTTAGGGCCGGGGGGATATGGTAGCGCCATCTACCTTCCTATATATAACTAATCGCATCAACATGAATCGTTCCACGCTTGTCTAGTGCGAGCGATATCATATTTCCGTCCCTCTCTTTCCCTCTCCCTGGAAGAGGCACTGCCTTGCGCCTGATTTCGTCGCCGCGATCGTGAACGCGACGGACAGTCTCGAACATTCCGCTCGCTAAGAACGCCGTCTCGATACCGCTCCGCGCCGCACCGCTGTATCGCCGTCTCGTTCGTACCGCGCCGCTCCCATATGTGTTTATCACCGCTTCCACCAAGGAAAACCCGCTCGTGAGTGCTAGTGAAAACAAGCAACTGCATCGCGAAACCACCAGGAGGACAAGAAACGAAGAAGGCTGAATAAGGTAAGTGCCTTCCATCCTGGAAATATCCTATACCCACTCAATCTCCTCCCGTATCCATCTCCCCTTCCCTTATTCCTTTCTAGGCGGCGAAGAACCGCTATCCTCTGAATACAGTCCATTTCCTTCTCCAAGTCGCCTAGAACCCTACCCCACGGTTTCGGCACCACGCCATACCACAACGGCTTTTGATAATATCACTTCTTTGATGCGCGTTAAACTGCGGAGCGCAGCTCGTTTCACAATTAGCAAAAACTTTAAGTATCTAAGATTACTCAAGCTTCTGCTAAATCAAGCATTTCATTTCTCTAAGGTCTTTGCCATTATACACACGTCAATGATCCTTTCTTAAAGACACAATAAAACCCTTTTAACTCCTGCATAAGTAATGGGCGGCGGGTATTTTAATCTGAGTAATTGTTCTTAAAAACACTAGTATATCATCCATCTCTTTTGCTTGCAATCCGTTTTTATACTTTTGACTTCTTTCTTTTCTTTTAATATAAAAACGGTCAAATTTAACAATACGAGTTCTTTATTGTGATGAAGGTGCATAATTAAGTAGTACTATATTTGTGATAGATTTATAGAGCCGGAGTATTATTTAAAGAGCTGTCTTCGAATATTTTATAATAATTTTTATACCTACTAATTTTAAAAAAATCTTTTGAAATACATGTGCCACTAAACCATTGAATTATTTCATATTTTCTACCGTATGGAACTATTAAGCTGTTCTATTGCTGGGCACGAGCTTTTTTCATCATGAGCATATTTAACTTAATCCAAAGACCACAATAACGGCGAAGGTATTGCAGACTTCACGAGACTTCTAACAACATCATGCACACCGATATAGCAGTTCCCTTTTCTATTTAACCGTTCCCTCCAAGTTTGTTGGTGTGTTTAGTTATATAATGACAAACAACACGAAATGTAAAGGAGAGCTAGAAAGCTATCAAACATATTTGTATCAAAGCTCTATGTTTCCTACGAATCTTCTGCAAATAGTTACACGATTGATACCCGTTGCATAAAAATATTTATAATAACTAATTTCAATGTGTGCAAATCGCGAAATATTAATATAATACATCAAGCCCGAGAAAGGGTAATGTAACAACTTCGGTAGTTTAGTAAATACAAACCCATAATAACAGTTAAGACAACAAAACTACGGAGTAAATATATAAAACAGTCATTTCTAACAATACAGAGACCGTTTTTAGGGTTCCGTACCTAAAAGGTAAAAAACGGAACCCTATTACTAAGCCTCCGCCGTCTGTCTGTCTGTCTGTCTGTCTGTCTGTCACCAGGCTGTATCTCATAAACCATGATAGCTAGAAAGCTGAAATTTTCACAAATTATGTATTTCGGTTGCCGCTATAACAATAAATACTAAAAATTAAAAAAAATAAAATATTAAGGGGGGGTCCCATACAAAAAACGTGTTTTTTTTCGTATTTTTTGCTCAAAATTACTAACTGTAACAGGTAGACGACGCTTTAAATTTTCACAGAATATGTAGTTGTATATTACCCTTCAAAATAAATAATTAAATTTAAAAAAAGTAAATAATAAAGGGGGGCTCCCATACAACAAACGTAATTTTTAAGCAATTTGTTACTCGATCTTAATAAACAGGTAGAAACTTATAAAGTATTTAAGTATACATACAACGAACGTGATTTTCTTTTATAGATGATGGTACGGAACCCTTCGTGCGCGAGTCCGACTCGCACTTGCCCAATTTTTATACATGTTGTGGCATGTTACGGACCTATGTCAACATGCGGCCGGGTCCGACGTTGTAACAAATCAGATTGGGGCTCCGATATTGTAATAGAGTAATCATGTTGAAGGAAATTTGGTGTTTAAGCATTTCTTTCGGAATAAGGTCTATTATTCTAACATCTCGCTATTTACACAAGTATATTTTTTATAGACTCACACCTGTGTCCCTTAGGGGGATAAAGGAACCTTACCGTACAGATACAGATACAGGTGATATAAAATAAATCTTATGTCTAGCTTTAAAGGTCTATGTGCTTATGGTTTGGACTTTTTCTCAATGCACTGGATTTGTTTGATACTAAAATGACGGGAAAACTCATATGTAGAAGTAATTAGCTAGTTACCGGCTGGTTGTGATTATACATCAGATATTTTAGCTAGTTTAACTAATGTACAATATAAAACTTATTTTAATTTTATGTATTGTACCTACTAGGTAATCTGTTTAAATAGCGGACTCCAAACTTCAAGCCAAAAGCCTTGGATGCAACCCGGGACAACGCAGGGCAAGGTGATTACGATGACCCTAAATAGGAAGTTAAATTTAGATTTTGAATATTATCAACCATTCGTCTATCAGAAAGTCATAGCTCACCACTTATCTAGGGAACAACATACCACACATGACATATTTCCAACTTGACAATGGATGTCTGACCACCCTTCGAAATGTTAATTTGAACGCCATAATATAATGTGTATGTGTAAAATATATGAATAAATTATATAAATATGAATCTCAAATGAAGTCACGCATTCGAAGCAATCATAATCAAATTGATGTGCCATTCGGTCTGTTAATAACACCGGAGGCGGAACACTTTTTAGGAAATTAATTTTCTGAACACCTTTGTGTAGGTGTTGTGGTTTGTGAAAGTGTGACGGTGTATAAGAGGTATTGTGAAATTATAATTAACTAATGGGATGGGCATAATCTGCTCAATATTTTTTTTTTATAGTCTCACGCCTGTATCCCCGAAGGGGTAGGCAGAGGTGTAAATATTACACCCACATTTTGTCATGAAATTTTAGGTCCCACGTAATAGGGGGCGAGCCTATTGCCGTCACCGGGCACATCACCAGACTCCGGACTGCTACTGAATATTCGGGCAAACCCAGTAATACTTTTGCCCGACCCGGGAATCAAACCCGGGACCTCATTGCATTGTTTTGATTCATCTTGAATGCACGACTGCACGGTTGGCGTAGTGGTTTAAGCGGCCGCCTCGCCGCTTGACACTGCGCCGAGTGTCGTGGGTTCGATTACCACACGAGACAACACTTTGTACGATGGATAAATTGTTGTTTCGAGTCTGGGTGTTCATTGTGTCCGTTGGTTGTATGTTTGTAAAGTCCCCCACAGGATTTCAGTATTCCTAGTGCGGGAGTTGTAAAAAAAAAAATCTTCAGCTTTAGCCTATCATAGTCCACTGCTGGATATAGGCCTTGCCAATGGGTAGACTTGTTTTGATTAATTTATATCATTACATACTGATATTTGAGTCATGTTTCTTGGTTTTTCATTGTACTTTACGTTTCGATACACATTACATTTAAATAAAAAGTGCTTCACTCAAACCTACGGCTTAGCAGTAAGGATCTCTACCGACTTGGTCCTTTCTTACCGACTAGACCAAGTGGTCAGTCACAGTATATCACATTGCGACTCCGCTACTGAATGTCGAAGTTTGAAATGTCGACGTATGTTAGTTCTAAAGTACAGGATCTCGATGTACGCCAGTTCGAAAGTTCACTGGAGCGAAGTTCGAAGTTCGAAACTCGAGAAACTAGCTTGACGGAGCCCTGCTTGGCAGGGCTCCTATTTTTGGATAAAGGGTCACAAGGAAGCCTAACATAACCTATTAAGTTTCTCGAGTTAACGAGACTTTTTCATATAAACAATACGTCGGCGTTGCATACTTCGCTCCAGTGAACTTTCGAACTGGCGTACATCGAGATCCTGTACTTTAGAACTAACACAACAATTATTTGAGGAGTATTTGCCAATTTTAGCGTATACAAAAGAACATTCAAGCACAAAGCTTAACCTTCGATTGCCGAGGATTTATGCTTAGGTATGTTCTTTTGTAATTAACTAACTAGTTCACGTTGCTATAGTTTAAGAATGGTTTCGCACTATGTCCATTATACAGTTCTATAAATAACGCACTAAATTCCATGGAAACCGAATCAGAGATGATGGATGTAGAGCCTAACGTACCATAGAAATAGTTCCACGACTACTTCGAAACGTATTCTATTCTAACTGTAAGAACGTATCCGCTCTTACAATCTACGAATTGTAAATTACAACTTTACAAACTACATAACTTTTCAATCTTGTCTGCTTTTATTGTCTGTAATTGTGATCAAACAGTGCAGAAATATCGGATAGGTACTCAAAACAAATATGCGTGGTTTTATTAATAGTCTGCATTTAATTGCTTTTCAAAACTAAATATGATATTAACGGCAAATCACTATGAAATTAATTATACGCATAAATTAATATCTCGTTAACAAAACACATGTGACAAGAGCACAACATTGTTATACTTAATGTTATCATGTTTCCGATTTGCCACAAAACGACAACACCACTCAATGCTGGTTTTAGCAACGTCAATAGGTACATGCAATTTAAACGTATTATAATAGTGCATAGAAAATTAATTGCTATCATGTTTTCGTTTATAATCATCACATTATGTATAAAATAATTTGCCCTGACTGAAATATCATCGCATAGACCAACCTACATAAGATAAAATATGAACTGCGAGAGCGAAGAAATGACCGTCCTAAACTTCGGTAAATGCGTCGTCGAAAGCATCAGCATGCATCGGAAAGCACTAGCGTAGCGTAAGCGTAATTGGTGAAAACGTCAGTGAAATCTTCGGTAAGAAAATTAAATATGAACCAAAATTGAGATGCATCATTTTTGCACCTTTTTCAAATGTAATAACAAAACTTCAAACATCTTAATACAATATATTCGTAAGTGTAATGTATACTCATTCACACAGCTTAATACTTGTATAAAATATTAGTAAATATAATCCATATTTAAATAAAACGTTTCACAGTTTGAGAACTGTAAATTGTTCTGAACTTTTCAGAATATAATTTTCCAAACATACATAGATACATACATACATACATACATACATACATACATATGCTCACGCCTTTTTCCCGTCGGGGTACGCAGATATAACAGAACGCCACTTGCTTCTATCCTTACAAGCCTCACGCGCTTCCTCTACATTCATTATTCTTTTCATACATGCAAATGCAGTTACGGGTGCTTCGGACTTCCAAACATTCTAAACCAATCATAGACTCTGTTGATTTAGCTGTAGTTGATCTAATCTTAAACTAATTTAAAGCTGAAGAGTTTGTTTGTTTGTTTGGTTGAACGCGCTAATCTCAGGAACTACTGGACCGGTTTGAAAAATTATTTCCGTGTTAGATAGCTCGGGGCCAATTCTTCTATTTTATATTTTTTTTTTTTGGGACTAATCCCACCCTCATTCCCACTACTGTGTCACCTGTGTAGCCAGGTTCAGCAGCAGTGACCATTGATGACAACGAGTTTTGACACTCGTGAAGTCCCGGGGAAAGTTAAACTGTCTTGGAACCCGCAACGAACTTAATCAGAAGTATATTGGAGGAGTTGGAAAATGAATAATCCACTTCCCTCCTTAACAAAGCGGGAGACAAGCAACGAAGAGATATAGTGATGAGAAAAGATAAGCACCACGGACATGAGCATTAAGGGGGCCTAAATTGTGAACTATGCCTGTTTCCAGTAATATGTATGGCAGAAACGCCTAAACGCACGGAAATTCGTCCTACGTGCCACAAGATCCGTATAGTACACTACTCCAGAAGTTACCTCTAATTCGTTAAGCATGATATTACGTTCAGTTTGCCAAAGACTACACTCCCATAGAATGTGATGAGCAGATTGTTCATAATTGTTGCCAGATGTTGAACATTGACATAACGCTGAATCAACTAGCTTAAATGAATACAACTTGCTCTTAAAGTTGCCATGACCTGTAAGAAATTGGGCTACACAGTGATCCACCTCCAACCAGTTCCTCGCCAGTCGCTCTCGGACGCATGGGAAGAACTGGTAGAGGTGACGGCCCTTAGTTGATGTGTTCCAGCGACATTGCCATTCATCAAGAAGATCGTCATAGACTGTGGATTGATGGTTCAACAATGTAGCGATCTTATGTCTGTCGCGCGACGTATGGCGTATGACATTGAAATTATATTTTGAACGGAATGAGATTATATTTTGAATTGACTCAAAATCGGTATTCTGCTAACCAAATGTCATTATCGTATAATAAACAGTTCGTCTTTGACACATATTTGACACTTGTTTCAATTTACGATCTCATTACAATTTCATTCAAATATCTGTTAATTTAGGAGAATACCATTTGTGACACTGACATTATATCGAAACTGTATTTTGAACAAATTTATTTAGGAGAATCGGGCCCCTGATTTAGGATTCGAGGAAGGCTATACTACATAACATTACGCTATGAGCCACGGGAGCGGAGCAGTAGCCCTAAATAACGCGGGTGTAACCGCGGGCTCATCTAGTATTCAAAAAGATTGTTTGATTAGTTACAGGTTTCAAGGCTTTGTAGTAAATGTTCTTTATTGTGTAGTAAATCTGGTATTTCTTTATCTACAACTGTGGTAAATCTTTTATAGCTAGTTAATAAACACCTGTGATGAAGAAAACTTAGGCCTTTCGTACTCAAGGATACCTGTATCGTTTATACCAGATTTTTGACGGATTTTTGTCTGAAAGCGACCACCGCAATACAAATAAATAGAGATTCATACAGAGATGCGTCGCTGACATTTTGTCTTTGCAACGCGGGCGCCAGTTGCGAGCTACCTTAAATATTATTTTTGGTAAGAAAGCGTCGAGTCCTAAAGTCATTATATAATATTATTAGAGGACGCTGGCAGCTACGGCCGCACATTTTTGTAATTTATCTGTTTGTGCCTGATCCCGTGGGAACTTTAGGAAATTCTTACGCACTGCAGTGAAACACCATCCATTTGTTATAGGGACTGTAATTAAGCTATTGTTGACAGAAAATCATAATATTTTACATATCCGGCCTTCAAAGACGAAATTACGGCTTGGCCGCGGGGACCAGCGACGCGACCTGCGACACGACCGGCGACGCGACGATTCGCGCGACGCGAAAATCATGCCACGGGCACACGCGCTCTCGCCGCCGCGACCAGTGTAGACCAGGAGCGAGACGACATTAGCTGAGATCTTTTTGTGAAATTTAGCTCGACATTGTACGGACTTTGGTGCCAATATCACATTTGTTTTAACCCGGCAATCGAACCCGAGACCTCATGATCCGCTTACAATACCGCAAGATCACAGAGGCAGACTTGATATTGTGTACCTAACCACGGTATTGAAATCTATAGGTACTGTATTTTATCTTTACACAAACGGTCGGAACGCGATTTATACTTACGAGCGTCAAGCTCGGTTCCCACCTAACCTACTGCATACCAAACTCAAGGTGCTTAGGTATACATTCTGTAGGTACCTACTGAATGCGTACTGAGCCGACGCTTGTAGGTATTGTAACTCGAGTTTTGAGTTAAAATACAGAAAAGCTTATACAGTAAGTAAGTGTGATCTAACTAACTAGGTATATGCACTTCTAAAAACTTACTTAGGTATTTTGAATTCACAGACAGACACTTCAACTTTATTTATACAGTATACATTTATGTAGATATAGATAACATCCAGACGTTCCAAATAGCTAGCCCAACTAAAAATTCTAAGAATAATATCATGCTCGCGGAGAAATAAACTAAAAATTTTATACTGACTCAGCTCCGGCGCTAGTCGTCGCGACTACCGCTCGACGCCGTGGCGTGCGCCGTACTAATTCATACATTTGTTTTGGTCGCGCGACGTGTCGCACGACACGACGCTGTACCGCTCGGTGCTATTCGCCGGTCGCGTCGCCGGTCGCCGCTGCGCGTGGCATGCTTAGATAATTCCTATACATTTGATTCAGTTGCAAGTCGCGTCGCCGGTCGCGTCGCGTGAATTTTCGCTGGAGCGAATTGTCCGTGGCCAGGCCGTTACGTGATGATCATCCCGCACCCACGACCACCCAACCGAGGCATTTCATTGACTACCCGAACCTTAAACAATCACTTTACGTCAAAACCGACATAGTATTTTAAGTATAGTTAAATTTCCGAAGCCGACTCCACATTATTCTCTCGCCCCAACCGAACCCTTCAAATGTAAACAGTGCCTATCCATCAGTCCGCGCGTAGTTCGTATTTTACAACGGTCCGACCGAGTTTTATACTCGATCTATTCCGAAACAGACCCTTGTATTACGTCATATCTTTCGACGAGTTTCCCACAACGTTACTTTTGAAGTAGCTGAAACGTTGAGGGTAAGATAAGTTTATAGGGACAATACTGTGAAGATTTATTAGACGAATTACAAAAGTTACAAAAGACTAGGAAAGAAAATATATCTATAGGTATATTTTCTTTGTTGAGATATCTTTATAATATTCTGTTATGTTTTGGTTTGTAGAATTCTCTCTATTATGATTAACTGGCTGCTGCCCGTGATTTCGTACCCATGTGTGCCATTGCGACAAAAAGTAGCCTCTGCGTTATTTTGATGTATCTATGTACTATGTTAGATCAAAGCTTTATATCTAAAACTACGGAGAATCACAACGCAACCATAAAATTGCGTCGCATGACGACACCATCGTGCGACGCTCCACTCACTGACTGCAGCGCGACTGCATTCAAATTTTGTAGATACAACAACGCAACCGCAAAAAGCCACAGCGAAACTATTCACACGTAGCCACAGCAAGACCGCATTTTGTGTAGAGTTATTCTGGTACACGTGAATCAAGCCTTATATGAATTTGTTGACCCTTGCTATATCCACATAAACCATACTGTGGGAAGCCGCTAGTACAGAATAAATTCACCGTCAACACCTAGCGCCCTTCCATCATTTATATACCCTTACTAGAATCTGTCCGATATTCCAACCCGAATCTATCTCCATAATTCCTTCGTCGGCGTAGATAAAAAAAACCCAGTGCCATAAATACGTAGCTAAGACAGCACAACCACAAATTCCACGCAACTGAATCGTGACTCAAACGAAGACTAGGGAACAATAAACTGCTAGATATAGAGCCTATACTCCTAGATGCCTCCTAGACAGATTCAGATAAAAACTACATATTTATTTGGACGCTGACGTACATCTTAGAAAGAATTGTACGAGAGTTGCGTATGTTATCTAGATGTATTTGCCTGTTTATGCCTTTGAGAATTGTTTGGTGTTGGGTGTTAATTTGTTATTGGGTGCGAAAAGTTCTTTTGTTGCTAGAAACTTTATTATTATAGTATAGTGAACGATATGAAAATCTGCATAACCAGTGTTTTCTGTTCTTTTTTTGCTTTCGAAGTGGAACTTAACAATATTTCTCACAATGTATTTTTTTCAAAATCAAAGAAGAAAGGAAAATCTCCTCCGTGATCAATCACTTTTCGTCATCTA
This sequence comes from Euclidia mi, assembly GCA_944739405.2. Classification (NCBI taxonomy): domain Eukaryota; kingdom Metazoa; phylum Arthropoda; class Insecta; order Lepidoptera; family Erebidae; genus Euclidia; species Euclidia mi. The sequence goes on along the minus strand of OX123191.2, from coordinate 82,051,173 downwards.
AATTTAAATGTTATTTCATGCTTTGATTTCTTATGAAGATCAAACCTATAACACAAAGCCTAGTGTAAAGAAACAAACCTACGTTAAACCAATATTCCGTGTTGAAATTCTGCAACAAATATTTCCTTTTCATTTTTCTTCAGAAAGGTCATTGGGCATATCTGACCCGCTTTGCGAACAGTGGCGGATTAACCAAAATAGTTTTAAACAAAGGGGAATAATATGACCTTTCATTGCATATAATTGTTTAATATAATATCGTCGGAGAAAAATGTACAGGATCCTTTAAAAAAGAAAACAAACGGTATCAAATAATAATATTATAATAATATTCTACCACATTCACACAACACCGTCTAGTCCCAAACTAAGCAGAGCTTGTACTATGGGTACTAGGCAATGGATAAACATACATATATACTTTTTTTTTTGTAAATACATACGTATTATACATAGAAACACCCAGACCAAGACAAACATCCATGTTCACGCACACAAATGTTTGACTTGAGCGGGAATCGAACCCGCAACCTTCGGCATGGCAGTCGCTTACACTACTGCTACGCCAACCGGTCGTCAAGGTTTTTATTTCATCTTATAAAGGCATAAAAATAATATCGAAATGAGCTAATATTTAGAGATATGTTACACGCTGTGTCTTTCGCACATTGAACAGGTTTTTTTTCGCACATTTAATAGCTGCGCCCATATCGCTAGCATTGTTTATTATCTGTCTTGGGCCATACACCAGGAAGCAACTGGCGCACCCGCTGCCTTTTTAAATTATCTTATGATTGCTTTGGATCAAATTGAATAAGAAATATTTTAATGAATTAGCATTTTATTTTTCTTACCTATATCAATTAATAAGCGGACGCCCGCGACTTCGTCGGCCTCAATCAGTGATCCCGCAGGAATATTGGGATAAAAAGTAGCCTATAACCTTTCTCATGAATGTGGCTATCACACACAAATAGATTTTTTCAAATCGGATCAGTAGTTTCAGAGATAAAGAGTATGGATATATACATAGATAACACTTGAATTTTTTGAGATTCCCGTAGCTCTCATTAATGCGACTAATACCATAGTAAATGAGAGCCATAGATGAATACACTCTGCTATATTTCGTTTGTGTCCGCCATGGGTATGGTTTCCATACTAAGGTGCCCATTTATTTTTTTTTATTTATAGACTCACGCCTGTATCCACGAAGGGGTTGGCAGAGGTGTGATATAACACCCACATTTCGCCATGAATTTTTAGGTCCCACGTAATAGGGGGCGAGCTTATTGCCATATTTACTTTTGTCCTATGGTATATACGAGGACAATTTTGAGGTCTTGTTGCGCAACACGTAGGTAGCGAAAAAATGTTATTTTCAACCGGCGTCAAAAAAAGGGGGGTCATCTATACCGTTGTTTTTTTTTTGTTTTTTCCTTCAAATCTCCGTCAATTATTATAAAATGTTTGATAAATATATTTTTTTCTTTGGTAGGACGTACTTCACGTTTGGCCTCGTACAAGTTTGAGTAAGGCTTATGAAGTTGGTTTTATCTACATTCCTAGTTTTTAATATTATTTTAGTGTTATTTTAGCACATTTTTAATTTTAGTATAATTTCATATTTCGAGTAAAATTTGACTTTTTCGTTAACCGTTATGGAGAACTCAAAAATATCTTATTAACCACTTATAATTACATCTACCCTAAGACGTAACTAAGTAACATGTGTTCCATGCAACCGAACCGTCTAACGGTTATCCGGATAGACATACAAAGCTGACAGTATTGTTAGTAAAGAATCTTTGTTCCAGATATAAGCGAGCGCTCTGGCGCCTCACATTGACGTATTTTTTTTTCTTTTTTTTTTTGGGACTTCTGTAACGCATAGCGTATGTCAGTCCCATCGTACCCTAATCTTAATTACATCGCACTTATGTCTATTAGATATCGGCCATAAATCTGAACAGGGCTTCAGCTTCGGCACCATTTGGTTGAGACAAAATTTTGTGAAATATACCTATATCAGTCCTGTTCAAATTTAAGGTTTTAATTAAATTATTTCGACTCGTTTCATACCGGACGCATTCCGTTAATAGATGATGCAAGTCTTCGGTAACGTCACATACCTCACAATTGGGCGATGTGACCTTCTTCATCAAGAAAGCAAATTTTCGGCATGGAATGTGTCCAGACCTGAGTCTGTGAGCCATAACAACTAATTTCCTATTTAGAGTGGTATCCAGAAACCAGGAAACACGAGGAGGCTGACACTGTATGGTTTTATACCATATTCCCTTCTCTAATGACCTTTTATCAAAGTGTTCTTTCCAGAGATCGTAGCATATATTTTAAATATCGGTAGATATTCCGAGTAATCTAGTGTAATATTAATTTCCTTTCCGTTCTTAGCAGCATATTTAGCCAACATGTCAGCCTCCTCATTGCCTTTTATTTCAGTATGCGATGGAATCCATTGCAATCTCAGTTGGACGCCTTTTAAGATAATTTCATCGATTTTAGACAGAATACATACATACATACATAGTCTCACGCCTATAACCCCGAAGAGGTAGGCAGAATGCCATATGCTATCGGTGTACCTCTGTGTCCAGAAGCGCATCGAGCTATATGCTGTAATGCACTTTTGCTGTCTGTGCAAACTACAACTTTTTTAATGTTACCGTTATTGTTAACGTAGGTTAACGCTTCTGAGATTGCAATAAGTTCCAAGGTCATAATGGAGGTCGATTGACATAATGTTTTAAAGCAATTATCCTGAACATTCATTATTACATTAGGAACATAGAATGCCAATCCAAGACCTTCTACGCTCTTTGACCCATCTGTATATATAAAATGCCACCCACTATATCTAATATACAATTCTCTAATAACGTCATATTTTAATAAATTAATCTCATATAAAGATTTTGACAATTTTATTGATTCTAAATCAACTGAAATTATTTCGTTTATATTAATATGAGTTACCCATGTTCGCAAAGTAAACATTAGTAAGGGGTAATATGACGTAATCTGTATTTCTTTAATTTCATCAATCACCCATGCAAGTAAGGGAATACTTTTATTTCTCCAATAACAACTTTGTCGAAGAGCGTAGAGATTCTGGAGCAGTTGAGTGGTTATATTATTATCTACGGATTTTAATCTCAAACAAAACTTAAAGGCTAAATATTTCCTTCGTAAATACAGTGGAACTACACACAGCTCACTCTCCATTACGTGAATTGGAGAAGTTCTAATAAAGCCTCCTATTATCCTAAGAGCCTGATTTTGTAGTTTATTTAATTTATCTAAGTGGCATCTCGCACTTGCATCGTATAGATAACAGCTATAGTCTATCCGACTTCTGATTAGTGCTATGTATACGTCTTAGATGCTTAGGGTGCAAGCCCCATGACTTACCAGCTAACACTTTTAGTAAATTAAGATTCCTTTGCACTCTCTCAACTGTCATATTAATATGTTTACTCCATCTTAGTGATTTGTCTAACCAAACGCCCAAGTATTTGTATGTGTCTACTATCTCTAAATTATAATTATCTAATTTTAAATCAATTTGTAATGTTCTAAAACCTCTACTGAAGATACATACTTTGGATTTAGCAGCCGATATCTCCAATCCCATTTCACCTAAAATAAAACAAAGTGTATTCAAAGCAGTTTGGAAAAGATTTTGACCTTCTCTTAAATTGTTTGTGGAAGAATACAAGACAAAATCATCTGCGTATTGACACATTGTTACAATGTAAATATTTTGAAAACACTTGATTGTTAATATAATAAAAAGTATAGGAGACATAGGATCACCCTGGGCTATGCCCCGATTTGTATACCTAATAAAATATGTATTTTGTTTTGTGTCATCTTTAATCATTAGGTGTCGTTCACTTAAAAAAATCCACAAATATTGGCAAAACTTTTGACCAGCTCCAATTTCCTCCAAAGTGTTTACCAGCACATCTATCAACACATTATTATAGGCATTCGTGATATCCAAAAAGCAAGCGATGGTCGGCATTTTGTGTGAGAATCCTAGGTATGTGTGTGCATAGGGTTCCCACCGAGAACTTAGGGTCCCAAACCAACCTCACCTGCAAGTGGTGCACCTGCCGGTCAACGGACGAGGCTCTGGCAAACAAAATATCCCGATAAGCGGCAATAGGCTCGCCACCAATTACGTGGGATCAAAACACTGGCGAAAAGTGGGCGTTAAATATGCCTCTGCCTACCCCTTCGGGGAAACAGGCGTGAGTCTATGTATGTATGTATGTATGTATGTAATCCTAGGTATATTTGGCTTACTAGTTTGACTAAGCAGTCTTGACATGACTGTCCCCTTCTGAATCCAGAGGTGTATGGGGATAGCAGTTTATTTTTCTCAATATACCACTCCAATCTTTTTGTGAGCATTGAGTGGAAGATTTTACAAACACAAGATATTAATGAAATTGGCCGGAGCTTAATCTCGTTGTTTAGTGAAGCTTTTGGAATGGGTGCCACTAATATGTCACGCTATTGTTTTGGGATATTACCAGTTTTAAAAATATAGTTATAAAGTTCTAATAAGTAGAGTTTGCTATTAGGAGATAAAAGATATATAAGTGAATAAGTTATGCCATCGTTACCTGGTGCTGTGTCAATACGCTTTAGGCAATTGCACATTTCTTGTAAAGTAAAATTGGTCTCTAATAACGTGTTATTTGATTTATAATATTGGGCCTTTGGATAGACATAATCTGGAGCTAAGGTACAAAGGAGATCCACCTTCTGATCATTTGAAACCTGTAACCCGGCCGACCTGAATCCCTTCATCCAAGCCATACGCTTCCACATATCTGAACTTGACGTTCGTTCATCGCTCCCGCTGCAATAGTTTTGCCAATCTTTTAACTTCGCTTGACAAATAGCATCTTTCGCAGCTTTTGTTTTGCACTGAAGTATGGTTAAATTGCTTGGTATAGGGTTCTTTCTAAAGTTTTTTAAGGCCAACCTACGTTGTGCGACTAAATGAGATAGCGTAGAGTTCCAATAAGGTTTAGGACGAAAACCTGGTTTATTGACACCGCTCTTTATAAAGGGTATGTGTTCATCTGCTGCTCTATTCACCTGTTTAATAAAATGATCATACATGGACTGTACGTTGACTGTAGTTATAGACTGGAATAAATATTTTTCTAAGGATCTGCTTTACTCCGACCAATATTATATAAAAAATCCAAATATTATTGGATTTGAAAGATTGGTCCTTGAAAAGATGATTTCACAAAAAGTACCTACTTCTGTTTGCGGTGTATAATTTCAGTTCAAATAGGTACATAATAAATGATCATCATCATCCTAGCGTCATCCGGGTTTGCATCCAAGACTGTCTCCTTGGAGCCTGAAGACCGCTTTCCTGTCTAACCAGATATGACAGCATTTATATATATGTTTTCCACGGAGCGGCTGTTGTTTAGATCAGCATAGCCCTGGGCACATATTCCAAAATAATTCTGCAATGTTGATCATTTGCAAGAAGCCTTATCTCACTAAACTTATTTATTTGTGTCTGAAGTTGTTAGTTTCTCTAAACTAAGCTAACCACTGACAGTTTGGTGTGACGGTCCTCAATTCACGTAGCCACATATCTTAACCCTAGAACTTGTGTGAAGAGGGGCCTTCGAACTTTATCTGACACCCTAAGGAGCCATTTGTATTTAATTACGATTGATAACGTTTCTATGTAGTGTAAAATATTGTAGCTATTGAACAAAAATAGTAAACATAATTTAATAAGCTGACATCATACAGTATTACGCAGTCCACTGCTGACATAAGCCGCTCCTTATTAGTATCAAAGTGGCATTTTGACTCAATTAGAGCATTGACCCTATACCATCTTGGTGAGACGCGTTGGTATGATAGAGTCCAGTTTGCCGTATCTTCGTAAATATAATAGGTATATGCATCGTCTATTTTCTTTAATCGTCTCTTACAACATCCACGAAATGAAATGGGGTAGTGACATTATGTACTTTAAACTCGTCATAGCACGGATCTGAGAATCTGTACACAATTAAGTATAAAAAAGAACTCCTGTTGAGTTTCTTGATAGTTTTCTCAACAGCCACGTCCCAAACTGGTGGTAAGATAAATATGACGTTTCATTATTGCGTAGGCATGTACTTGCAAGAATTTACACGAAATAAATAAGTATTTTATTTGGCGATTCGATTAAAAACATATCTGTGATACATTATGGAGCATGATTCATCAGAACATTAAATACTTGATTTGTTATACGGTTCTTGGTTAATTAATATTGCAATATATTTTGAATATATTATGCAAGATATAATACATATATCAGTATTCTCTATAGACTCACAACCTGAAATTAATGTTTGTATTGGACATTCATTTTAGTAGCTATTTATTTGTTGCTTTATATATAATATAAGCTAGCTTCTACCTGTGGGCCGGGGCGTAAGTTGAATTACTTTATAAATATAAATTACGTGCGTAGGACCCATTAAATAAAATTAAATATAATATCTTCTTTAGTAGTACAAGTCGAAATACTCCCAAAAATGACTTTTCTTAACCGCGCTTTTTAACACCATCCCATGTTACAACCAGACAGACAGTCTCGTTAACCGAGCACTTAGTACTTAATAATATTAGTAGAAATTTAGTAATTATTCTATTAAAAGCGCGTCATGAACTTACCAAGGACAACTAATTAACTAAAGCAAACTAAATTATAACAAGATTTCAGTGAGGTAACATAACAAGATTTATGGATATTTGTACAATGTCCTTCGCATTAATATGGTCAAACTGAAACGTCTGTTGCCTGTTAAAAGTGTTTGATTTAAAAATCAAGATAACTGGATGCGGTCTATGGTTATTTTAATTTCCTTTTTCGGGTGACTTCGAACTCCGAAACTCCAGAACCATAGGCTATTGCAGTTTCGGAGTTCGGAGTTTCGCAGAGATTGGAGTTATATGCTCGACATATTTTGTATGGAGCTTATGTCTAATATTTATCTCAAATCTCCAAATCTATGAATAGATCGAATATTGAAACCGGCTGTAAGCCGCCTGTGGGTTTGCGACAATACTTACCTTACTATTTATAGTTGTACCGAGACGAGAACCGGATCCGACGGCTTTACTTTTCCTCGGAAGGATGGTAGCACTCTGATGTAAATGCGACAACAAACCGTCACCTATACAAGTTTTACATCGCCGATCTGGTACAGACGGCAACTCAAGCTACGTAATAGGCGCAACGCCTGTAGGTCATACGACGGGTAGACGTGATCCCTTACACGTAATTTATGAGATCCATTCAAAAGCGTGACTTCTCCCGACGTTGCTTTACTTTACCGATCTGTCACAAACGTCTAGTGAGTACACCCTAGGAGCACCACGCCTATCGTAATAGTTCGATAGGTAGCGTTCACTTAAACGTAATTTATGAGTGACATAGCTTTCCTAGTTTCAACCCTTTGATCTGGCTCAAATGTAGAAGAGCTGTACAATTACGTAACCAAAGGCGTGTAACTACTTCATTGAAAATTTGTGCTAATTGATGGGCCGCTTGTCCTGCTTTTGTGTTGTCGCATAGAAATCATAATAATAAGGCAATAGAAATGGCAAAGACGCGTGACCTTGTCGCCGCGCATGTGTCTCGTAGAACACAAGTGCGCGTTGAGCGTTTGTTGCGGTCGTTTGTGTTGTTTGGGACGCGGAGAGATAAACATGGTGTTTTGCAGCATATCCAACTGCGGAAATTCTTCCAAAGTTTGTAACTTTACAAATAAAGGGATAACATTTCATATGTAAGTATCTTATTTTTGAAATAATGTTGTTTTTAGTCAATAAAATCAAATCAAATATCTTCACCACCACTACTACGATAATCGCAGAAAAACGATATTTCTCTCAATTTAGTAACCATTAACACTTAAGCTTGTTCATATCTACTATTACTACTGCTAAAAGCAGCAATGAAACTATAGGCATGCGCAAGTCGCAATAGACATATTGCCGCGCGTATATAGGTATATTCCAGGAACACGCGGCGCGAATTAGTGTCGTGCCGCTCGTGCCACTACTATTTTATATCGATAATTTATTACGTGTGGCTTAATTCCTAGATTTACCGAAATGGGAACGAAAGATGGGTTTTCGGATTTTCTTATTATCTAAATAGTTTAAAAAAATTGTTTGTCAATGATTTTCGTTGTAGTGGTGGTGAAAACATTTTATTTGATCCGTTTTGTTAATCGGTACTTTTAAACTATTTCTTCATTTATAAAATTTACAGGAGATAGGCTTATTATTGTTATGTATGGGGGAAAGTTAAAAAGACTGCGTTGAATATCCTTGTACCATTGACGTGTTCCACATCTATAAAATATATTTTTTTATGTCAAAGTAAAATTATACATAATTATTATTATATGTAAGGATAGTTGATTAAATTCGATCGGTGAGAAGCTGGGAAAGAAAAAAAACATACATATGCATATCATTTAAGCATCAGCTTACTTTATCTTATGCTGTTATCACAGGTTTCCAAAAGATCCGGATATTAAAGATAAATGGATATCTGCTACTGGAAAAAGAGATTGGTTCCCAACAAACTATAGCAGAATTTGTTCTGCTCATTTCACAAATGAACAATTTAATTCGTCAACAAAAAGACGGACTTTGATCAAATCAGCTGTACCGACAGTCGACATATGGAGACTGATTACGGTAAGAATAAAATTGTATTATATCTATGTCCTATTAATTTTGAACAAGAACAATTCATAAAATGGGAAGTACTAATAAACATAAATTTCAGGTAACAGAGGATTTGAAGCCGACGGTGACGCCATCAACTTCTTCACGTAAATGTGAATCGCCAGAGAATGTTGATGTAGGTATATACATTGGTATTGATATTTTACATCAATTTTATAACTGATTTTATATACTTTTCACTTTCCACGCGGTAATACAAAATAAAAATACTATCCTTTGGGGTTTTGCCGCAATCGCAAAAATATATGAATTTATCACACAGATAAGTAATTCGTATCTTTTAGTCCGCAGGTAACCAGAAATTGACGGCCCCTGTAAGTGATTCTGGTCAAGCTGATACTCCGAGGAAAAAGAAATTACGCTCTGAAATTATTAGAAGTCGCGTCGTCATTTCAGACCAGCGGTTAAAAATAAAACGTTTACAATGTAAAGCCAGACGATATAGCAAACAAATTTTGAAATTGAAAGACCTCATCAAAAATTTAGAAGATCAAAGATTAATTACGGGAGATCAAGGGTGGTGCTTAGAAAATATGAACATCACTATGAAAGATTTGATAGGAAAATACAACCAAAAATTGAAATCCGGTAAAAACACGCTTACCAAATATTCGCCCAGCTTAAGAAGTTTCGCTATGACGTTACATTTCTATTCGCCTAAAGCCTATGAGTTTGTACGACAAAAATTTAATACATGTTTACCTCATGTTAGAACATTAAAAAAATGGTATCAGTCTATTAATGCAGAACCAGGTTTCACTACAGAATCTCTTTCCGCCATCAAAGCTAAGGTTGAAGCTAGTAAATATGGCCTCATCGGAAACTTGGTATTAGACGAGATGGCCCTTCGGCAACGTGTCGAGTGGGATGGTAATCGAATGCACGGGTACGTAGATATAGGCAATAGTAACAACAATAATGAGAGCATGACGATTGCTAAAGGGGCGCTTGTATTCTTAGTAACGGCCATTAATGGATCGTGGAAAATCCCTGTTGGCTATTTTCTTGTAGACGGATTATCCGGAGAGCAAAAATCTAATTTAGTTTTGCAGTGTCTAGAGCTACTTTATAACACAGGAATGGATATCATATCTTTGACGTTTGATGGCTGTCCAGCTCACATTGCCATGGCCAAAAAGCTAGGCTGTTCATTTGATTTGGAACAAATGGTTACACACTTTCCGCACCCGGTAACAAAAAATCCGGTATTTATTTTCCTAGACGTTTGCCACATGATGAAGCTAGTGAGAAATTCATTTGAGTCTAGTAAGGTATTTATTGACGATAAGAAAAAAATTGTCAAGTGGTCAAATTTGGTAAATCTTAACAAATTGCAAGAAAAGGAACACTTACATTTGGCAAATAAATTAAGGCGTAGGCACATTTTTTTTCAGAATCAAAAAATGAAAGTTCGTTTAGCGACTCAACTTATGAGTGATAGTGTTGCTTCCGCTTTAGACTTTTGCTCTCAACTAAAGCATCCGGACTTCATCGACGTGGACGGTACATCGAACTTTTTAAGAAACTTTAATAAATTATTTGACATTTTAAACTCACGAAATATGAAACAGTTGTATTTTAAAAAACCTATCTATTTTAGAAATAAAGATCTAATATTTTCATTTCTCGACACAGTAGCAATTTATATAAAAAAGTTAAAGTTTAACAACGGGCAAGAAGTGGTAAAATCTATTAAAAAAACGGGATTTATCGGTTTCCTAGTTTGCATCGAAAGTTTTAAACAGATTTATATAAAGATTGTAGAAAATGAAAAAAAGCTAAAGTATTTGCCTGCATATAAGTTTTCACAAGATCACTTAGAGCTCACTTTTGGCCACATAAGAGCGCACGGTGGTTGTAATAATAACCCCACAGCTCGTCAGTTTATGTCAATATACAAAAAACTTATTGCACACATTGAACTAAAAGACTTTGACAGTGGTAACTGTACGGCGCTAGAAAACGTATCAATTTTGAGCTGTACATCTGCAATTGACAAAATAAATTTAACAACAAGGGCACCATTTTCTGACAATGAAGATAATGAAGACATTGTTGATGATGAGGATGGACATTGCAACATCAGTAATATGTCTGATTTTGCATCGGAAGTCATCACATATATAGCAGGATCAGTGGTCCATTACTTAATAAAAAAAATTAAATGTGAAACTTGTATTTCTGCATTGATAAAGCCCGAGAGCTGCAATGAAAATACACAATTTATTAAACTAAAAGACAACGGAGGTCTTCTTATACCTAGCAAAGACGTGATAACGATTTGCAAAAAGACAGAAGTACTACTTAAAAGTATTGTCTTTGACAACAAGATAATAGCAAATAAAAAGTTTAAAAGTGAATTTGTTACGAAGGCCATGCGTCATTTCGTTGGGCTACAATTATTTGAAGATATTGATTTTCACCAATATGACCAGTCTCCACATGACAATCATGTCATTCAATTAATGAAATGTGTTTTAGAAAAATATATGGATATCCGCCTGAATCATATTATGAAAAATACTATCCAATTAATCCCAAAGAGACAGCTTTTAAATAAATTTTTACATTTTTCAGGTCAATAAATTCTAAGGGCGAGTTGTTTGATTAATATAATAATAAAAAATGTACCTAAACTTACTTATATTTTATTGTATTCCCTTTTCTCATTAATAAATCATCTAAAAGTGCGTCGAGGAATGAAACACTTTCAATAAATTAGTTATCTGTTGTTGCGAGACTCCTTGGATATTAAAGCTCAACGGAAAAATATCGATATAAGCATTACGAGTTATGCACTGCACTATGCATAAGTGAGAGTGAGCGCGCGATATCATTCTCTCCTTTTCGCACACGTTTATTATTGGTCCCGTCTCCTGAGGTTATGCGTTTTTAGAAAATATTGCATAATGTAATCATTAAAGGTTTAATTTTTGTTGCATGTATGCAAAATGCATGTGTAGGCGAAACTGTGTATTTATTGTTTGTCTATGTGTTGGTAACCGCGAACCGGCGACACGCGTCCCAGTATTAAAAGACAGTAGATAGCATTTCTATTGCCTTATTATTAAGATTTCTGTGTGTTGTCGTTTAGGAGGCTGTCTACTTTGAGCTGTTTAGTTAAAGAGGCGTAGTTACAAGCTCTAGCGAGCTGATAGCTTAAGAGCTGTCAAATAAGCATTCGCGCTTGTAAACTGGCAAGTGGCAGAGATCTCGCTGTGGGGATTCAGCTTATCTATCCATATCATACAGGTATACTTCTAGTACAGTGCAAATCTCTTAGGAAGTTAGAGTACTAGTAATCATGAAAAACTGTTGTACCGAAACTACACGAAAATCGCGAATATATTATAAGTCGCGAAATAATTGCGCACATTTTGCCTAGGTTAAAGTTCAATGAATAGCTCATGTTTCGGTCGCAGTTATGACAAGCTCTAAAACAAAAGTTTAATCAACTTCTTAAAGTTAGCACGTTGTAGAAATTTTAACCTCATTTATTTTAACCTTATTTTAACCTTATTTGATATTCATTCTACAAAATTCTAACTACACTAAGACTTACATTTTAAATATTCTTCTACGGTGTAAAAACACTTTTCACACAACCATCGCAAAAGTTAAGCTTTAAATTTATTCATCGATAATTCTTTAACTCGTTGTGGTAAATGGTTATAAATTCGTACCGCCATTGCATAACTGTTTCGACTACATTAATCTGTTCTTATTGCAGGAAGTACAAGTTTATTTGGATAACGAGTATTGAAATTACAACTATCTTTGTTATAAGAAAATAAATCATCATTGGATTTTACAAAAACACACATTTCATACACATACAGACACGGAACAGTTAGAAGTGACATTTACACATACTTTGTATACATTGCTTTTGGGCAACAAATACCCTGTTTATACTTACAGAATTTCCCCAAAGCCCAATGCTGTATCTTATATTGGACACAACGAAACCGTGATAAGCTTTTAAAGCTGTTTGTATATTAGTTATTTTTGCTAGGCGCCATAGCGCATAGGCAAATCTATTTATTCGATTACTTATTTTTTCTACATGTGCTTTCCAATCACATTTGTCGTCTAAGGTTATGCCTAAGAAAGAGAACTCTGTAACTTCTTTCAACATTTGTCCATTGTAATTTAAATTTATGTCAAGTTTCTTAGCGCCTCTATTATGGAATTGCATATATTTTGTTTTATCTATATTTACACTTAAATTATTTTTGCGTAACCAGTTAATTGTATTACATATAGTTTTATTAAGCATGTCATTGTAGTTGCTGTTTACATTATTTTTATTAGGTACCAGTACGGATATATCGTCCGCTTAAAGAATACATTTATGTTCTATTATAGAAGGAAGATCATTAATATAAAGAATAAATAGAAGTGGACCTAATATGCTTCCCTGGGGAACACCGACTCTATTGTGCCTTAGATTTGATTTAGTAGATATTTCTTTTTGCTTTGAATTAACATTTATCATCTCCACAATTTGTGTTCTATCACTCAAATAACTTTTTAGCCAGTTCTGTGCAATGCCACGTATGCCGTATAGTTCACATTTACTTAATAACAAATTATGTGACACAAAATCAAATGCCTTACTCATGTCAAAGAACAAAGCTGTTACATTGGTTCTTGAATTAGTATTGTCCACTATACTTTTTACAAGTTTAAATGTAGCCAATGTAGTAGACTTTCCTTTCAAAAACCCATGTTGTTCCGGACACAAAACTTGGAAATCGTTCAGAAAAGATATCAATCTATTGTACATTATTTTTTCAAACACTTTAGCTAATGTAGGAATAAGAGCAATAGGCCGGTAATTGCTTGTGATATTCTTGTCACCTTTTTTGTACAAGGGTTTAATTACCGTTGTTTTCAATTTATCAGGAAACTTACCTTGTGTTAGAGACAGATTTATTATATACACTAATACTGGTGCAATGATTTTACTACATGCTTTAAGAAGGTTTGTAGGAAATTGGTCATAGCCCACCGAAGGCGTATTTTTAAGTAATCGTATTAATTTTTGAACCTCTATGATGTCGGTAGGGACTAAGAAAATACTGGCGTTGTTTGACTTAATTTGTATATTTTTGTGATTGATTTCGGATTGTTGTTGAGAGATATCCGCCATATTGGTTAAATTAACAAAGTAATCGTTAAATATGTTTGAAATCTTATGAGGATCATCTATTATTTCATTTTTATGTACTATTTGCGATATTGTTCTTGTGGTAATGCTTGGCTTTATATTATTATTTATAATTTTCTAAGACGCTTTACAAATATTTGACGAATTGGTTACGTAGGTTTCGTTACTTAGTCTTTGCGCAGTTGTAATACATTTTCTAAGAAGCTTTTTATATTGAGAATAAAGTGTTTTACTCGACTGTGTCCCAGCCCTATAATTCTTATAACGCAGTTTGCGCTTTGTTTCAGAAGATATTCTTATACCTTTTGATATCCAAGAATTACACTTTGTTTTGTTACATATTTTAACACTATATGTGGGAAAGCATAAATTAAAAAACAGTAAAAGATTATCGTAAAATGCATTGAAAGCAAGATCAGTATCAGTTTCAGTAAAGGTATCTGACCATGAGAGTTGCTCCAAACAGTGCAGGAATTTATCCATGTTGTCTTTCTGCATATCTCTTTTAATTTTTAAAACAAAGGATGACGGAGAGCTTTTATTTTCTACCGGAAAGGAAATTAACTGTCATGTGTTATGATCCGAGAGCTCTAGCGGTAATACAGTTCCACCTGCGTCAGAAATGTTACTCAATATTTGATCAATGCAGCTGTTGAGTCTAGTGGGAACGTTTATGTGAATAATGAAATTATAATTTTGAGTAATCCTACGAAACTCAGTGAGCGCTTCACAATTTTTTAAAAGGTCTATATTGAAATCGCCAGTTATGATTATCCTTTTATTAGTTTTATTGCGAATTTTGATCATTAGTGACTCTAGTTTACGAAGAAATATATAAGGGTAGTAATAAGGTATGCGATAAATACAAATTATGATACATCTGTATTTGGGTATTTCTATACCACACGATTCAAAAGTAAGCTCAGCTATGAGTTCTTTTAGAAATGTTACTTTTGTAAATTCAATATAATTTCTACAGAAAATACATACACCTCCTCTGCGTTGTTTGGTCCTTGAAAATGAGTTAGCAAGATTATAACCATTCAAGTGCATATATATTTCCTCACCTGACTTCAAAAAGCTTTCACTTACGCATAGGACATCAATGTATATACTCTTTTTTGACAAATTCACAAGTATAATCTGTAATAATTCCCTTTTACTTAAAATGCCAGCGATATTTTGGTGAAGGATAGAAAATTTATTAGAATTATTACTTACGAAAAAAATTACTTACACTTTTCATACAATTATCTGGGTTTAAATTACTAATTTTGGGTATATTATTAGTAGAATCTTTGGAAATAGTCGAAAAATATTTGTGTAATTTTGTCTGTACCAATGTTTTATAATTTACATTCTGCTTTGGTGGAAAGTTATTAGCAATAGTTTCCTGACTGCAAATATAATTAGAGCTTGATTGCAAAACTTGCATACCTATTTTTCCTGTGTTAAAATTGAGATACAAATGCTCATAATCTATACTGTCTATAGTCAAATTAAGTATGTTACAAGTATCATACATTAAATTATCATAATACCTGTTATTCCTTATAAAATGACGATTCGGTATATTTTGACAAATTAATTGAATTTCGTTATTTAATTTATATTCATTAAGAAATTTATTTTTGATAACATTTAGTACCAAGACAGTATTACCAGCAAGTTTTTTTAAAGAAGCTATTAGTTCTAATTCTAATTATCCGTGTGGTGACGGATTAAGA
The DNA here is from genome assembly GCA_944739405.2 of Euclidia mi. Classification (NCBI taxonomy): domain Eukaryota; kingdom Metazoa; phylum Arthropoda; class Insecta; order Lepidoptera; family Erebidae; genus Euclidia; species Euclidia mi. The sequence goes on along the minus strand of OX123191.2, from coordinate 82,035,444 downwards.
ATACGGAATGTCACCACCCCATATCATCCCGTGGGTGTCGTAAGAGCCGACAAAAGGACCATACAATGCAGAGAACAGCACTATTAGAGAAGGAAAACTTGAAACAAACCCTATACCAACCCGTTTGGCCAGCGTGGTATAGTAGGCCAATTCCTCCTTTCAAAGGAGAGGCCTAGTCCAGCAGTGGACTGTAAGGGGCTGAAGATGATGATTAGTTCTAATAAGAGAGGCATAGGTCTACAATCGTTCTCGCCTACACAAATAATTATTTTGTCACCACAACTAATATCAACCTTTTCGATTTTTTGCAACACGTGTTCTGACGATGCAAAAGGTTTTGTAAACCCCATAATACTATATTTTTGATACTTCCTGTTAGCCCTAGTGCGAATCAAAGTAGAAGCGAGGCCAACGCACTGTTGTGTGCCAAATATCAATATTTTTCGAAGAGATGGCTCTGCTGTTGCTGTGGAAATTGTGTCAAACTTGGCTAAGTTTTTATCCAAACAAGGTTTCTTACATAATTTAGTGTACGAGGAGTCTTCTTTCACAGTCTTGTGACTTTCAGATATTATATTCCTAATCTTTTCATCTCTTGAGAAGAGATTACCTTTCCAGTAGATTTCGGTGTAATATTTGGAATACAAGAGGATGAAGGACTTTTGTGTACATCTTGTTCGTTGACTGTAACATTATGTGTAATGTTTTCTAAAGTTAAACGACGTCGTTTTAATTTTTTACTGCTTGAACTTATGGGACTTTTACACAGCTTCTTCAGTATATCTATTTCGCGGTATAAATTAGAGACTTGTTTTTTTAAGTCATTGTTTTCAATTATCGTAGTTTCAAGTTCATTCTGTGTGGTATCTAAATTAGCTTTGAGACTATTTATTTCACTCATAAGGTCGTGAACAATATCTGGATGTATGTATGTAGATAAATCCAAGCTTTTAGCTAAATCCTCTTCTACGCTGCTGTCTAAACTGCCACATTTTTCTATGCTATCACAGGACTTTTTTCTTGCAATCCTAAGACGTCTGAATGTTATGTTGTTTTCCTGTTCCATCTTTAGTTTTTGTGGAATCAAAGCTAGTGAAGCGCCCTCTCGTGTGTGTCGTTGTAACTGTTCAAATATCAGTGTAACTTTTTGTTATTAGATGTCACTACTGTCACAAGCTTGTATTTGTAACAAATAAAATTTATTCCATATCTTTATGCAGATAATGTTTTGTAGTTTGTTTATTATATTTTTCAAATAACTTTATGAAATAGATTGTTATCACAAAATCTCGAAAAGTCGCGCACTGCGCCGCTGAGGTTTGAAACCCCAACCAGCCAAAGTAAGATACTTGTGCAAAATTGAACGCCTAATCCGCTACGCCACGAGTTCTTAACATTGAATTGCGAAATAGGTAACCAGTTGATGCAATTTTATAAACGATTGAACGATAAAGCAATAGGGTTCAAATTTCAATACTTTTAGATATTCCGGTGGCGGTTTACTGTTAAAATCACGATATGAGTCACTTTTCACTTGTTTTTAAATGTAGTTAGAAATGTTGTTGTTTTCATATCACTGCACTATTTTAACGTTGTTTTAAGTATTTATAGCATTAGTTATTGAATTTTAGATTGATGAAATGTTTTGTACACTATTTATTTTTAAACACTGCACTTGTTATTGAGTATGTAAGTTTTACACTTACATATATATATATATTTCACTGAACGTAGCTTTTCACCAACAATTGATGACGATTATTAGATATATAGGAACTAATTAATCGTATTTATGGGTTATAAAGTATGAAGGATCAAGTGAATCATTGCACGCAGGATCCATCATCGAGTAGGTCAAACGGTCAACGGGCGTGGGTAATCGGGCGAAGAGAATTAACGCACTTTTCACTAAATCAGGTTATTATTACACTTCGTTACAATTATCACATTAAAACTAGAAATACAATCACTACTGAACGCACAATAACGAGAATAGTCAATTTTACACGACACTCCACCGAACACGTGGCGCACACCTTCGAACGCGACGGATTGTGTAGTAATGGCCGCCGTCGACCGTTAATTTTTGCACCAGCATGCGGTGTTGCGTCAGAGTGGAAGTGACGTAGCACGGTTGCCACTCTAAAAATATTCGAGGCGCCGTCACGGCCAGACTGACTTTCGCACGCCCTCGTGCGTGTCTTGTCTCGCTGTCGTCCCACCTGCAAAGACGAAGACATACTATCTGAAGATTACAATTTATCGACAATCGTCCATCGCTGACACAAACGTAACTTTAGTAGCCAATAAACAGCGTTTCAGCTTATGACCTAGTGTTCAATTTCTGTTCACTTTTCACAAATCACGAACTGTACCGGACAACCGAAACAGGCGTCCCTTCGACCAGTCATCGCCTCCTGCGATACATGGACCGGACAACCCTTCGGCGTCCCTTCGATCAGTGAGGCGTCCCTTCGACAAGCCACCATCTCCTATGGTGACATGGACCGGACAACCATTCAACACATTACAGCCGACCTCTCATAGGTCACACAAAACCAACCACGGTGTAGTGTTTCGATGTGAAACCTCGACCACTGTAGGCCAGTTTCTCGATCGAGTACTCACTACTTTCTATCCGCATTTTATCGCGAATAGCTTGTGCTTTATCCCGGAACATCGACCTGTATAAGCCAGTCCCTTGGATCAACACACGCATGCTTCACTTCAGCATCACAGACTTATAACACAATTAGGTAAGCTACGTGATAGTTTACCTCTTACTACAAATCCTCCTCTTGCTCGGAGGCCGAAAGAGTCTCAGAACTGGCGGTCATGGTATGCCCACTACTAACAGACGCCGTACCACTCTCATCGTCAGATGATATGTTTCTAGTCTCCTGACCATGAACCGCCGTCTCGGCCGTCTCCGAGTTATTACTCAAAGTGGTAGCTGCCTCTAATAAGCCTTTATAGCCCCCGGGTACTGCACGCAAATTTTCGTGAGCGTATTTGTAGATTCTATTAGATCCATCGATATTTTTTAACTTGTATCTGTCATTATCTAAAACACTAACGATGACATCGCTGCTTAAATTCAAAAGGGCCACAAGTCTAAAAGTCACTTTTTTACAGGAGAGCCCGTCCAAGTTTCGATATCGGTTTTTGTTTATTATTTTTATTAATTCATGTTGTATATCTATGTGTTATATATCATCGGATGTATATTTTAACCTCTATTTTTCTGTAATTTGATATTTCCTATAAGTTTTACCCAGTTAATAAAAACATCACATAAGGCCACACATCACATAACACAATAATTACAACCTTGTAGGTTGTAATTATTGTGTTAAGTTTCAAATTTAAACATGCTTTTGTTTAAATAAATACTTCCACAATCACCATGTTTTTATATGCAAAAGAGAAGCATTCCAAATAATGCTCTTATCTTTAATACAATAATAATAAAACATATTTTATTTTAACTTAAAATGGACATATCACAAAATACGGCACTTTTCCTTATGAGATAATGTTATACTTACATGTATTTTTAAATCAATACGGTCGTACTTTGAAACGTGGCAATTTTCACTAAAACTTTCGATCCAAGTTAAGGTCTTTTTCGGAATGTGGCCCTTTTTCACATAACAAACGTGCGCTCGCACTGACTGCAGGGTCGCAACTTGGAAGATGGCAGCTTTGATCCAAAGTTAGCCACCTAAGTGACAAAATGCAAAAAGGGCTGTTGTGATATCAGCACTATTTTTAATGCGAAAATACTGGGTGTCTTTTTGGAACATAAAAATATAGGCAGAATTGATACGATTTTTGCTTTAAAAAGGATTTGTATTTTTTTCGACTTGTGGCCCTTTTGAATTTAAGCAGCGACATATGGACCCTTAAATTTTCTATTTAGTTTAGTTTGGCTACGTTCACTACATTTTACAAGGACAAAGTCACCCTTGGAAAATGGCTTTATAGTAGCTCTGCCCCGATTAAAGCGCTCGATTTCTGAAGCACCAGCCCGAACAATATTCTGAGATGCGGTTTCACGAATTCTATCTAAATCTAAACGCGATTCAGGATCAGAATTTGGATTGATACTAGCCATGGCTAAAGATTGCGCTCGAATGCCAAACATTAGTTCGGTTGGTGTGTAGCCTGTCACCCTAGATTTTGTACTATTTAAAGCTAATTGAACTTCTGAAAGTTCGTCACGCCACGTTTTATTAGGGTCATTTTCTACTTTGTTAAAAGACATTTTAGAGTCCGCATGACGCGTTCTACTTGGCCATTGGCTCTACTGGACCCCGTGGCAATAAAGTGAAGTTCTATGCCGTGGTTGTTACAAAACTGTTTGAAATCTCCACTCAAGTAACACCGACCTTGATCGGCGATTATTCGTTTAGGAGCACCGAAAAGACAGACAGCTTTTCTTAACGCACATATCGCACTGGCTGCATCGAGAGACGCGGTGTACTCAAGAAGAACGTATTTGGTAAAAGCATCGATTATGACTGAAGCATACTCTTTTCGATCGCTTTTACCACTCAGTTTCCCCGTAATGTCAATATGGATGGTGTGCCAAGGTGTGGGAACTTTAGTTATGGGATGTAGTTGAACCTGTTGGGCACCTGAACATCCTTTTGATGCTTTACATATGATGCATCAGTTAACGAATAACCGAACCTGCTTAGCCATCCCGGGGAACCAATACTGTTCATAAATTTTGTCAAGAGTCTTTTCTGCTCCTAGGTGCTTGATTTCTGAATGTACATGGTTGATTAAAGTCCATGTAAAGAACCGCGGTACTATCGGAAGCCAAAGACTACATTTGTTGCGTTCAATTTTCCTGTATAAGACGCCCTTTCGTACATCGTATGTGTGTGCAACCGCTTCGGGAATCTCATTATTATTGTGCTTATTGATGAGTTCCTGAATCTCACTGTCCCGTCGTTGTTCTACGGCAAGCCACCCCTGGTGTAACTTTACAAACTGTACAACTTTATTCTTTTGCGCCATATCTGGAGTCTGTGGGGATTTGTCAGAGTCAGATACTGACTCAGGCAAAGGATTTCTAGACAAATAATCTGAATGTTCCATGCTAGTTCCTTGTTTGTGCACAATATCGAAATCGTACGCTTGCAAGAAAGCCCACCACCTATGCACTCTTGGGGTGAGGTCAATTTTAGACTTTGATGCCCTAAGCGAGTTGCAATCAGTGTACACAGTAAAGTGCTGGCCATACAAGTAATGTCGAAAATTTTCAACAGCCCGAACAACTGCTAGGGTTTCCAGCTCGTAGGAATGGTAACGAGACTCCGCATCAGTTGTTCGCTTACTAAAATAGGAAACTACATGGGGTACACTATCCTTTCTCTGAATTAATATGGCGCCGTAACCATCCGAGCTGGCATCTGTGTGCAGTTCTATAGGTAAGTCAGGGTTGAATATAATCAGAACCGGTTCCGAAGTAAGTATTTTCACAATTTTCTTGTGAATTTCGTCATGTACGTCAGTCCATTTTATAGGTCCTTTTAGTTTTGTCAAAGGGTAGAGTGGTCCTACGATGCGGGTGTAACTTGGTATAAATCTCCTAAAATATGATGCTAGACCAAGAAACTGTCTAACCTGGGTAGCAGTTTTAGGAACGGGGGCATCAACCAATGCTTGCACTTTCCTAGGATTGGCAGACACTTGTCCTGCTTTAATGACGAAACCAAGGTAGTCAATTTCGGCCTTCATGAATTTACATTTTTTGACATTCAATGAGAACCCAGCTTCAGACAAGGCTTTCAGAGTACAATCTAAATTCTCTAGACCTTGGGCTACACTAACCGAAAAACACAAAACGTCATCCATATATGCCAAAGCTACACTGTCCTTTAGGGTACCCAAGGCTTTGTTAATACAACGCTGATACACGGATGCCGCGTTCCTCAGACCAAAGGGCATGGCTAAATACTCGTACTGGCCGTCAGGGGTCACAAATGCCGTCCGCGCTATGCTATCACCGTTTGGGTCAACCAAAATTTGGTGATAGCCAGAGGCCATATCGAGCGAGGAGAAGTATTGGACTCCATTGAGACGATCAATTTGCTCATCTATCCTGGGGAGTGGAAAATGTTCCGGACGCGTGTTAGAATTTAGCTCTCTATAAACTACGCACATCCTATCTGTGTTATCCTTCTTTTTTACGAGTAGGATAGGGCTGGCGAACGGCGATGAACTTTCACGAATGACTCCGGCTTTCAAAAGAGAATCTACCTTTTCTTTAACTATCTCTTTTTCCAATGGAGAAAGCCTATATGGGCGCCTTTGCACGATTTTATTGGGGCCAATAAGATCAATTCGTAAAACTCCAGTCGTAACGCGTCGAGAAGGTATGCCGTCAATAAAGAATTCACTATACTTTTGTAATATCTTTACAAGGGCGCTCCTATCTTCACCTTGCAAATCAGTGTCGATAAAGTTAAAGTCAAACTGGTCACAGGCTTTTGTGAAGTTGACTTCTTTGCATCTCGAAAAAGTAATGTGAGCATTATCTATTTGCACATGGATATCGTTTTCCAACAGATCCCTACCAATTATCACTGACTCAGTAATTGCTTCATCGGGTACTATGTGAAATAATATGGGTAATATGATGTTCTGGATATCAACCCTACTAAGTACTTGTGAAACACATTTTACATTCTCTTTACCAATACCCGTAAGAAGGACTATGTCGCTACGCAGAGTACCCGGGAACTTATCGGCAAAGCTACTTGTTACTAGCGAGCAAGCAGACCCACTGTCAAATAGAAAAGAAACGAGCTCACCGGATGATGTGGTCAGGGTACTCCTCGTGGGCTGGCGCTCGCAGACATGAACCTCCTTGACAGTCGCTGGAGCACTTCCACCTCCCCAGCGTCCTGGACACGTCGAAGCAAGATGTCCTGGCTCCCCGCAAACGTAGCAAGTGATGCGAGTCTTGTCATACACCTTTGACGTCTGACCTGCTGTTTTGACTCCGCTGGCAGAATCGTCTTGTCGTTTGCGGCAATCAACTGCTTTATGTCCTGGTGTGCCACACCGATGGCATGTCCCGGTGAAACGAGTATCACTATATCGCGTCCTTTTGCTATCAGCTTCATGACCATTGCTGTTGTCATGTCTCCGTTTCTGTGAAATTCCGTTGAGAATGCGGAGTAGCTGTGCTCTTGTAGCTACATTATGGGAATGAAGCTCTCTTCGTATTGTTCCGTCTTTCTGGCACAAAACGGATGTCGCAAAGCCAGTTATAATATCTTCTGCCATCTCTAAGCGCGGTATACGTTCTATAAGATGCCACAGACGTACAGCTGCTTCGCTAGCTGTTTCTTTGGGACTAATTTGAAAGCGCAGTACTTCGTCAAAATAATCCTGTGGCAACATAGGCTTGGCAAATTTAGCTATTAGCATTTCTTTTATCTGCGGCCATGACAGCTGAGAATCAGGCAGTCTAGTGAGGCACGTCGCTGCACGACCCCTAAGCGCGTGTGTAAGTGCAAGCAATAATTTGGTACCTTGTATATTGCGTCCGTTGATTACGATTTCTGTAATTTTACACCATCCTTCTATGTCAGCATCTGCTTCATCGGGGTCAAAGCACACAAACTGCTTCGGTGACACGCTACTGGTGCTAGCATGGTGTGGTTGCGACGTAGCTAACAATCGAGATAGCAGCGATTCCATATTGCGCAAAAAATCCGGTACTGGCGCCGGTGCCGAAACACTAGCCTGGTTTTCGTTACTGTTCTCTTCAGGTTGAGGCCCTCCACATCCCACTTCTGATGAAGGATCAAGTGAATCATTGCACGCAGGATCCATCATCGAGTAGGTCAAACGGTCAACGGGCGTGGGTAATCGGGCGAAGAGAATAAACGCACTTTTCACTAAATCAGGTTATAATTACACTTCGTTACAATTATCACATTAAAACTAGAAATACAATCACTACTGAACGCACGATAACGAGAATAGTCAATTTTACACAACACTCCACCGAACACGTGGCGCACACCTTCGATCGCGACGGATTGTGTAGTAATGGCCGCCGTCGACCGTTAATTTTTGCACCAGCATGCGGTGTTGCGTCAGAGTGGAAGTGACGTAGCACGGTTGCCACTCTAAAAACATTCGAGGCGCCGTCAAGTACGATATTACAATTTAAATCAATAAATAAATACGGAGCCGTTGTTTACTTGGCAACTACCGCCATCTATCCCCAAAAGTTAAGTAGTAAGTGCTGCAAGTGCTGATTTCAGCTCAAATGACCCAGCTTGCCTCGAATAGCTTCCATATAGAAGGTGCCTTACCTCCCATTTTACACGTAATGACAATGTATCTGCACAGTTTTATGTTGATATGTTAAGCAGTTATAGCGTAATAGCTTAACAAACATTTTGGGTAACTATAAGGACTATAACAATGGGTAGCTACAAACAAGGACCTTTGTATGGTAAACAGTATGTCGATGATAGTAGCGTTATATTAGAATGGCAGGACAAGCAAAATGCCACGGGTCCCCTACCTCAGGAAGCTCTTTTCTGGAAAGGTCGGTGAACGTAGGTAGGTATCCTTAAATATTCCAACTAAACAAAAACAATTATACGAAATCAAAATCGTGTACTCATTTGTAATGAGAAGCGTTTGGACGTATTTCACATTTAACCTAAAATAATATTATGATATGTTAGTGGGAGTTTTGCATTCAATTCCTTTGCAATTTAGCAATAACGTCATAAGCAATAAACTCGTTCCCTAAACACCTCTCTCACTTCTTCTGATCTCTTCTTCTCTTCTCTTCTCTAACTTTTGTCTAGCCTTCTCTCTTCTCTTCTCTCTCTATCTATATCTTCTGACTGTAACTTTTGTCTAGCCTTTGAATAGAGGTAAAAGATTTAAGTAAAAAATCAAATAGCTGCCTGACTACTGATGTTTGTAGCCAAGGCACTTCACAAAAATTTACGTCTAAGCGCTGTCAAGACTTACCCTCGTACACTTTCCAGAAGTCATCATCCTCATCACTAGCATTGCACGTGTTGAGACCCTAAAATCTTGGAAACAAGAGGTCCGTTTTCTTATGTAATTAATTTTGACAGAATAAAAGCTTTTGAAAGCTCCAAGCACCTAAATAAATAAAAATTGTGCCTACCCTGAAGACCCATGGACATTAAATAGATATTAATAACCCTATCTTTTCAAAATATTCATAAGCTTCGAACACAGGCATAAATAAAATCTTTTTGCATACTTGCATGGGACATTCTCTGCGTTTGTTTAATTTGAAGTGAAAACGCTGTGGTTGCCCCATATTTGCCTAGGGTCCATATTGTGAACTATCCATATAAAATACCGTTTTATGTTAAAATTGTCTTTATACCTTTTTATTCTACGTTTCCCACTGGTTACTTTGTGGGATAAGGTGGTTCAAATTAATAATTGTCAGCATCATAACAGTATGCCGCGTAAATACATAATTTTCAAGTTGAAGCCTGATATCCACTTTCTAGTATAACGAATTTTTTCGGAATATTACTTATTAATCTGGGCAATCCCCAGCCGCATAATATCATCATATCATTTCTCATAGTTTAGCGATCAGTGTGGTATTTATCAACACGAATGTGTTTTTAATATAACCTTATGTTTATAAGTTGTCAAGTGCCTTAGTGGGTCATGTATACTTTGAGTTTGCTAATAAGGTGTCTCAGAATATTGTACTATAATTACTTACTGTTTTATGCCGTTCAAAGATATTAAAATCTAAAATCTTATCAGCTGACATATGTATTTCTGGCCAACTTGCCAAACAATTCACAAGTCAATTTCTTCTATGAAATCAATCTACTAAACGGAAAAGGCCAGTTTGCTTAAATAACAGCTACTCTTTTATGATACTCAGAATAAAAATACGCTATATAAGGCTATTGAGATTTAATTTACATTCAACCGGGATTAACAGCGTTTAATTCCAAACTAAGTTTTATTGAACACTATTAGGTACCTATAAATCGTTTAAGAGAGGTATCATAAAATTAGGTTTTATGCTGTGGCCTTCAAAGTTATAGTATATATTTAACCTGGCAATTGTGGCTAAATGAATTACATTATAAAGTTCATATAACCTCGGCGTATTAGCTAATGAGATAGTTATAATATATTTTTGAGTAGCTGGTTATTGAAGCTCATTCGTTTGCATAAAATATCCATACAACTACTTTGCAAAGCAGTAAAATTTTCTTTTGCCTTTTTCCACCAGATCTGTGCGCGACAGATCTGTAGCTAGGTATACATATATATTATGCTAAAGGGGTAGAAGGATGGATTTTGGGATACGTGTAACATGAAATCCATTCGATCACCATCTTAAAGGCAGCAAATATTTGGTCCGATGTTTCAACATAGTTAACACCAACCTTAGTCACGGCATGATGGTATTTTTTTTTTAATATTCATTATATTAGTATACAATTAATTGATCAAAAGAAATTAATTTTGTCACTCTGACTTGTATATTTGCGCAACATTGGCACTATGGAGCCAAAGAAAGAGGAGTAGATTTAAGATGAAAAAATAAATCACAAAATAGTTTCTATTCGCCTTACTGGAATCCACAAACAAAATAAGTTATCTAACAAACTGATAACAAACAAATAAATTTACGTGTAAATGCTTATAGGGACAAATATTGTTTGCGTAGGTTTCAAACCAATACTAAGCAAAATCCGTTGTTGTATACGATATAATAAAGGTTAGAAATATTTTTGCTGTTATTTGGAGTAATACAATATACATTTAAACAATTATATAAGTTAGTACAATAATGTAATATAATAGAGGACGCACACAGCTACGCCCACTCATATGATTTTTATTTAACCCCTTTCATCCCGTAGGAATTTATGCAAATCCCTTCTTACTGCAGCCCCATGGTCCTCAAGGAACATACATATAGTTTTGGCTGTGCGGTGTCTGTCAGTCTGTTGGTAACGTAAGATTTTATATTTACAGATGATGATGAAATGTCTTAGTTATGACAGTTGAGGCATAATGCGTAGAAGTTGTGAATTCGGTTTGATAGGTTTGATTAGTGACAAGTGGTTAGGGGCGTGTAAATGTCATGAATCACCGCAAACGTTGTGTGAGTGCGTAACATTATGATTGACAAGTTACTACCACGAACATGTACCTATTTCAATTACTATAATTAATTTTGTTAAAGTAGTTTATGCCTTTTAATATTAAAATGTGTATTTCTATTTTGATTGACTTTGACTTTGTTTACGTTGGCAAAAAAATATGTTGAAAAATGCAAAAAATAATGTTTCTTTTCGGTAGCTGATTACGAATAGCCTGAATATTTGAATAACTTTGGTGTTATATTAAGAATAGTATAGTAGTATTGTTTTTGTAATACTGCCCCGAGTATTTTAAAAATCATATTGGTCAAATACCTACTTTGTCGGGCTGCAATTCCCTTGCGGCATACTACAACCTCCTACACTTATTTTAATGTTTCTAACACTTGTCTGACAAACCATGATAAATATTGCACCAAAATAATAACACTTTCACTATTTGCAATTTTAATTTATTGCGACTCCGTACGACGAGGGCAAACACATAAATACTTTAAGTAACGTTTAAATTACGTACAAAGCGTGTTAAAAACGATATTTATGAGACTCACGCCTGTAATCTACGAAGGGGTAGGCAGAGGTGTTATATTACACCCACATTTCGCCATGAATTTTTAGGTCCCACGTAATAGGGGGCGAGTCTATTACCGTTACCGGGCACATCACCAGGCTCTGTGCTGCTACTGAGAATTCGGAAAAACCCAGTAACACATTTGCCCGACCCGGGAATCGAACCAGGGACCTCCAGTCAGCAGTCGCATTCGCTATCCACTGGACCACGGAGGCAGCCATTTATGATAGGACACTTGTTAAATGTTGTTTTTGGGAAAATATAGTCGCCCGAGGAAAATGGATGGGTAAACAAACGTTTCAGATACTTATCGTTAACTAGGCACTAACGTCCCAGAAATACGATACGAACGTCCAATTCTCGCAAGTTAGAAAAATCAATTTAGCTGCTTGGTAGCAGCTAAATTGATTTTTCTAGGACTAGGCTATGACCTAATTCAATTTTTTATGGTAAGTAACTAATCAACTAAATAAAATAACAATACAATATCACTACACAGTATAAAAAAAAGTCTGTCTTTTGTCTGTCTGTCCCTATGTTTGCTTAAATCTCAAAAACTACAACGGATTTTAATCCAGTTCTTTTTTCAATAGATAGAATGGTTTAAAAGGAAGGTTTATATATATAGTTGACGCGGGCGAAGCCGCTGGCGACGTCTAGTTAATTATAAATAATTAATTTTAATTTTCGATTCTTGTATATTTATTATGCTTATTTTCATATTTAAGTTATAAAAGTATTAAAAATGACTTTATATGATATGCAATGGAATCTAAGCTTAAGCAGATAATATTTTCTCTCTTTAATTCATACAAGTTTCTATTCCAATTATCTGTCGTTTAACATCTGTAACTCCACAATGATATCAAAGTTCGACCCTGATCTTGGAGAAGGCTTTCACCAAGTGCCTCAATATTTGTTTCTACCACATTACGTATATGAGATATGACGCAAGACTACTACAGTATATTATATTCTATGGAGCTGATCCTCAGGCTTGACTATAAAACTGCGACCGTGACCGTCACATAGATATTTTATTACTGGTCATTTTTCTTAGAAGTAACAAGTTCACGTACCACTATGATATGCTGGTTTTTATGAGAATTTATAAGTTAGTGGTATAGTTACAAATGATGAATTTATTGTGGGCTTTTTACGATTGTCCCCGACTAAATAGTTAGAGTTTAATGCGTATTATCCTGAAAAGGTCGGGACTAAGGCACTCAAAGCAATTAGGCACTGGAGAAGTTTTTATGAACATCCTTTTATGTCAGGTAGATACATAACTGCTGGTGAAGGTTATTTTGGTAATAAAATGAAACCTGTGCATAAATACATTTTGACATTGACTTGTTTCCTTAGGTTTTGATTTTATGAAGATTTTCGTTGAATAAAATTTAGGTTACGTGTAGGTATCCCTAAAAGATTCTAAATATGGCTAAATCATGGCCCTGCCCTGGTCCATGTGTGTGTATAATTTTAAAGACACATTTTAATGACCAACCCCGAACTAGAAATAACTACTGTTATGTAAGAAACTTAACAAATTTTCAAACAAACTGATTCCAAAAAACACATAAACATGAAACAGTAATTTGTGGATAGCACATTGTGTTGTCTCGAGTGTGGTTCGAACCCACATATGAAACAAATTTAATAATTATGAGTGGTCTATTTTACTTTAAAAGACACTTTCATAGTGTCGATAAAGAATCAAATACATAAAACTATGATATTCTGTCCGACAAATGTAACCAACATATACATGGCCACCAATCCTACATTTGACCTTAATAACTTTCACCTATACAATTTCGATCACGACCTCTTGAAACCTTATTAACATATTCCGACATAAATATGACTTTAAAGCTATATAAAACATTTAAATACATCCAGCTAAGATAATTACGTTGTTAAAAGTAAAAATTTTATATACTTAGGTCAACATAAAATTGATTAAGTGTCTATACAAGTGTGTTTGTAAAACATAATTAAAATTTTAAGATATTTGTTTAGAGTTGAGCTAATATTGTTACTGAACTGTATTGAAATTCGGTTTAATTTGTTTAGCTTTTAGCACCTTTATAGAATGAGAGTATGGGGTAGTGGTTTAAATTGGCACTTCGACGTCCAATGCGTCGCGTGCCGCGAATTCGATTACCATACAGAATAATACTTTGTAGGTAACTCTGCTGTATACATTGCTTTTAAAAAAACAATATACAAGGCTCATTTTCCAGATTAGATGAAGTATATTATAATATATTTTGGTAGGTATATGAATAATTTCCATCGCTGTGAAAGGTCCAAAGAAGTTGTATAAGAGATAGCAATGGAAATACAACCTAATAAATGAGTCGCGTATTTTCTGCCTTAAATCGACCATCGAGGTTAGAATGTGTTGACCCTCACTCCTAAAGAGTTGCGCGTGAAACTAATAAAACTGAATGTTTATACATATTTAGGTAGGTACCTATATAATTTAGCACAAATTTATTATTCAATAAAAATAGTACTGACATTGAAATTATATCAGAAACCGGTACGATAATGTCAATCAGATTATTATTCATGATCACACTAATTTGATTTTAATTAAAACCAATCATACAATGATATCGTGCTGGTTATTATTGTATGAAGTAAACGTTAATTTCGAACTCAAGCGACAAGTCTTCGGTAGTATAGTGGTCAGTATCCCCGCCAGTCACGCTGGAGACCGGGGTTCGATTCCCCGCCGGAGAGACAAACACTTTGCAAATACAAGTTTGTATTTGCAACGTTTTCTAAAAAAAATATTTTAAACATTACGCATCATATTTGATTTAGGTTTTTTTTTATAAATCGATTAGTTGGGTGTTTCTTTGCGAAAGAAAGAATTTTTTTTTCGTTTTATTTGTTAATCTGTTCATTATGCAGCATAATATCTTAAAATAAATATTATGTACGCTCCTCAGATAAATTAATGACATAATACCAATGCATAATACAGCAACGCATAGTATTTTTCTGTAGTTTTGTAAAATTTTCGTGTAAAATTGTTGTGGAAAATGCTCGTGTATGTCGTGTAAAATGATCGTGCAAATTATCGTGCAAAACTGACGTGCAATATTTCGTGCAAAATTGTTGTGAAATTTTTTAAGACAAAACGTGCAAAACTGACGTGCAACATTTTCGTGCAAAATTGTTGTGGAAAATGTTCAAATAACATTGTTGTGGCAAATTTCTGTGTAAAATTATCGTGGAAAATACAATTGTTGTGTAAATTTGTCATGCAACAATGTCGTGCAAAATTGTCATGAAATATTTTCGTGCAAACTTGTCGTGTAAAATTGTTGTGGAAAATTTCCGTGTAATATTGTCGTGGAAAATTGTTGTGTAAATTATCGTGGAAAATTGCTGTGTAAATTTATTGTGTAAAATTGCTGTGTAAAATTTTGTGTTATAATAATTCGCAATGATTTGATATAATAATAGTGTAAGGCATATGGAACTCTTTTTTTTGTACATAACACCTTTGTAATTATTATCACCTACATCTAGCAAATAAACAATTCTTATTCTATAACAAGTAATATTTAACAAAGAAATGATGTAAAATATTACGATAGGTACTTCTGCCAACTTAGCCGGCATTAGGTACCTAATAACAGCTGATTTAACTATCTTAAATTCACGTATCTCCCGTTGGGGTAGGTAGTGATTATAGAACGCCAAACACACCTCTTTCGCTTTTTTTTTTTTTTTTTGATGTCGGGTTGGAAAATCCTCATGGAGTCCCTCCGCCCTGGGGGATGGGCGAAGGGGACTGTCAGACTCCTACTGACTAAAAACCAACCCGTGTGCCTCATGTACCCGTGTGTCGGAGGGTCGCGTTTCGCCCAAGCATACGTCGCAACTCCCCGACGGGTATTGGCCCGCCAGATGGTCCGGCGGGCCCCGAACAAAACCCCCTTGGCGGCGGATGATGGTGTTGGGCTCCGCCGCCAAAACACCAAGCGGCCGCAGAGGATAGGGAGGACGGCAACGTAACACCGCATCTCCTCTTCCTCTGCGGCCCCACCGCGACGCATCGAATGGTGCGCCCCCATTTGGTCGCGGGAGATAGGGCGCGCGGCAACGCAACACCGACACGCCTCTCCTCCCGCGACCACGCCCGACTGCGAGGGACAGACAGAACTGTCCCCCGCACCCGCACCGTTGGACGCATCCTGCGCAGGCCCCGTCAAGCCCACGTGGAGCGTCCCCTCCTGGATCCCTCTTAGCTTCACCGCGGGTAACCAATCCACGGTTACTGAGCCCCCCCACCACGACAAGGTGGAGATCCCACGGGGGGGACACCTCTTTCGCTTCCACAACATTCATTAACCTCACCATGCATGCTCATCGGTTATGGGTAAATTTGATTTAGCTGCTCTACATTTAATTTATTTTGTAGTTAATGTATGATCAAAATACCATGCACCTTTTGTAATTGAATTTTTGTTTGCTAAAGATATTGATAATGGTGCTTGATTGTATTATTGAAAATACATAATTATGAGTATAAAGCTACGTTACCACCGTGGAAGAGTCTGATCCTGAAGTAGCTCAGCGAAGCGGAATTCGATTTCATGAAAGAGATTTGCGAAAGAATCATTAAAGAAAAATGAAACAGAATGCTGCCCAGAGCTAAACGGAAAGTGAGAAATACTAAATAATAATTCAATTTTATTAATAACTGTTCCACGTTCTAGAAACGTGCGAACTACTTTTTTGGTGGAAATTCATTACATGCATGCATGTAGTTTTCTCTGCAAGTTAAAATAGGTCATTAATGCCTGCTCCGTACGCAGTGAAAACCAACCTTTAGACTTGTTACCTTTTTCCATAATTACGACCACTCCTTTTTATGACAAGGGTTGCCATAAAAAATATACCACTCCCAAGTTTTCGCATCAAGAAAAGTTTGTCCCCTTCCTGAGAAATAGTCAGAAGAAAAGTACGTACTTATAAAAGAATAATCTCAACAGTAATATAATCGAAATAAAGTACATACTAGTAAGTATGGCCAAGTATTATCATAAATTCTGTTATTTTTATAGAAGTACCTAGGGACTCAGTAGATAAAAAATTTTCCTCCTGTGAGACTATGTAAAATCAAAGATCATACGAAATCTTTTCGGGAAAAGTTTTTAAAGAATGTTTATAGTTTATTTTCTTTGATATGAGGCTCATGTACTCGTAACTAGAAGAGGTTTGATTCTTTTGCGTTGATAGTTTTGATTTCATATAACTACAAGATGATTTTTGCTACCATTATGTAACAGATAATTTATGCATACTTGAAACAGCATGTACTTGCTTCGACGCTTCGCTTTTCTTCTGTAATATAATAATAATAAGCAGTTATTTTGCATATATAATCATGTGATTGCAACCCTACATACTACATAACTATTTGTAAATGTACTAATCGCGAAAGTTTACCTACAAGAATTCATCTTTGTTAATTGTGCTTAGCGTAATTTTGACCAGGCTTAAAACGTGAATTTAAAATCATCATCATCATTGTAGCGTGGTCGTAGTCGTTACAACCTCGCCTTGGATACCGGCGTCTGCTTTCCTATCTTAACATCTTGACTTAGCACGATATTTCACATACTCAGCGATAAGTCGATTGGCTCGCATTTCTTCCTCATTATCTCTTGAGTTGAAAATCTTCATTGGTGATAAAACGCATGTACTAGTAAACTACAGAACTGCACTGATTGTTGATTCAAGTGAGGATGTGCTTTACACTCTTTTATTGATCACATAGCATTTCGTGTAAAGCCCAAATATCTCTCAGGGATGCCTTAAAGTGCGAAACCTTAGCTGACCGCACTTAGACTTTTAGAAGAAAAGTCGATACACCGACTTGCAGCCGACGTATATACTACGGCCAACCGCTATTACATTAAGATTCTTAGAGTTCGCACCAAATAAATAAAAAAACATTAAATTACTACAATAGGGTTGTGTCCACTAAGAATAAATCGATTTGTTTGTAGTATCTATAGATTCATTATGATTTTAAGATGTCAATAAAGTTTATTATTTATTATAAAAAGGTAAGATTAATGTTATTTTAAGGATTCTAAAAATAATGTATTTATTCTTGTGACAGTGAACACCAATCAGGGAGCATTACGTCAAACAGTACGTCCGCCATTCATGTTGTGGACATTTTAGTAGTTCATGCAACTAAAACGTCAAACTTTCTACCTGTCAAATCGAATATAACAAAATAAAAGTGGGTTCATCAGACCAGACTTCATTCACGGTTTGTTTTGTTTAGCACTTTCTGATATCACTCAACCGCCATGATGGCTTACAGCGTTTCTTGTCAAATTCAAAAAAGGTTTTAAAAAAGCCGTAATTAGTAATGTTGCTGATCGATTTTTGAAGAAAAAGTCAGGTATTTCAGTTTTACACCTAATAAAGGAACGAATCAATCGCTAATTACATTTTAGGACACAAGCCTATTAGATTGTGTTCCTATACTCAGACTAAACATAAACCAACCCGAACATACTCTAATATCTAATGGAACGTTATATATTATTATAATTCCCACACATCAAAATTATATCTTGGCTTACATTTAGCCCACATCACGTGTTTATCCTAAATTGAAACCGGCGTCTATGATGTATATCGTAGTTAATTGGACTATTCAGCATCCTTGTGCGAGTGTATTACATAGTATACATGTAGTACATAGTATACATGACTGTAGTACGTAGATCTAAATGTAGGATTCAAATATGTCAAGGCCACGCCTCAATCTAGCCGTATGACGGCCGACGTACAATGATTAGGGATCCCCGATGACATTTTTGATACCTAAATGCGAATAGCATAGTGGTGATTGTTAGCAGATTGACTAGCTTTGCAAGTGAGTATTGCCATTGAAATAAACTTTCACAATTTTCTAAATAACTTTAGTTTTGCTTATGAACTCCTACAGCCTGGCATATTCTCATTAATAGAAGGGTTAGGTCGTACTTCAACACGGTGGCTAGTTACCAAATACAGTATCCCAGACATGCTTTACCATTTAGCAATTTCGTGTACATTGTGGAAAATTCTAAATTTGCTTCACCATTGTGCAAGCGATATTCAACAATGTCGGTGGTTGGTAAATTTAGCCCTAGAACCCCAGCTGAGAGATCTCCCTATCTAAATATATCGTGTAGTAATATTTGTTAAGGTATCTTAAAATTATAAGCACCTCTCTTTGTCCAGAGGTTTCCACATACTAATGTCAGCAAGGTACTCGGTTTTTCCTTTGCCATCTATTTTTAAGAGAACTGTCTCACTTGAAATAATTGTACCTACATCACAGATTTGTGAAACACTATCCAACCCGTAACACCCGGCGCAGTGATAAGCAACGAAGCGACTACATAAACTACTAAACCATTGGTTGGCACCAATGGTTTAGTAGTTTATGTAGTCGCTTCGTCTTTGACCAATTTTAAGATGAGATCAACATTTTATCACCTTTGCACTGAGATACAATCCAATCTCGCGACATCAACGGTATTATAATTCCACAGTAGACACCGTAGTTTCCCTTCAACAATATCATAATCCCGCAGTGTTTGGTCTATAACATTAATCAACACGAAGCAATGAAAAGTTCCGACTGATAAGCCGGTGACCCTACTATCGTAACGATACCGGCTTTCATTAACTTCAGATCGCAGGTTCCACTGAGAGATGAACGAGAAAAGAGGAGCTAGTAATGAAGAAAAACACATATGAATGTGTTTTAACACCGCTTGGCATGCCATAAAAAGTATATTCATTATTCTGAAAAAAAATTGATTGAAGTTTACTGACTGCCTCCGTGGTGCGGCGAGGTTCCGGGCTCGATTTTCGGGTAAGCAAAAGTGTTACTCTGTTTTGTCGAATTCTCAGTAGCATCACGGAGTCTGGCAATGTGTATAATAGACGTGCCACTATAAAGTGGGAGGTCCCAAAGTTCTTAATTTGGTGAAATGTGGTTAAATATAATATTACACGTCTGCCTAACCCTTGGAAAATACCGGCGTAAGACTAATTAAAAAACACAGTTCATATACACGGCGATGTTCCTCAAACTAAAAGATGAATCCTGTGATTAAGCTAGCTGACAATACGTAATAGATCGCGGCCTATCAGATGTTGCTGAGAAATTGTATGGTTCATAGAAAAGAAAGTTTAAGAAGGAAGTACGATCGCGTGTATACTATTTCTTGAGTGACTTAGGATCACCCATCGTTCTTAGAAGTTCTGACAATCTTTCTTAAACGTCGCTAGAGAGAAAAGGATAGAAAATACTATGCCATAAGTAAGACACATTACAATATAAACTTTAACTTCACAAATAAGGATGAAGTATCTTAACTACTTAATTAAATAGTTGATTATCATTGCTTCGGAGAACACGTCAGTACCCCTGAATACAACTGACACTGGTCTAAAACATGGAATATAATTATCCGTTTGGATTTCGGAGTTACGCTGTATAAAAGCCAAATATTCTGTATAATCTCGTTAGACTAGTAAACGGACCTCGGGCTTCAAGGCGAAGAGCCCTAGATGCAACTGGGACAACGCTAGGACAAAGAAGATGATGAAAACTAAAGATAACAATACAAACAGAAAGCCAAAGCACATAATATTACACATATTGTGTGAGGCGAAAAGTGGGTGTAGAAATACACCTCTGCCTACCTCTTCGGGGTTATAGGCGTGAGACTATGTATGTATGTATATTGTGTGTTTTATATATTTTATTTAAAAAAATATATCCTCTTATAGTTGCAGTATCTAGATTACCAGTTTAATATATACCTGGCATGTACACTTCTAGAGTGTGACATATCTAGTACTAAGTGGGATATGATTCGTTCATCCCACACTAAGCGATGCCTCTAAGCCTTTTTCCAATTATCTCTACGCGTTCTTTGAGGTTGAAAAATGGGATTTCTGATCGCCGATTGTGAGCTGTGCTATGTAAAAGAAGATTTCTTCACTCTGTTTTAACAAACTTATCCGCCGTTCTTATAATTTGTTTACTATTCGGAAATAATTGGAAATTTGATTTACGTCGCTGGCCTTTTGCTTCAGCAAGTTGTATAAAGAGTATCAATATTGTTTCTTTAGGCAGTTGATTAACTTCAGACAGAAGATTTACTTCGTACATCAACGATTTCCATGAAAATCTAGATAAATCAATCAATCATTTTATTTTATAAGTATCTATCATAAGTAACATCTTACACTATAAATAAATCAATGTAACTAAGCAGAGCTTGTACTATGGATACTAGACAATGGAATGGCATACATATATGTATACTTATTTTAATTATGATACATACAGATTAAGATACACACACACCTTATAATATATTATTACAATATATTTTTGTTCGTTAATATTGTACTTATGAACTATGTTAATACCGCTTCACTTGCACGATGATATTGTGCGTCCGTGTGGTCTTGTCCACGGAAGCGACGGAGCACCACACCCTTCGGCCAAATTATTATATAATTATAAATGCAATCATATTGTCCAGTTCTGCAAAGCTGAGGAAGGATTATAAACTAACTAGAGGACGCGAGCAGCTACGCCTGCATTTTTTTAAAATTTACCCGTTTTGGCCGATCCCGTGGGAATTTTGGGAAATCCCTTCTTAGTGCACCCCTACAGTCCCCAAGGAACATACATGCCAAATTTCAGCTTCCTGCGCCCAATAGTTTCGGCTATAGCGTGTCTGTCAGTCAGTCAGTAACGCAAGGATTTTATATATTAAGATTTTGCAATATCCACATGTTCAACGTCGTGTAGTGACACCACTCGACACTGCAGGGTGCAATTTCATAAAGACACGTTTTTATCCAACACTGAATTAATCGCGATGCGTACTTTTATCGAGCATTTTACCTACGGGCCATATACGGAGTGGTTTCCGCCGAGTGCTTAAATTGCATTCCTTTAAACAAACTGACCGCACAGTCACGGGTATGTAAGTTTTGTAAACATTTGCTATAACATCACTGAAAGCAGTTTCAAACCGGAATAATTACTACAAACGATATAATAGTTACGTAGTAGTTAATACAATTCACTTTAATTCTGTGGGTATAGCGGGGATGAACAACGAGTAATTTTAGTTTCAAAAAAACTATAATTCCAGTTACTGCAAAATATTGTTATGAGTTGAATAAAACAATGTTATGTTTATTATATTACTGACACAATAACAGGCATTTCATTTTATTATTTAATGTTATTTTATGGTCTGTATTTCATCGTTAACGATGTGATAAAATTAAATCCTCAATAGCATAACGAAATGTAATAGCTTTTTGGAAGTAAATTGAGCTGGAATTATTTATAACTAGATGAGTATTCGTTATACACGTTTAAAAATACTTTTCCATTTAACTTTTTTGGTATATCGGTATATAACAGAATAATATTTCAATGTAAATTCTAAAATTAAATTCTCGCATTCCGATCTGGGGTACGGCTAGCTACCAAATCTAATTTGGTTCCCTTAGGGAGTGTTTCAGTGTCGAATAATGCAAAGTAATACGAATTCAGAGAGCAGTGACGCATTTTGAATATTTTAAAAGCTGCGAAACGACCGTAAACCATCGGTGAGGACGTGGTTGCGTGAAAATATAAGTGGAGGGAATTTGGTAGTGACCGTTTATCTCAAGCCGTTAGAAGTTTTCAGACCCATTTAATGGTTTTTCTTTCTGTAAGGTTCTGTTTTGTAACCATAACATTTCCATCCAAAGTCTTATTTTTGAATCTGAAGTTAAAGAACCTTTCACTGTATTAGGAAACATCTACTGAAACTGGACTGATACTAAAAACATGATCCTGTCATTCCAGATAGCCAAAAAAGGCAACTAGAAGAATGGGCTCTGAAGCTTTCCGGACCACGGAGTCACTAACAGGCTGACTGTGGTTTGAATACAGAAATTATTAACGTCCAGAAAAAGCCATTTTGAAGTTAGCGCTAGCTAAGAAGCAATAGGCTTCTAAGAATAGCTCATTTGTAAAATTATGATAAGACCATAGATGATAAGACCGTATGCCGACATTGATTATCATACAATACATAACAACTAATTTCAAAATTCCATAAGATGATTTCAAAACAATCTCGGTATATTGGCTCGTATATTTCCAAATATGTAACCAGATTAGCGCTTGATTATTAAATATGCACACCACAAGCCCGAACATTGTGTTAGTGACTAAGCAAACAAACCTATTTTGTCTAAAAAGAATTATATTCAGGCTTGAGAGAAAACGTACGGAGAAATATCGGCATAATCACTCTACAAAAACTGTATAACATTCAAAACTAACTTTATTTACTAATGTGAAAAGCTCGTTACACGTAACGAACAAGAATTCACCTATGACTCCGGCCCGCGGTATTAGGTCGGCAACTTTACAAAGATATTATTCTACAGCCTTTCGCAGTCCACTGCTGGACAAAGGCCTCTCCTAATTTGAGTCACAATAACATTGTTAGTCAAACCCTCGACTTGGTCAGCTAGATTACGTTAGCCAGACGGATTGCTTTAGTGTTTGATGCCGAGTTTTCCGTCTCTTCCTCAAAAAACGAAGCTGATACAGCGTCGTGTATTTACCTTACCTCCACTTACGACACCTACATGTATATCAAACACTATTTATCACCCTAATTGTCCCCAGAAATATCTTTTTGATCTCAGAGTCGTCATTCACGCATCCATACATAATGAGGACAAATTAAATATAAAGTCTTTGAGATAACGGTAGCGCTTTTGAAACTCAAGTGTCTCTTGAATATTTGATTTTATTTTTTGTTGTTGAAATAACATACATACATAGACTCACGCCTGTTTCCACGAAGGGGTAGGCAGAGGCATATTAAACGCCCACTTTTCGCCAGTGTTTTGATCCCACGTAATAGGTGGCGAGCCTATTGCTGCTTTTCGGGATATTTTGATTGCCAGAGCCTCGTCCGTTGATCGGCAGGTGCACCACTTGTAGGTGAGGTTGGCTTGGGACCCTAAGTTCTTGATGGGAACCATATGCACTATATATTGTTATTATATTTCTTTTTCTTCCTTTAATTGTGATAACACGCCATTTTGTCCTTTGGAACTCAAGTGGGTTATTTTTTATTTCTGTGAGACGATTTAATGACTACTGATATTTAGAGATAAATTTGGCACCTGATGGCTACTTGATAATTCTCTCAGCTTCATATAAACTTTACTATATAATTATAGTAAAGTTTATATAAAGCTGAGAGAATTAAATTAATAATATAAGAGAGGGGAAAAGAGCATGCAGGTAACAGGTGATTTAACTAGAGGTTGAACAGCGGGTTGGCAGCCCTTAGGCTATTAACCCAACTATACAGAGAGTGTTTAAATGCTAAGGGCCTAATCTAACTTGTTAACCTACACTATCCTAGAGTCGTAGCCTATCAGCTATACCTAATATCCTATCCTAGTTATCCTAATCCTTATATCTATATGTATCCTAAACCTATCCTAACTTGCACCTAGCGTAAAATGCGTATAGGCTTGGTGCTCTGTGGTATTCTGTGATACAGACCAGCACTTATACGCACCTACTACTAAGCGCCTAATCTATGGCACGTACTATCGTGGTACTACTGTGGTATGCTGTGATACAGACCTACGATTCGTACGCGCCTAGAACCTAACCCTATTTGTCCCTACAATCCCTATTAGATCCTAGCCCTACTATACGTATTTATATATTCTTATATAGATAGGTGCGGGATATCTGCCACCGGAGACCTATGATGACAGACGGACTGTGGGTAGGAGTTAGGTATGGTGGAAATGGTTTTCTGACAGCCAACTCAACAGACTCACCGAGCTGATCAGTACTGATGGCTAAAGGTGTCTTGGCCACCGTCAGAGGTATGGGAAGGGTATCGAGTCAAAGTCGGATTGAACTTGTGACTGTTTTATTTCTTATAATACATAATCTTATATACTAAACTTATCCTATGTACACACACGTAACTTTACAGTTGTGTGCTGTGTGTGTAAGGTGCCATCTCAGCGGTATGTACCTTAGGTGAGTACGTGATTTTCTCTTAATTTAATAGAAATCACGAACAATAATTGTTGTGGTAAAAACTCACGTAGGAGTCTATCGCTGATATGGCATGGCATGTTCATGTGTGAACAAGGTGGTGAATGTGATTCCCTAACAATAATGAATTATCAATATTTTTTTATAAAACGAGAGGATGCCCGCACATTATATTTAAATTTTACTGTTTCTTTCCTAATAAAATTTTGGGAAATCCCTACTTATTGCACCTCTACGGTCCCCGTAAAATATACTTTTCAGCTTCTTGCGTGCCAGTTGATTTGGTTGTAGCTTGTCTCTCAGTCAGTCAGAAACGCAAGAATTTTAAATACAGATAAAGGTGACAAACGAGCTGTGGTAAACAGCTTAGGGTGACAACCAGGCCTGAAACAGTCACAAGAAAGAAGATAAGTCTCCAATTAGTTTAGTCTCCAATATTACTCCTTCTCCTGTTGATTGCTCTCTTCCATGCTCGTTTAAATAAAAATAATGAGAAAAACTATAGTCTCAAGTCACACAGCGATAAGCAACAGCAAAAATCCTTTAAGTCGATTTTTTTTGAGCAGATGTTTCTACATCTTTTGAACATATTCATATACCCAAAATCCTCTACCACTCAAAATTCCGTATTAAAGTAATAGTTTTAAAATTAGCAAGGATTTACGAGGTATAATAATATGCTTCTGCCTTTTTATTACTCTTAAAACGAGCTCTATCTTGCCTAGCTTAGAGCAAAGCAAAGACGACTGTTACCCTTCTTGGGAGGTGACAATAGTTGTTTTTCCAGTACCCTCCTCATTAGCACTACCCCCGTAGACAGCATTAAGCATTTGTATAGTACGTGCTTCGGTTCTCTAATTTGTTAATATACTGTTTGACTACTGAAAGAAGGAACAGAACATTTGTGGTAGCTATGTAGTGACAAAACAAGTTAGCAGGAAAGTAATAATTATTTTCATTCGTTTTAAGAGTATTTAAGTAAGATGTTTGGTACATCCAAATCTGGGGCCCTAGATTAAGTAATATAAATATTGAAGTTTCTTAACATACTCTAAAAGTTTCATTTTGTACATGCGTATAATATTACACTGTTTAATTGGCAGACTATTGTACAGTTCATGTAATGTCGTTTTGTAACCATATTTATTACGTGGATGAATCTTTGAAAGGAGGACACGGAGGACACAAACAGGCTAAGACAAAAAGTAGTTTATCGTGTGAAGGTCAATTTTCGTTATTATATTTGTCTGAAATGCAGTTCGATCCAGTCTCGGTTTCATGCTTATGTCATAAACATAAACTTATAAGCTTCAAAGTATTAATAATATAAGTGGAACGTGTTTTAAAGTCATTACATACATAAATATAAATAGAAAAATATCTCAAGCATGTTTAAACATGATAAGCTTATTAACATAAATTATAATAAAAACGCAAACATTCATAAATACTCGGCAGCCTTAATTGTATAACACATTTGCACGTACGCTGTGAGATTTTCCACATAATTTTAAACAATAAAGTAAATTATAAATTCAAAATATTCCAGAGTAAAATAAGCGCAAGACTCTGTTCAGCGTACATTGCATGTTTATAACACGAATTAAAATCCATTATGTTAGTTAAAATTAAGCAATTTCCCGCAAAAAAATAAAAGTTTACGCGGCCGCCATTTGCATTTGTAACTTTTTGTTTGTGGACTGAGCTACGAACAACGCTACCTGTGACAGCTTGTTAGGTCACCTCGTATGCAAACTTTTTCTACTGTAAATAGGTAATTAAAAGTGACCTTTTTAGTGGTTGTACGGTCGGAATGTTTTACTTTTGCGTCCAGTAGATTCACGGAGGGTTAATCAACTTTTTCTAGGTGTTTTCCACGTTTTACCAACAATTACACCCTATTTTCTCGCCAGAACACGAAGAGTTATGTAAGTACTAGTGTTAATGGGTTTTCCTTTGAGTTTCCTTTCTTATTGTATTCGGAACAGAGGTAATACTGTTACTGGATAGCTCGCTAACAAGTATCAACTGTTAGAGGTTTTGAATAATAATTCCTTTTTCAAGTAATTTACACCCATGAAAAGAAGATAAATAATTTTCGAATTGACCACTGAATATTGTGCGCATACTTTCAGTTTAGCAGTTTTTAATTTCAAACCTATTATCTACATACAATTGATGAAGAACATCGTTATTTATTTTAATAACACAATAATAATATTTTTATACAATTCAATCTAGAACTTCGATCATTTAATTCTTCTTTTGTAGTAAAGCCCTAAAACAATGGCCCTTATAACATTATAAGGGCCATTGTTTTAGGGCTTTACTAACTACTTTACCGATTTGTATATGTATACATATACAAATCGCCAAAGTGTAAAATCATTAAAATCTTTTTTATGTGACATGAAACCACTTTATGCTACCACTACCCCATTTTTTATTAAATGGGATTACGCCCAAAATAGCAGTACATACGTCATCATTCACCCAAAAGCGACCACAATGATAATAAAGAAACGATTCAATGCAACTTACTCATAACCCAAAACACTGACCCAAAACCAGGTCACTCCTAAAACATAACACGCATTCCCCTTCTTGCTTCAGAATACGTAATAATCACCTCTGCCGGGATGAGGCCCGAATATTAACCCCTTCCGGGATCCGGTATGCAAAAATTACTTGCATTTTGCTTTCTCATAAGCTTTAAGGTTCAATATGATGCATGCAGCATGAATGTCAGAAGCTACTGAAAGAGCAAAGGATTAAATTATCGGTTGAATACAGAGAACATTATAATAAATTAATTGAAATTTAATTTCTTTACTTATTGTTTTTGTCTTCAAATGCCTTCAGGCTATTCATGTTCAAATGCCCTTAAAATTTAACAAAATGATTTGGTGGTAAATAAGGCGGATAAAGGCAACACCGTAGTAATTATGTCTAGATCGCAGTATAATAGCAAAGTACAAGATGTAATACACACCGAAGATTTCCAGCGTCTGCCCTACGATCCTACCAAACGATTTCATGCAGAATTAAAACTCAGTATCAAGTCAAGTACTTACCTTTTTCCACAAAACTGCTATTTAGCGAAAAGTCTTATACCGATGAACCCTCAGTGTCCGCTGTTGTATGGTTTACCAAAAATACATAAAGATCAGGTGCCCATCCGTCCAGTCGTCTCATATGTCAACGCTCCAGCTTATAAATTAGCGAAATATTTAAACGGATTGATTAAAGAGAAGACGTCATTCACCGCAAAATACAGCCTGAAAAATAGTTATGATTTGATTAGCAAAATAAAACACATCTGTCTACCTAGAAACACAAAACTCGTGTCTTTGGATGTAAAAAGCTTATTTACAAATGTCCCGTATAAAGAATGTTTAGTTATAATTAAAATTTTGCTGGGAAGAAATAGAATACACCCAGAACAGATTCAGAATATTTTGAAATTAACCGAGTTATGCAGTAAACAAAATTATTTTCAATTCAACAACGAGTACTACTTACAGAAGGAGGGTTTGGCCATGGGTTCACCGCTTAGTCCGTTGTTAGCAGATATCTTTATGAATAACTACGAACACGAGCATTTGGTAAAAGAACCGAACATCTTATATTATTATAGATTCGTGGACGATATTTTGCTGGCTTGGAAGGGCACAGAACGTCAGCTTCACTGTTTTCTTACAAGAATTAATAGTATACACCCCAAAATTAAGTTCGAATTGGAGATAGAACAAAACAGCTCAATAAACTTCTTAGATTTGACTATCAAAAGGGAGGGTACCTCACACTCATTTGAAATTTATTGTAAACCGACGTATACAGATAGTACAATACCAGCATCGTCCTGTCATCCATCGCAACACAAAATGGCAGCATTTCACAGTATGATTCATAGATTATTAAATGTACCAATGAATATAGAATATATGATTCTATTATATGAGGACGCCAGCAGCTACGCCTGCACATTTTTTTAAATTTACCCGTTTTGGCCCATCCCGTAGGAATTTCAGGAAATCCCTTCTTAGTGCACCCTTACGGTCCCCAAGGAACATACATGCCAAATTTCAGCTTCCTGCGCCCAATAGTTTCGACTGTAGCGTGTCTGTCAGTCAGTCAGTAACGCAAGGATTTTATATATTAAGATTAAGATATCTTTTATAATAATCTATTTGCGTACTAACACCGCGCTTTAGGTTCTAGTTTTGGGAACACAATCTGAATGTTTTCAAGTCGCAGGTGAATAGAGGTACCTTCTAGACAAGCGCGAAAGACAGAGATATACTGTTGGACTCCCTAGTCGAATATAGATAGTTATAAAAGATAATTTTTAAAAGAAAATCTACTAGACTCATCAAAACGAATCTAAAAAGCTTAGTTCACTTTGTAAAGTTTACTAGAAGTTGTGTGTACGTTTCATTACCAACATTTTGGCTCCATCATTAGACTAGCATCATAAAGTCAAATTATTGTATTGTCATCCACGTTACATATACCTTGTGTAAAAGTATTTACCGTGCCGTGCTGTACATGTGTATGCGTTTTAATGTGATGCTTAAATTAGAAATAGGTTTGAATAATTAACTATTAAGATTTTTATAACTTTTAAGATTTTTCCCTAAATACTCCTTAAAGCTGTCTGTTAAATGATGTGATAAGCTCTGGTTAACCGATCCCGGGCTACGAGGCGAAAGACTTGGATGCAACGGGGGTAACACTAGGACCATCATGATGGAAGGATTCCCCAGTAAACTGCCGTAGAGTTATTCGGCGTCCCATTTTATTGGAGCCACAAATCATTTTCACGTTCGGTCGCTGACCCGCCAATATAATATACTAGCTTTTGCCCGCGGCTTCGCTCACGTTAAATTCGGGGTAACACAAAACTCCTTCATCGTCCGATAGTAATTTTCACTTTAATTCTAGTCATAGGGACTGATAAGTAAGAGAGTATAAGATAGTAACTAATATAACCGTAAGAAGTATTTAAAACATTTCTGTAAACAGTATTTTTAGAGTTCCGTAGTCAAAAATGGCTAAACACGGAATCCTTATAGACGCGCTATGTCCGTCACCGTCAGTCCGTATGACACAGCCACTTTATGCCGAAACTATTCAGTTTACACATTGGAAAATTGGTAGGTAGACGTATTCTGTGAACCACCAAAACCAAAAAATATTGAATATTAAGGATATATAAGATAATTTCTTCATACATGGAATGTCCGTGTGGTGACGGATTAAGAATACTGATTGTCACCACCCAGGGAGCATATTATGCAGAGAACAGCACTGTAAGAGAAGGAAAACTTGATACAAACCCTATACCAACCCAGCGTGGTACAGTAGGCCAATTCCTCCTTTCAAAGGAGAGGCCTAGTCCAGCAGTGGACTGTTAAAGGCTGATGATGATGATGATAACATGGAACTGATGTGGAAAATGGGTCGTTAAAAATTACTTTGAGGTTCCTAAAACCATTGTTTCTCAAAGTCAATCGTTTGAAAGATATACGGTTTCAAAGTGGTAAAATGGGTGTGAGGGTCCCTCTAACTTTTAAATTAAGAGAATGACAAATCTATAAAAAATATATGCTGTAGATCGTTATAAAAACTGCCGACGAAAATTGATTTGAACGGTATGTAGTCAGCAGTTTTTGAAATAAAGCACATCTTAAAAACTGCAAATATAGCTTTGTCGTTTATACCTACAAATACTATACTACTATAATAGTTAGTCGAAGATAATGGCTATGGTAAGTGGATACCTGCACTACGGAACCCTTCATAAGCGAGTCTGACTCGCAATAGCGAATAGCTTTTATAATGTTTCATCCTTGGTGTTAGTTGTAGCCGTTTGCCATTACAAAGCTTTTGTGCATTAAGATTCCGCATTAACAGGACTGGAACACCAACGTTCGGTCTCAATTTGCGTGAAGGTACTCCTGATAATTGTAAGGAGTTCAGAAACTCTATAGGGTACCTTGAAGTAACTTGGTCAGAATTCATGACGTTATCTACCAAGAGGTGCTCAACAACATCACTTTGCATACAGTCAAATGTTAAAGCCATGGTCTGCTATATCTCTAGACACACTTTTACATCTATGAGTAGAGAATATAGGTTCAGCCGGTTTAGCGTGAAATCGGTAGATACATACATAGGTACACATTTTCGCATTTATACCTGATATTAGTAGGTTTTAGCCAAAGCTGTTACAATAATTATTAGTTTGTATTATGTAAGCGAACGAAGTAATGACAGTGCACCATAGGACAATGTATAATGTGACAGTACTGACAGATATACGATAGCCCATATAGCGCAAGCGTTCTTACTGTCAATAGGTAGTAGGTTTGTCCCTACAAACTTCGAACCTCTCTAAAATCCCTCCCAGATTATTTTTTGCAACTAATTGTATCCTCTGTGTTTTTCCTGGTTCTGAGCTACCTCCCGACCAATTTTCAGCCAAATCGGTTATACCGTTCTTGAGTTATAAATAGTGTAACTAACACGACTTTCTTTTATATACACCGCTATTTTTTAATTAGTACAAAAACTTTAAGGACAGATTAGCGAAGATATTATTATCATATATGTGACGTAAGAATTTCATAATATCAATAAAGAGCAAAGTTATTATCATTTGTTTATTGTAGAAAATCTCACTTAAATCATAGTCATATTTTACAATCCATTCACTAATTCATTGATAATATTCCATCCTGCTCATTTGCATTCTCTCTGTCGCACTTATGATGTAGGTAGCAATAGAAAATAAAATGAAGAAAAATAATAAATGTAGGTAGTTATTTTTTAATTTTGTTAGTTCTACCCTCTCCTTCATACTTCATTCGGGCGTAGGACCGGTAAAATTTATCGTTTAACAAGTAATTAAATACGGAGGTATGTAATTAGAAAGCAAACAAATATCAAAATAAAAGATGGTGTTCTAGACTAAAAGAAAAAGGGTAATTTTGGCGTATTTATGAAGTTAGAATCATCTGCTATTTACAAATTATTTTATCGTCATCATGTCAGCCTAGAGACGTCCACTGTTGGACATAGGCCTTCCTCAAGGTGTGTGGAGAACACAGACCGATTTTGAGGCGCCTGCATCAAATTATTATTTACTTAAGTACGTATTATTTACTAAACTTACAAGCATTTCCATTGTCCTTCGAAATGTCCACCACCGTTGTCAAAAGCATCCAATATGCACTGTTTTAATTGTTTGACACTGACCCGGTCACTTTTGTACACTCACAATACGATGTCCATGGGTACACAGCTGCACTCGCGATTTTTCCACTCAAAAAGTACGCACGAAGCATAGCTACATACTGCCGTGATATGAACTGATATGATAGGCCATCGCGTCGGGCAAACGTAGACAAACAATTAAGTTTTGCAACGAAATTAGGTACGCTGACTTTCGCTAGTAATTTAGTACTGTCACATCGTCGGGGCGTGGCGCAGGCGCAGAGGGGCGGGGGGGAGTGGTAATTTATCAATGGTATGATAGTACACGCGTCGGTCATAGTATTAGTATTGCATTTACCAATTATCACGTATTTTTGTGGACAGTTTTGAGACAGTTTTGGGACTTAGTGTTTTTATTTTTCAACTACATAATTATGATCAGTTAAAGATACTTAGTGCCCTGTTAAATTTTTTGTACTAATTAAAAAATAGCGGTGTATATGTATAGATTATATAATAAATATCACTAGAGGACCTGTGCTGCTCCACAGCATATTTTAATATTATAAGATAAATATGGTAGTTTGGTAGAAATGGTAGCTTTGGTAGCAATCGTAAGTAACATTGCTACAAAAACTACCATATCTTCCCAAACTACCATTTCTACCAAAACTACTATTCCTACCGAAAATGCTATTCCTATTAAAACTAATATTTGTACCAAAAGTACTATTCGTACTAACACTATCATATCTACAATTTTTTCAAAACTACCATTTCTACCAAAACCGCCGGTTCTGTCAAAAGTACCTTTTCTCTCAAAACGAATATTCTTACCAAAGCTACAATTTCTACCACTTGTTATATTATTATATGACAATAGTACCTACTATGAACCGCTGTAATATGTTCCACATAAAAAAAATATAAGATGCCCGAAAAAAGTCCGTAATTTAAAAACACAAAAATTTTCCTAACATAAAACATAGTTTACCCGTCTGTAGGGTTGATTTCGTGTCGCGGGTATACTGACTTCGTTACCGCGACCCAGTCATCAGGGCCGATAGAGGAACACCGCGGTGTTTTAGTGGGTATGCCCCCCCCCCCCGCCCCCGAACATCTAGAGGGTAGAGCCGAGCCACACCCACCCCCGCCTCCACCTGCCCCAAACTCGGTACAGAGTTGGCGGAGGGGTCCCTTTGAGGGACAGTCAGTAACTGGATTTCATCGCGATACAAAAAAAGGGGTAAAATTCCCCAACATCAGAGATCACTTCACCCAACATTAAGGGTTAACTGGTAACATTCGGGGAATATTACCTGCCATCAGCAATAAATCACTATGATAATTTTACCAACATCGGGTATAATTTTACACACCACCACACACTCACACCCGTATGAAAGTAAGGCAAGGTCACGTTAAGGAGGCATAACAGTTTTTCCTGGCAGTTACCGCAAGGAACTTATTAGATGCCATAAAAATCTTTTTGAATTTAGAACCGTCCATGTAGAGAGAAAGCAATGGAATGTTACGAAATTTATAGGAAAATATTGAAAAATAAGTTCAATGTCCACACCTATCTTCCTTCAAACTTACCCAATTTAAATGAACGTACCATCAAATGAAAGAGCTTTTTTTAGCGCGTGTTTTAGGCCTATAACGAAACGCCTACCTCAATGAGAACCAGAAATATAGAAGCAGAAAGTCATTGACTACGGCTACGAAAACGTAAAAAATGTATGGGAGAAAACTGTTTTTGCATATAACTTGATGAATATGCAAGTTAGGTAATTTCTAATGCTTGATGACAAATCTATGAAGCGAGAGCTTTCATTTAAAAAAAAACATGCGAATCGTTTGGGTAGAACGGTCTGGCCGCGTCGTATTATAAAACACAAATTCTTTTAATATATACATTAGAGGATTTCTTAATTTTTTTTATAGACTCACGCCTGTATCCCCGAAGGGGTAGGCAGAGGTGTAATATTACATTCACATTTCGCCTTGAATTTTTTGCGAGCCTATTGTCTAATTTCTTTACACACAACATTATCTGTTTTACCACCTTCACATAGAACATGTAAATTATTTTTACCGCTTACATGTGAACATGCCACATATAACTGACCATGTGAAAAACAACATGTTCGGGGATCGATTCCAGCTGTTTCAAGTCTGTCCCTGCCATTTATTTAGAAAATACACACAGGGCTACGAATAACCAGCCCTGCCGAAAGTAAGATAGCCCCGTTGAGTTACTCAAGAGGTATTTGAATTCAGGCCTCAGTCTCCCACCCACGAATTCCCACGTACGTGAGACGTGGGACTTTGGCTATAATGTCACCTGTATAAGTACAGAACACGATCAAACGAAAGAAAGAAACAGACAGACAGACAGACATAAATTCAAAAAATTATCAAGTATTGCTTTTTAGCATTTTCCTAGATTTTTTAGCTAATTTTTTGTCAAAATATCTTTAATTTACCTACAGACTTTTTCACCTCTACAGTTTTATTATAGTATAGATAGTTGTAATAAATTTTGACACACAGACTTTTTGTTTATGAAAGTGCCGAATATTATACTCTATTATTTTTATTTAAAATACCCCCTATCTTCCCGTGGGTGTCGTAAGAGGCGACTAAGGGATAACACGATGCAAATACCATCTTTGCGTAGAGACGGAAAACTCGACATCAAACCCTATACGACTGCCTCGTTGGTCTCGCGGCATAAATGTGCGCGTGGGATCGGGAGATCCCACAGGGTTCGATTCCTGGGTCGGGCAGTGTTATTGGGTTTTTCTGTCACGAAATTCTCAGTAGCAGCACGGAGTCTGGAAATGTGCCCGGTACGGCAATAGGCTCGCCCCTTATTACGTGGGACTAAAGTATATCTGGCGAAAAGTGGGTGTAGAAATACACCTCTGCCTACCTCTTCGGGGTTATAGGCGTGAGACTATGTATGTATGTATGTATGTATTTTTTTAATAACAGAAAGATACCCGACACATAATTATTGTATTTTTTGCAAGAAAAAATAATTTTGCTAGAAAATGATTTGAAAATAGTGACATCTATCTATCGGTCGGTAAATAGCCATAAAACACTTTGAAGGTTCCTATTTAGACTAACTATACTTTTACTTACAAACTTATAATGATCATAGATGGCACCACATATCTAACCAGTTTTGGATGATCCCTGTTTTGTTTGGGACTACGTACAAAGGAGAGGTCAAGCTGTACACCGAAAACCACTCAACCGATTGTGATGTAACATATACTATTTTATAGGTTTGAGTATCCTTTGTACATGAGTGTAAGTATTATTGAAATCAATTTCACCATTTTAGAGATCTTTAGCAATATAGGGAAAGACGTCGGACAGACAGACAGACATAAATTCGAAAAATTATCAAGTATTGCTTTTTAGCATTTTCCCAGATTTTTTAGCTAATTTTCGTCAAAATATCTTTATTGTACAGACTTTTTCACCTCTACAGTTTTATTATAGTATAGATAGATGTATGTGATAAACGATTCCAAGTCATGACAGTAATTGGACGTCGGCTTTTGTAGATGTACTTATATGTATTATGAAAAATTCAGCACACTTGTACATTGTACCTACGTCCGTACCGTTGTGTCAGTCTATTGAACTCGCGAAAAAATGAACTTTATTTACACGTATATCTGCGACGACATATTTAAAACAATCAAAAACACCATTTAAAAACCGACTTAAAACTTATAATTAGTAAACTAATTATTTAGGATATTTTAAAAACTTTCGGCCAGATCTTGAAAAATATATTAAATGGCACCACAAAAAAAAAATGCAATTAAGTATTAAAAAAATTTCATCATCTTACCGTTATCCCAGTTTCAACCTAGGGTCCGCTTACTAGTCTAACCGGATTTGGCTTAATATTAGCTTTTCCACAGAGCGACTGCCATTTAAGTATTTAAACATTTATCATCAAAATTGATTCAATAGTAAACAAGCTGAATATTAGCTTTATCACAGGGCGACTGCCTGCCTGAGGTAACTTACATCAAGAAAAATACATTCGGATTGAGTACCTCCTTTCTGTAAGTTGGTTAAAAACAGTTAATATTCTAAGTTAGCTCATATTCTAATAAATCATCATAAAATAGGAAATTAAACACTTCAAAAAGTATATCCTTAATAATCCATTTATCACTTATTAAACTATTTATAAAACAGTTCTCCAAAGGAATTCAGTGTTAAACTGAAAGAGATTGGATTATGTTTAAAGTTTTCAAGGTTTGACAATTATTTGACGTTTCGTTTATGAAGTTGTGCGGCAATAAGAAAATAACTATAAAATTAACGTTTCAAACTGTAAAAATAGTTTCTCTGCTTTCGGAATAACATAGATGAATATAACACAAAGCTGAACAGTTTCATTCGATATGGGAATCGAACCTAGACAATACAAAGGATTGAAACAACTACTTGTTAATCACATGAAATTTTTTCGATAAACACTTGGTGATAATTTAAACCACTCATTCATCACATTGACATTGGCCCCGCGTTGAGTGCCAATGTCAATGTGATGAAATGAATTGCAAATGAAGCTAATTAGAATACTCTAAAAAAGCGCATAGGCTAGTTATTTTATACTTGCTGAGGCTACGGTTACACTCGAGTTATTTACGACTACTGTTCCCCCCCTTGTTTACATCTTGAGGATACCCGCAGCTAAGACCGCGTTTCATTTTAATATAACCGTTTCTTTCCGATCGCGTAGGCATTTCGGAAAACCCCTTCTTGGTGCACCCCTATGGAAAATAAATGACAAATTTTAGCTTTCTGCGCCCAATAGTTTTAGCTGTTCGTTGTCTGTCAGTCAGTCAGTAATGCAAGAATAATTGTATGATACAGATAGCTTGCCTCGATTAATGGGCTAAAATAAAATATTTTCGGATCGAGGCAGTAGGTTCTGAAATTAGCACGTTTACAAACAGACTACACAGACTCTTCAGCTTTATAATATTAGCATAGATTTCGCTTGAAAATCAAATCCAGATTGCACCATCATACAAGCCATTACACTAGTAGATAGATAATTTAAATCGCGATCAGAATGAACCAGTTCTAACTAGAGCAATATTACCAAAGTTCATAGCACCGAAATCCATACTGCAACGTACATTGCATACCAGAGCACTTTAGCGGGAAACTGGGTGCTGAAACGTTTAACTTAGATTTGTTTCCAGGGAATAATTTAGAACAATTTGAACTTTAATTGAGTTGAAAATGCCTTAATTTAGCAGTGAACTATGGCAGGCTGATGATGATGATTTGGATACTAGAACCCTCCAAGGATCCCCTAGTTGGTTAAGGTCCGAAACTATTGGACCTGGTAATAAGCCCAGTTTTTTATTTTTCGTAAATTATGGCGCTTGAGTATTCACCTGTAATGAGCATTCTCGCGAATGTTACAGAACAAATGAGTGTGTTTTAGCGAGCATTCTCACGATCATTTGAGTTATTTTCTTGTTAAGGATCACCCGTGAAAGAAAGAGACGACACGAGGAAAACCATTCGTCATCTTTATGTTTTTACTCTCCCATGAATGGGAGAAACCGTAGCCGATAAAAATATGGTCTTTTAAAATTGAGAAACGTAATTTGTTTTCTAGGATGGTTTTGTTTATGGATTCCTCTTTCTGTTGTACTTAATTATGTTTATTCTTTATTTTATTTATATGTAATAATTTAACATCATTACATAAGTAATGATGTTAAATCCTGAGGCCTCGCTTACTTTTGTTATTACCCATACAAATCTTTCTCCTTGTGTTAACCCTGTTTCAACCCGGGTCTGCTTACTAGTCTAACTGGATTTGACTGAATATTAGTTTTCCACGGAGCCACTGCCTGTCTGACCTCCGCATTCCAAAAGGATAGCGCTATTCCATGGTTTAGACTAGTGTCATGTTTATTCAGAGTTAGGTATTGACACCCTATAACGACTGTCAAAGATCTTCATGACAACCGGGACCGACGGCTAAACATGCTCTCCGAGGCACGGGACAAGCGATAATCAATAATTCAATACGCACATAACTCCGAAAAGTCATTGGTGCGCGCCTAGGATTCAAACCCGATACCCTCTGCATGGCAGTCTGTTGGTATCTCCACTAGGCTATCGCTGCCTTATGTGTTATTACCCATACAAATACTTTAAGTATAAGCAAAATGGCCAGGTTTCACACAAAATAATGTACGGCATTATGTTTCTGTGAATTCCACTTTTATTTGTTGACAGACTGAACCTAACTAAGATAGCCACTCTGTAGTTATTTCTGTCGGCGGCGTAAGAAATATTTATTGAAGCGCGGAAATAATAACTGGTGGGAAATTCGAAATTTCCTGACCTTTGTATGTGTACAGTCAAACAAGTCGGCGGTGGACCAGTTTTAAAAAAAATCCCTTGGCTCGCTCATAGTGTCGAGGCACACTAGAAACAGATTTTGTATACGAGGGTCAATGTGTGTGTAAAGTAGCACTGAAATAGACGATGTCTGGCTGACCGATTCTCGCCCTTATGGTGGTCGAGCGGGAAGTTGTTTGATTGTACCTATTCAGCCACTTTTCGCAAAGAGAAAGCTGTTGATCACTATCCGGCAAGACAAACGCTTTAGCCAGCATATACAGTAGTGGAATATATTATCCAATCAAATCTTTTATTTTTGTCTTACGTGGAAAACTTATCAGAGTGCATTTACTTTAATCAAAAATAAACAGCCCAATCGAACGTCGTGTATTATCTTCTCTCCTATGTCAGATATATTAGATAGAAGAACGTCATCATCATTATCGGTTATACCGATTGCATGCAAGATTGAAACGGTTGGAGCCCGGGGTATGCTTACTAGTCTATCCAGATATGACAGAACATCAGCATCATTGTAAATTAAATAAAAGTTTTTAAAAGCAGGACCAGTTCCATGTCTGTAAATTAATTACCCTGAAACACGTGTCTGTTCTCTATTACGTCGTAGCTAGCGAAATATGTGCGAGACATGCCTAGGATCGCCTTGCGAACATTACAAGCACGTTCAAAAGAATGTGTGTTGTGTTGAAGAATCGACAATGTAGGTTCTCGTAGAAGCCCGGGATTCGTAAAAGGTCTGGATATTCCTAGCGTTGGTTACTTGAAAGCAAACATATAGAATTTTCTTCTTCTTTCCTTTTAAAATACATAGTTTCTGCGATTGAGACGTGACATAAATACGTGTACTATAACCTATCTAGAAGAATTATACAGGCACCCATACATTCCATATTTTTGAACGAATGAACATTACGGAAACGATGCTTTTATAATTATGTGCCTACGCATACTAGCCTACTCTCCTAGCAGCGAGTATGCATAGATGCTTATTTATTTATTTAGGTTCCTCAATAATTACTGCATTGTTGAATGACTAAAAATGTTTTAGCTGACCATAAAAAATAAGCTTATGCACTTTAGTAACGAATAAACATGAATGTAGGAATAACCTGTATGCATATGAGTAGCCACTCTAATGATAGTGGAATCTTGAACAATATGTATGAATCGAGAAAGTTCAAAAGTATTTAATACCTGTATTGTAATTGAAAGCTTTCTGTGAGCGCCTAAGAATTGGTAATAAGATTTATAGAAGTGACACTAAGTTAAGTATTTACAAAAAGTTTGGTACTGCAACTTGAAAGTCCGTTTTATCAAGTTTAATTGGGAACTTCATAGATTGGAAAGAAGTAGTTGCATTGTGTCATCATCATCATATCAGCCAAACGACGTCCACTGCTGGACATAGGCCTCCCCCAAGGTTCTCCACACAGACCGGTCTTGAGCCGCCCGCATCCAACCGCCTCCCGCGATCTTGACGAGGTCGTCGGTCCACCTTGCGGGGGGCCTATCTCTGCTGCGTCGTCCGGTACGTGGCCGCCACTCCAGAACCTTTCTGCCCCAACGGCCATCGGTTCTTCGAGCTATGTGCCCTGCCCACTGCCACTTCAGCTTGGCTATCCGGAGAGCTATGTCGGCGACTTTGGTTCTACTGCGGATCTCCTCATTTCTGATTCGATCTCGCAGGGAAACTCCAAGCATAGCTCTCTCCATCGCCCTCTGAGTGACCTTGAGCCTTCTGATAAGGCCCATAGTGAGCGACCACGTCTCTGATCCGTAAGTCATCACTGGCAACACACAATGGTCAAAGACTTTCGTCTTGAGACGCTGCGGGATATCGGACGAGAAGATATGTCGTAGCTTCCCGAACGCTGCCCAACCGAGTTGGATTCGACGATTGACCTCCTTCTCGAAGTTGGACCTACCTAATTGGACTACTTGTCCCAGGTAGGTATACTTGTCGACAACTTCGAGCGTAGAGTTCCCAACCTGAATAGGAGCAGGTACAACATGGACGTTCGACATGATTTTCGTCTTGTCTATGTTCATCTTAAGACCTACTTGTTGAGAGACTCTACAGAGGCCATCGAGCATTGTGCCTAGGTCTTCCATGGTCTCAGCCATGACTACGATATCGTCTGCGAATCGAAGGTGAGTGATGTACTCGCCGTTGATGTTGATGCCGAGCCCATTCCAGTCCAGAAGCTTGAAAACATCCTCCAGCGCAGTGGTAAACAGTTTCGGGGATATGACATCACCCTGTCTCACCCCTCGCTGGAGTTGAATAGGTTTCGAACTCTGGTCCTGGAGGCGGACTGACATAGTGGCGTTTTCATACAAACACTTCAGCACTTCGATATATCGGTAGTCAATCCGGCACCGTTGGAGAGACTGTAGCACCGCCCAGGTTTCGATCGAATCGAATGCTTTCTCATAGTCCACAAACGCCAAGCATAGGGGCTGGTTATACTCCTCGGACTTCTGTATAACCTGCCGCAGCGTATGTATGTGGTCTATGGTACTATAGCCTTTACGGAAACCAGCTTGTTCGGGAGGCTGGAAGTCGTCTAGCTTGCTCTCGAGACGATTCGTGATGACCCTCGAAAACAGCTTGTAGACGTGGCTCAGAAGTGTGATGGGTCTGTAGTTCTTTAAGAGGGTTTTATCCCCTTTCTTAAAGAAAAGCACCACCACACCTCTGTGCCACGCCTGTGGCGTTTTACCCTCGAGAATGACGGAATTAAATAGCTTCCGGAGGGCTTCTCTAGCGGGTGCACCGCCGGCCTTCAGAAGCTCGCTCGTAATTCCGTCATCACCAGGCGCCTTGTTGTTTTTGAGCTGTTTGAGAGCCACACTAATCTCGTGCATGCTGACGTCCGGGATATCTTCGGTATAGTGTCGGGTCAATCTAGCTCTAGGGTCTGACGCTGGAGTGCTTGCGGGTTGTTGCGTTGTCGTGTATAGCTGTCCATAGAACCTTTCGATCTCCTCCAAGAGCTCAGGCTTGGACGATACGATTCTGCCATCTTCCGTCTTCAGCTTTGTCAGCTGACTCTGCCCAACAGACAGATCCCTCTGGAACACTTTGGAACCCTTATTCTGCTCGATCGCCTCACGAACACGTTTTGTGTTGTATTGGCGGAGATCGCGAGTCAGAGACTTAGAGATCTGTCTGTTGAGGTGCCGATATTTCGGCATGTCGTCGGAGGATAGCAGAACCAGCTTGCGCCTTTCCTCTAACAGCTCGAGG
This sequence comes from Euclidia mi, assembly GCA_944739405.2. NCBI lineage: Eukaryota > Metazoa > Arthropoda > Insecta > Lepidoptera > Erebidae > Euclidia > Euclidia mi. The sequence continues at coordinate 81,993,628 of OX123191.2, read as the reverse complement.
GTCGGATCCGAGATCTTGCTGGTTCTCTTGCTTTTCTGGGGCTTAAAGAATTTAGCCCCTGTTTTATGGACAGCATCCACGAACCCGTTACTGTACTCATCCACATCTACGCATTCGCCCAGGCATTCGAAACGGTTCTTGAGTTCGAGCTGAAAGCTCTCGGGGTTTTGGATATGAACCGGTGCCGGTCGGAGCGTGGACTTTATCAACCTCGACCGTTCGAGGCTTGTACAGATATTTAATGTGCCTCTTACCATTCGGTGACCGCTCCCCACTTTAAGTGAATTGATCACGGAGACATCATTGAATATCTGCCTCTTCGTCGACATGATAAAGTCGATCTCATTTTTGGTTGCACCGTCTGGACTTACCCAGGTCCACTTGCGGCATTCTCGCTTCTTGAAGAAGGAGTTCATCATATAGAGTCCTTCCTTCGCCATAAAGCTAGCCAGCAAGTGACCCCGGGAATTCCGATGCCCATAACCAAATTGCCCCACTCTCAGCTCATCACCGTCGCGTTTGCCCAGTTTCGCGTTAAAATCTCCCATGACCACGGTGTAATGGGTTTTGTAGCCATGTATAGCCCGAGAGATATCCTCGTACATGGCTTCCACCTCCTCATCGGGGTGCGACGAGGTCGGAGCGTATACCTGTATGACCTTCAGCGAATACCGCTTGGATATTCTGAGTATAAGGTACGCTATCCTGCTCGACACACTCCCGATATTTACCACGTTGGTCACGAGAGATTTGTTGACGATGAACCCGACACCACCTTGGGACTGTTGGTCGCCCTCCCGGTAGAAGAGCAAGTTACCGGAATTGAGAACTATCGAGTCCTCCCCCTGTCTTCGGACTTCGGATAGGCCTATGATATCCCATCGTAACTTGCTCAATTCTTCTTCCAGCTCGACAATCTTCTCGTCGGTCCGCAGTGTGCGCGTGTTCAGTGTTGCCAGGGCCAATTGTCGTTGGTGGTGGTAGCCCGATCTCTTCCGGAGATTCTTCGCACCCCTTGCCCCACCGTTACCATGGCCGCTACCATAACCAGGACTAGCGGGGCCGCCGGGGACTAGGGGCCGGTTTTTACAGGTGTGGTTCATGATGGGGGACTTGCCATAATCGCCACGCTTGGCAGGCGTATTGGCGATCGCAGTGGCGGAAGTCTTTAGTGCTGGACGCTGCTGCCCATCTAGCATCTAGGATTTTCTTCCGCCAGGTTTGGATGGTTTGACCGCCATCTTTCGGTTGACTGCTTGCGCTGGGGGAGATACTATGACGAGTGTCTACTCGTCAGATTAACTCTCCCAGTGGGCGGTGGGGTCGTCACGTCCCGACGCCGTTGCATTGTGTAGTTTGTAAAAAAAAATAAGAGCAAGAATTCTATTCTTCTATTACTTTCGGAGTGTTATACATTTTTTAAGTTCCTTTTAGGCTAGCGTCGATATTGAAGCGTTTTATTTAAGTTACGTATAAAATGTATATTCGTCTATACGTTATATATAATTTCTTTCTTCATCCCGTGTGCGAGCATCGACATCAGCTCTAATGTCGGAGTTAATAGACGCATGAAGGCCTCTGACATTATCTAACTATTCTTATCCTGAGATAAAAAAGTACCGATAGCGATACCGCAAGAAGCTGAAATTTTACATAAATATAATCCTTGAGGTCAAGATCGGTCTGCGTAGAGAACCTTTGGGGAGGCCTATATCCAGCAGTGGACGTCTCTAGGCTGACATGATGAATCCTTGGGGAATGTGTTGATAAACAGCCTCACGCGGTTGGAGGTGTGACTCAATTATGTATAAGTCTAAAATTATTGTGCCATAATGACCAAAGTCAAACCAATCACTGTGTATATAATTCTTGTGACAATGTTGCCTTCACTACTGAACTTGAAACAGCCATTTGCGAATAACAAAAATCTTATACCATTCCTCTGTTCTCGTCGAGAGTAAAAAATAGGCAACAAAGTACCAATATTTTACAAGACTAATCTTCACACTATGAAAGTGGGTAAGCTAGTAAAAAAATTCTTACTTAACACTATGTTTACATCGTAAGGAAGTAATTTAGGTTAATTGCGGATTATCTTTAAAGAGTTAGTTTGTAGAGTACTTTCATGATACTGGGCTGTTAACGTTAAACAGGTAGTTGTACTTCCTTGATGGAACATTCCTAAGTACGGTGGAAATATAGCAAGAACTGTTGATATGCCGATAACAACACTTGGTATAAAAACGAGGTGTTAACTACCAAATGCCTGGCCTATGTGGTAGCGCCATCTACCTTCCTACCCATAACTAATCGCATCAACATCAATCGTTCCACGTTCTAGTGCGAGCGATATCATAATTCCGTCCCTGTCTCCCATTCCCGAAGAAGGGGCACTGCCTTAGCCTGATTCGTCGCCGCGATCGTGGACGCGAGTGACCAGTCGAGAACATTCCGCTCGCTGAGAACACCGTCTCGTTCGTATCGCGCCGCACCGTTGTATGTGATTTATTACCGCTTCCACCAAGGAAAACCCGCTCGCGAGTGAAGTGAAAACAAGCAGCTGCATCACGAAACCACCAGGAGACTGCCCTTCGGAAACGAAGAAGATTACCGTATAAGGTAAGTGCCCTTCATCCTTGAAATATCCTATACCCACTCAATCACCCCTTCCCGTAAACATCTGTTAGGCGGCGAAGAACCGCTATCCTCTCTATACAGTCCATTTCCTTCTCCAAGTCGCCTAGAACCCTACGGTTTCGGTGTAACGCCGAACCATTTTTTTGGTCCTTCGAGCCGGATTCATTTACGTTTTATACGTTATACCGCTATACCTAGGCAGTTATAGCACCTAGCTATACTCCTAATATATTCACATAACCGTCACATGGTTATTTCCGCCCGCCTCAGTAGGTAAACTTTTATGTAGCTACCTACTTATTAAATTATTAATTCTGGAACTATCATAGTTGTCTTATAAATCTCATATTTCAAGCAACTTTTAGTTCCTCAGCTCTAAAGTGTTGCCTACTTAGCCTACTTAGGTAAAATAATAGATACATTAGATATTCTTATTTTGTTTCGTTCTCATTAGCTTATACTTACGTAAGCATGTCACAACAAAAAGAGTCACGCGTGTCGGAAGACAAAGAGATGACAATCTTAGAAGCGAAACGCAATATTTTATTTGAGCGCATTCAAAACATATATGAATGCTCAAAAACCGCGTCTATGTCTGACAGTAATAGCGAAGCATTTCTCAGTTATTGTATGACAGTAGATAGTATTCGAACAGATTTTCATACGTTGTTAGACGATTATAACGCAAGATTACTTTCTATCAATCCTGATGAAAAACCGAACTATCAGGCGTATACCTCATTCGAAGATCTTTATTGTATTATTAAGCGTATACAATCGCAATTGGAGGGTAAATGTTCAGCAGAGCCCGTCGCCCGCAAACCGAGATTACCGCCAATCGAGATTATGTCGTTTGACGGAGATATACGAAATTGGCCGTTATTCTATGCGAGTTTTAAGTCTACAGTGCACGATAATGGTTCTCTGACAGATGCTGACAGGTTGTACTATTTAATAGGTAAACTGTCACCGAAGGCCCAGTCCGTATTTGCAGGTGTCACACCCAGTGCTGAGAATTATCAGGTCATATTTCAGTCACTACTTGACAGATATCAGGACACGCGCGTCCTAGCGTCTACGTACTTTGACCAAGCTTTAAATCTCAAACTGTCCGGCAACGCGTCTGTCTCGAATTTCCAGCTGTTTATTGATAACTTCGTAACCGCGGTTAATTCTCTTAGGAATTTAAAATTAGAAGATCTTTCCGACTTTATGTTGCTTCAACTCGCTTTAAAAAAGTTTGACACTGATACAATTCGCGCATTCGAGATGACGGAACGCAATAATAAAATACCTACACTAGATAGTTTTATTTCCTTCATCAAAGATCAGTGTCGAATATTTCATAATACGCAGCCGGGTTCACCTGGCCCGTCTAACACTAACAGCAACAAACAAAGGTTGAATAAATCGCGAAATAGTAATAATAACTCGGTCCCTAATCCACAATCTTACGTAACATGTTCGGAATCTAATAGTAATAATTCACAGAAGTTTCTGTGCAGTAATATAGTGCACGACCATTACTATAAGTGTCCTACCTTTAATGATTTAAATCCAATTGCTCGTTTTAAATGCGTAAAAGATAGCAAAGCTTGCATTAACTGCTTAAGCATAAAACATAAAACAAGTAATTGTTCTAGTAAGACAAAGTGTCGATCATGTAATCAAAAACATCATACACTGTTACATTTCGATAAAAATAACCGGTTGTCAAGTCAAGCCGCTGACCTTGACACACTTGCGCAGTAAGTGCAGAACACGGTAGCTGCGCCTTCCACGCCTCGCAATGAGATATCGTTGTGTACGACATCCATTGCGCGGGCGGCACGCACGCGCGGACGGCCTTCGCGCGCTTGTAGTGATCAGAGCAGTGCTGGGCCGCCATGTATGGCGTCTAAGACTGTTCTGTAAGCGACAGCGCAAGTTATCATATATGATGTCAATGGGTCGCCGCACATGGTACGTTGTCTGCTAGATAGCGCATCTCAGACCAATTTAATAACGTTAGAATTGTTCAAACGCCTCGGATTATGGAATAACTTTAAAAATACGAACTCAATAATCCGAGGGATAGGCGGATCAGAAAAACATTGCAAAGGTTCCGTAGATATTAAAATACATTCGCGTTTTGATAGGAATATTAATTTTAACATTTCTTCGCTTATCGTGGAGCGTATCACGGACGCATTGCCGAACGCTAATGTAGACGTAGCATCACTCACTCATCTCGAGTCATTGCCGCTAGCCGACGCGGAGTTTGCGAATCCGGCAGGCATTGATCTTTTGATCGGAGCTTCAATATTTCCGCACTTGCTACTAACTAACATAGTACGTAGTGAGCGATATGATTTACCGCCCGCTATTGAGACGGTACTTGGGTATGTGATTATGGGTACCGTACCTACGTTACATACTTCTCATTGTATTACGTCTTGTTGTTGTTCTGCTCTTCAAGAGATCAAGGTGGGTGCTAAAACTGTGTGTAAGATAAAGCACTAATTAGCTATGCTATGCTATGCTAGGCTATGCTACGCCATGCTATGCTACGCTATGCTACGCTATGCTACGTTATGCTACGCTATGCTACGCTATGCTATGCTATGCTATGCTACGCTATGCTATGCTAAGCTACGCTACACTATACTATACTACACATCCGCTTTGTATATAGATGACATTGCCTGTAATGTCATACCCGCTCCGCTAGCAATTTCGCTTTGTGAAGAGCTTATTCAGCTTTTCAAGCGAGGCCAGTTTGATCTTGTCAAATGGACAAGCAACTCTAAGGAGGTTCTCGCACGCATACCAGATTCTCATAAAGCTTCTCCAGACATTGAGTTTGAGAAGTCTGTACCGCATAAGGTTCTCGGTTTACGCTGGGACAAATCCTGCGATAGTTTTCGGTTTGACGTCTCACCACCAGATGATAAGTGCACCAAACGCACTATGCTGTCCACAGTGGCTCGACTATAGGACATAATGGGTTTTGTGGCTCCCACAATTTTGTACGCCAAGCTCTTGATCAAAGAGCTTTGGCTATCAAAGTGTGAGTGGGATGAAACACCCCCTGACCATATTGTCGCCGCTTGGAGCCAGTTTGTATTGAGCTTACCGCGCTCAATCAAATTACTTTTCCGCGTCATCTTGGGTTGGTAGATGGATGTACCATCAACTTAATAGGTTTTGCTGACGCCAGCGAGCGTGCTTACGGCGGAGTCGCATATCTGCAAGTCCGCATTGGTTCTAACTACTCGGTGCAGTTAGTTTGTGCCAAGTCTAAGGTCTCGCCTGTTAAAACCATTTCGGTTGCGAGACTGGAGTTGTGCGCGGCCCTTCTGCTGTCTCAGTTGCTCCGCAAGGTTCAAGACACAGTTTTGCCCCACTACCCCATTAATAAATTATACGCATTTCCGACTCCAAAGTAGTGCTCGCTTGGATTTATTCCTCTCCTCACCGCTGGCAGACTTTTGTCGCCAACCGCGTTAGTAAATTGATTGAACTTGTGCCCGCCACTTGTTTCAATCACGTCACGGGTTATCGTACTCGTCTTCAGGAAGAACTTTCCATAAATCATATTGACTGGAAGTTTATTCCACCAGCATCACCACATTTCGGTGGATGTTGGGCAAGCATGATCAAAGTAATTAAAACGCATCTCTTCGAAGTTATAGGTCAACAGATCCTCTCTTACGAAGAGCCTTTAACTGTCCTTGCACAAGTCGAGGCACAAGGATCTAGCCTGAAGTTGGACCTACCTCTTAGTTTAAGTATTTAGTTAGTAGTTTTCGCTATTATTGCGTTTGTAGCTTTCGCTAAAGTTAATTTAGATTAATTTTATTGTTATATCGCTGTCTTAGCCTATTGATGGGTTACGCGGTAGTACACCCAACATAGCTAAGTTCAATTCTATTTTTTTTAAAGGCAACCCTTTAGGGCCGGGGGGATATGGTAGCGCCATCTACCTTCCTATCCATAACTAATCGCATCAACATCAATCGTTCCACGTTCTAGTGCGAGCGATATCATATTTCCGTCCCTGTCTCCCATTCCCGAAGAAGGGGCACTGCCTTCGCCTGATTCGTCGCCGCGATCGTGGACGCGAGCGACCAGTCGAGAACATTCCGCTCGCTGAGAACACCGTCTCGTTCGTATCGCGCCGCACCGTTGTATGTGATTTATTACCGCTTCCACCAAGGAAAACCCGCTCGCGAGTGAAGTGAAAACAAGCAGCTGCATCACGAAACCACCAGGAGACTGCCCTTCGGAAACGAAGAAGATTACCGTATAAGGTGAGTGCCCTTCATCCTTGAAATATCCTATACCCACTCAATCACCCCTTCCCGTAAACATCTCCTAGGCGGCGAAGAACCGCTATCCTCTCTATACAGTCCATTTCCTTCTCCAAGTCGAATAGAACCCTTTTTTTTTTTTTTTTTTTTTTTTTTGGTGTCGGGTTGGAAAATCCTCATGGAGTCCCTCCGCCCCGGGGGAAGGACGAAGGGGACTGTCAGACTCTTACTGACTAAAAACCAACCCGTTTTCCTCATGTACCCATGTGTCGGAGGGTAGGTATTCGCATAAGCATTCATCGCTACCCCCCGACGGGTATTGGCCCGCCAGATGGTCAGGCGGGCCCCGAACAAAACCCCCTTGGCGGCGGATTAAGGTGTTGGGCTCCGCCGCCAAAACACTCAGCGGCCGCAGAGGATAGGGAGGACGGCAACGCAACACCGCATCTCCTCTTCCTCTGCGGCCCCACCGCGACGCATCGAATGGTGCGCCCCCATTTGGTCGCGGGAGATAGGGCGCGCGGCAACGCAACACCGACACGCCTCTCCTCCCGCGACCGCACCCGACTGCGAGGGACAGACAGAACTGTCCCCCGCACCCGCACCGTTGGACGCATCCTGCGCAGGCCTCTCCAAGCCCACGCGGAGCCACCCCTCCTGGATCCCTTTTAGCTTCACCGCGGATGCCCAATCCACGGTTACTGAGCCCCCCCACCACAACAAGGTGGAGATCCTAGGGGGGGAAGTCGAATAGAACCCTACGGTTTCGGTGTAACGCCGAACCACTATGAATTTTTGGAAAGATCTTGCTCTAAAAAACTGCCTTATAATATATAATTTTTTACGGCCGGTTGGCGTAGCGGGAGTGTAAGCGACTGCTACGTCGAAGGTAGCAGGTTCGATTTCCGCTCAAGTCAAACATTTGTGTGCATGAAAATGGATGTTTGTCTTGGTCTGGGTGTTTCTATGTATAATATGTATGTATTTAAAAAGTATATATGTATGTTTATCAATTATCTAGTACCCATAGTACAAGCTCTGCTTAGTTTGGGACTAGATGGTGTTGTGTGAATGTGGTAGAATATTATTTATTATTAAATAACATAATTATGTTTGTTTAGATTTTCGAAACAGTAAAACAACTTGTAACTTCTTCATAATCTGTCTAGATACTTCTCTTCTTGCCTTACTGACTGTCTTACAGGCGAAGCACAGCCAAAAGTATTCGGCGCAGAAAGCTGAAATTTGTCATGTATTTTCTTTGGGAACTGTAGGGGTGCATTTAGAAGGGATTTGCCGAAATGCCCACGGAATCAGGAAGAAAAGGTAAAATTACAATAGAATGTGCAGTTGCAGATCCTCTAGTATTTTATAAGAGTCCTCGGCAACCTCAATGTAACCGCATCCATAATTTGTAACTCATTTCTGGTGTAGTAAATAGTGCGGACCTAGTGGCAATAAGGACAAACTGCTATACGTGTTTAGGTGATTTGTGCCTTAGATATTATTGTTAACAGGTATAGCTCGCAATTTCCATACTCCATAACTTATGGCTCACCTTACCAAGAAACCAATCAGGAAAAATACATTGTATACAAACTTATGATCAAATTCGAATTCCTAAACAGTTTAACTCTTCACAATCTACTAATCTATTATCGTAGTTCCGTAGATTTCTTGAATGTAGCTATGCACAATGCTACGTGCGTAGCTATAACGGCATGACCACTGACCAGTGACCACGGCTGATGTGAGTCACGCCGAAACATCAGAGACAAAATATGATATTGCACCTTTCTTTGCATGTAAATATACTATACATAAATCTTAGAACGTGTACAAACCGACAGTTTAAAAATAACTGATCATTCCCTCAAACACGAACAATATTAACTTCACTTTCTATCACCTGGTTTATATTACTAGCTAAATTACTTTGAGATATTTTCTTGTCAGGAATCACCCGTGAAAGAAAGAGACGACACGAGGAAAACCATTCGTCATCTTTATGTTTTTACTCTCCCAAGAATGGGAGAAACCGTAGCCGATAAAAATATCGTCTATTAAAATTGAGGAACGTAATTTGTTTTCTACGATGGTTTTGTTTATGGATTCCTCTTTCTGATTACTTAATTATGTTTAATCTTTATTTTATTTGTATGTAATAATTTAACGTCATTATTTATAGGCCTCGCCTTACTTTTGTTATTACCCATACAAATACTGCACGTCTATGCAAAATGGCCACATTATCGTTAAATTAAAAGAGAGTGTTATGAGTTAGATTCCTACACGAGACAATAAATTGTGTGAGCCACTAATTGTTACTTTGAATCTAAGTATTCTTTATCAGTTGCTTAAATATTTGTCAAGTAGAAGACTTGAAAAGATTTGTCTTAAAAAAGTATGCATCATATTTTAATGAATATGGCCCTTTTACATCGCTTTTTCCTTATATTAACCGCTATAACTAAATACATTATACCAGCAAATTAGTTCACAAGTTGGAAAGCATTTGCTCGACTCGCGAATTTTACACATTAGTTATAGGGTGTCATCTAACGAATTGTTTTTATAGCTGCCATTCTTATTTATTGTTTGTTTATTCTTTACACAAAACGGAAATTTTCTTGTTTGGAAATAACTTTGATCTTCTTTGTAAGTTTTGAACAAATACAAATAGTTATTCGTGTATAAATCGTGTTCGCTCTAGAAGTTTATAACTAACCAAGTACAAAAACATTTACCATCTGACCATGAATTAAAGGTCATTATATTCTCACCTGACCAGTACAGCTGTACTGTTAACGACGAAGTAGCACATTCGTTTTTTCAATACGATAAGAATTGCATATACGGAACATGCACTAAAACTTAAGATTTTAGTAGCAGCAATTGTAACCAAACTCGCATACATCTGCCGTCGTCAACATCCATAAACTTTGACAACCATTCACTACATCGCCAAAAGCCTGTCGGCTATATTCACCCAACAAAAACTTCCACCATTTCCATACAAAACACGCAAGTTTATACCCCCATTACGGCCTGGTCACGAGATCGGTCTGAGCGGCGAGCAGCGCGGCAGCGGCGATGTACATGGAGCATTTTGTATGAGGCGGCCGCACGCCGCGTCACAGTTAACGCGCCATGTACATTGAAAACGCTCGCCGCTGCCGCCCGCCGCTGTAGGTCGTGACCGGGCCCTTAGTATGAAAACATCTACTTTATGTCTGCCACGTGATAACATGGTAGAGGAAAAATCTTAAGGATAACGCGGGGTCAGTGGGGCAGCTATCAACGTATTTTGACGAGTGTACTGATTTATAGTCCAAAGGGTTATTCTGATATCGCTCCATTGTGATTGCTTCCGTAAAACGTTCTTTGAACGGTAATACAAAAAATTACTACTTAATAATACTTTATAATAATTATAAAGTTTTGCATTAGTAGATAACTTACAATGTGAAACAGTTGCAGCTCCTTACAAAGATAACATGTAAAACCTTTATACCTACTGGCGATTAAATGAGTTTTATTGCCCGTTCTTTCTCGTGGTTCTACCTGCATTGCGAACGTGGCAGGTAATGTAAATGTAGAATCATCTAGCAATTGATTTTATTTTTGACGTTCATAAGCGTCACTTTGTGGCCTAAATGAATAAATGATTTTGACAAGGAATTGAATAAGACGGTGAAGAAAATAATGTTCTTTTTGTAACGGAAATTATGCGGCCATGTTAAAATTAAGCGGAGTTTTGATCGTGAGGCGACGAGATAGGAAAGTAGAGTGAAAATGTGCTTGTTGTTTGTGGGATAAAATATGTTTTCTTACTTCATCTGCCATCAGGCAGTGGCAATCCCGACAAAATTGGTCCAGCAATTTTGGAAATAAGCCAGAACATACAGATCTATAAAGGCATAATTAGCGCTATGCAATAAGCCCTTAATATTTAGTGTGTATACTTAGAATAAAATATTCGTTTAACAAGAACTATACGTATCTATTATCAAACACACTTGAATTGTATTTATTTATATAGAGAGCTTATTTCTACATTAACTCCCCCGTCCGTAACTACACATGGCGTCAAGGCCACGCGACCCCTAACGATTGTTAAGGTGAATCATGATGAGGGGCTCAAAAGCAATTACAATTCCAGACGTATACAAATAAGAACCGTCTGCTAAGAGTTCCGTACTAGTCATACATTGTTAAAGAGAAGGCCCAAATCGAGCATCATGCAGCAATCGAAAGGATTTTAAATTTTAAGTTTATAAATTTTGAACCATCGACAAACAGAAAATACAAACTCGAAATAAAAAGAATCACCACACATCTTATAGTCTCGGGTGGTAATCGAACCCACAACACTCAGCGAACAGTTATAAGTGACCTTTAAACAACAACACTATCCGCTCAGTATAGTTTCACTTTATATAACTACATTGGCTATTTTTCGTGCTTCCACTACTTGACTTTGGTACTTTATCTTATTTGTCAATTTTTTTTTTTAAGACAACTCCCGCATTAGGACTAAATCCTGTGTCGCGGGGGACTTTACAAAAATACAACTAACGGACACAATGAACACCCAAACTCGAAACAACAATTTATGAATCACACAAAGTGTTGTCTCGTATGGCAATCGAACCCACAACACTCGGCGCAGTGTCAAGCGGTGAGGCGGCCGCTTAAACCACTACGCCAACCGTGCAGTCTTATAATACGTTTTTAGAAAAGACGAATTCAGCATTAATTTTGGTCGCAAAGTCTCCAACCATCTAGAGTGGATTATACTCCTCTTTACAAGCTAACCTTCTACAACCTATTTACGACTCACTCAGACCCTTTCTGCGAAGTGAGCACGTGGATTGAACCAAAATTTTCTTTAATTGCCATCAAAGCCTTGAAAAGTCAAGTCACTTGAAATGTCAAGAGGACAGCAAGTCTAAAAATAGTTAACTACACCTGAACTATATTTTAACATTTAATATATTTTATAATAAAAACAATTGAGTACATAGGTTTTATACAGAAAAATTACAGGGGAACCAATAATATAATTTATTAATAATAAAATTATACTTCTGTGAACTCCATTTACTTTGTTGACAGACTGAACCCTAAAATAGCCACGCTTATTATTTCCGTCGGGGTAAGAAATATTTATTGAACCTGAGAAATAATAATTCAGAAATGAAGGACTGACACTTTTCGGAAATTCGAGATTTCCTGTCCTTTGTATATGTACTGATTCAGCTTCTTCTCGAAAGAGAATGCTTGTGATCACTTTTCGGAAAGACGAACGCTTTAGCCAACATACAGAGAGTGGGTAAAAATTATCGAAACAAACATATTTTCATGTGATAGGCAAACATATTTAAGTGAACAACCGAACGTCAAGTAATATCTTCTGTATAATGTCAGGTACATAAGATAGAAGATAATGCCTAACGTCATCATCATCGTCATAGCATTATCCCGGTAGCACCCAAGACAAAGAGCTCAGATATTTACATAGAGGCGCATTTCCTATGGGCGCTCTGAAGACAAACTTTCTGTGACCCAAATTGCCGCTTGGCGGCGTGGCAGTCGCGCTGTGACAGCTGTCTCTACGAGAGCAAGAGAGACGAACGTTCCTCCTGTGTATCTTAACTACGAGAGCAAGAGAGACGGAGAACGACGCCAGCACTGCCAACGGCGCCAACTACGAACTAAACTTGACCATCTCTACTTGGAATCGGCACACGAAATCCTTAAGAACTGCGCTTCTATGTAAATCTATATTCATTGCCCAAGACTTACACGCCTTGGAGCCCGGGGTCCGCGTACTAGTCTATCCAGATATAAAGAATACCAGCTTTACTTAATATATACGAGTATTATTGTAAGTTAAAAGCTCCTAAACTAAGAGCCAGCGCCATGTCTCTAAATTTAATTATCCTGTTCGGCGGGCATGTCCTCTATTACTTCATACCTGGTGAAATAGGTGACAGTCATGCTTAAGATCGTCTTGTGAATATATAAGCCCGTACATAGGAATGTGTGTTGTGTTGAAGAATCAATAATGTGTGTCCTGGAAACACGAGATTGTAAAAGGGTTGGATATTCCTTGCGTTTGTTACTTCAAAGCAGAATACCCCGTATCACAGAAAAGTTGACTAGCACGGTAATTTTGCAAGAACTGTTCATATACCTACGGCATATTTATTCCTTCAATTCGTAGCGACAATCCTGCGTAAAACCACAAGAATATAAGATGAAGAACTGGTTTCATGCAGACTTTACTTGCAGCTTGAAATACGGGCACCAAGTAAGTTCACCAAATTCAACTATCCTTCGACTCCGATTCGAAAATCCGCAAACTCGTCTATGCAGATTTAGAGCTCTAACTGACTATGGGGTACAAACTGCGGAACGAAATACGGTTATACTCTGTGAAGAAGCTCTTTGACAAATTGTACCAACAGATTTTTTGGTTTAGCGAGAAAAAAGACCGCTGTGCTTCAATAATCATCAATCAGCCATAGATACAGTATCAATAAAGTAAACATTCTCAGAAAAAAGTATTGTCCCAAAGAGGATCGAATCTTCGACATCTATGCAGACAAAACAACCTATCCAACTACATGCCTCTTTTTATACGGGTTGTTTACTAGAAAATTATGATTACTATTGCTGACTGTGCAAGATAAACACAACGCTCGAAGTCATAACATCATCGTAGCTATATTAGGGGACAAGCAGTGAGACCCCTTGGCAATAATTTTTACTGCACAGTTTATAGATACAGAGGAGGAGTCAAGATCAACATATTTCCCATATAAATAATGCATAAAATTAATTAACACAACAAAAATTCTCTCTCATCCACTGTTTTGCGCTGCACTTCATTATATATGCGCCAACCCTAAAATAAATATTCTTTGTGGTCTACATTTTAACATTTAAAAATTCTAACAGCATCACGTTTGTGCTGAATGCGGCCATCTTACTGCTAACCAATCCTAATAACAGCATTTAAAAGTCCATCTATTTATACAAAGTACTCCAAACTACCGTCAAACTATTCAAAAATAAACTCAAAATTATTGATAATGCCTTTAAATTCAGCAATATACATCACTTGCGTCTACAAACCGCATGAAAGTGTCTCAACAAGCAATTTAAAATCCAATGTTCATGTTTTCCATTAGAACCTACGTACTTGTGGTTATTTGTGAGGTTAATTTAGTTCCAACATTCCTCAGGACTTGACAGAGCGAAAACTGCATATTTTGTGAGGTTCCATTTTGTATGACTAAGTAACAAACATTACTTGTTTTCATATCGCCGAGAAACTATAAATAAAAGTTTTTTGACGTTCGTGTACTCTATACATTGTGATCTAAATAAGTGAATGAAAGATTTTGACTTTGACTTTAATAAATGAACAAGATGCCAAAAACGAACAAAACTACGAAACTAGAAATAATAACAGATTACTCACACTCGAATGAAGTTGACGCTTTGCATTTCATTCCAATTTGAAGCCGTGAGAAAATAAAATCACATAATTTCCGACCCTCCGTTCATTGCCTCCGTGGTCCAGTGGATAACGTATACGTTTGCTGATCGGAGGTCCCTGGTTCGATTCCCGAGTCGGGTAAAAGTGGTACTGAGTTTTTCCGAAATCTGTGATGTGCCCGGTAACACCAATAGGCTCGCCCCTTATTATGTGGGTCCCACATAATCAAAAATAAAAAAAACACATAATCATAAAAACACAATCATGTCGAAATGTAGGTGTTATATTACACCTCTGCCTACCCTTCGGAGATACAGGAGGGAGTCTATAAAAAAAAGCCGGCACCTTATTTAGCGGTCAAAGTGACACAATTTACATTACGCTCTGAGCCACGGATGCAAAACAGAAGCCCTAAGTACCGTGGGTATAACCGTAGGTCCCACCATATTTTTACCCAGTCACAAATAAAATAAAAAAGAACACGACAGCTCTCCCAAATATCGAACTAGTTAAAGGTAAAAAAAAGTTGTCATTGCGGCCTGGGTAGGTTTTGGATTAATAACTGTTACACGAAGTGAGCCCCAACTGCGAGGATAAGCTTTTTACTTTTTAGTTTAATATTTGGCAGAAGCAATCATGTTTCAAAAATTTTAAATATTCCTTATTTTATTTAAAATTATAGTGAACCTTGCGTCATGCTTATCAGGCTCTTTAATAATAAAATATTGTATTTAATATAAAATATTCCACCTAGTTAATACAGCCAAACGTATATTTACAAAATATTTATAGACTGGGTCACATGGTATAAGAATTATAACAATACCTCGCACCATTGAATAAGTCAGAGATTAACTTGTGAAAGTATCCTAGACAGAAGACGTGTCGTAATACTTGTTATTTTCCTAGATACACATTGACGTAACCAGTTCGGCTTGTATGGAAAAAGCCGAACTGGTTACATCAATGTACCTTCGATGAACTCCTGCAAAGGAGTTGTTATTTCTTCGTACAGAAAAGCTGCATAAGCTGTCTATAAACTGACCCATCGCTGGACACTGGCCAGCAAATGCAGCAAGACAGATGTAACACTTCCTTCGGAAACATTATGGAAAATCTTAGATATGCCAGTTTCCTCGCTATGCTTCCCTGTACCATTAAGCAAGCGATAATTAACAATTTTATGGAGTCCTTAAATTTAAAAAGTCAGTAGTGCGACGTGTGATGACGTCATGTGTGACGATGTCAGAGTGTATGTGTGTGGAGATTTAGGCCACCACGATCGCCAAATACTTATGATTGCTGGATTGATACACGTAGTATGGTCCTACATGACACTCAAGAGAAACCGTAGCATAATACTAGTATCCTAGTTTTAGTAGCTTTGGCATCGTATTGATCGATGACAATACTACAAAAAGCAGTGTTTTAAGTTTATAAGTGGAACCTAATCTACGCATAATACTTATTTATTAGAAATACGATCCAAATCACTTTCAACCATTAACGAAGTATTCTTTAGAATAAAAATATAAAGTCTAGGAATACCTTTGACCTTTGAATAATAAAACTCATCTTAATACAAACAGTAAAACGTAAATAACGCCAACCTTTGAAAGGTTAACGATGCACGAGTGACCTTTGATTTGATTATTCAATTGTGTGATTAGCTGACGTGGCGTATTTGTATGCGCCCTTAAGTAAACTGAATGGATTCTTATAAGAATGGGTGGCATATGTACAAGGTGAACGTAATATAATGAGTTACAGACCTTTTGGTACCGTGTTAGATTTCTAGATCAGACTACTTAGTTGCAGAAAGGCGTCGAATAGACGGCAACATTCCTTATAATCAATGACTTAAACACTATCAAAAACCGTATGTGTACCTACTACTACTGATGTTCTATTTTTTACAAGGGATCTAAGGAATTGCGTAGAGCTTTCTGATCCTGTGTCAATTTACGACGATTAGTACTACTGATGTTCTACATAGTTTTTACAAGGGAACTAAGGAATTGCGTAGAGCTATTTGATCCTGTGTTAATTTACGCCGACTTCATGGTATCAAGTCAAACTATTATCGTCATTGTTCATCTTATAAATAATGACCAAAATCAGTTACCATAACAATATTTACAACACACACACAAAAAACATTGCATGTTTTAATTTATTATGGACTATTTCAAAATGAAAACAAAGTTGATAATAGTTTGACAATGAAAACTGTTCAACGCTGCGCTCCGCTCCGCTCTATGTTCACCGGCCCCTAATCAACTTCGATATAATCCTTTACAAACTATAAGCAATAAGAGGGTTAAGGCTATAAAATAGCTTTCAAAATGCCAAAACTTTACTATCACCTCTCTTCTTAAGATTTAGGAAAGCTTATTTTCCCAACTATTCGTATAATCAACCTTTCTATACTTCGATAGTTTCGAATACCTGAATAAGCAGCCGGCCTCACAAAAGTCAACATAACTTAAACCGAACAACAAGAGGACTCCGAATTCCATTTATTAACATTATTCCAGCCATTCACTGTCAATCGAATCACTTATACCTTTGCTAATGTAACATCTTTTGTTGTCTACGAGATTTTACTTCTTAGCCACTTGGTTTTCTTTGAACATAGTTCTTATAGCAATTGTGGCAAATATGAGTAATAGATGATAGAAAAAGTTTGAAGGGTTGTATTTTTGGTCAACTTTTGTAGACAATTTTGTTCGAAGATTACATAAGTAATAACAAGTTTCAGCTTTACATAAATATATTTTACTACTTCAAGAAGGAGAACATTTTTTTGATATTTTAAAGGCAGCCATGTAAAATGTAATAATAAAATTCTAAATAATTTTAACTCAAACTTTCATTTAGAGCAACTTCACACTAGCGTTTGATGAGCTTAATCGTATGCGCAGAGCATACGCTGCGCCGTTTCATACGCAGTTAATTAAACGCTATACTACCGTGCCGCTGTCGCTACACATTTGCCCACACCATATATAAGGCACCCGAAAACATGTCATTGAGCACACTCGTCTCATCGTAGTAGCTTGCTTACCGAGCACTGCGCGCATTGTCAGATTGACTTAAAACGTGGATAGCTTTTCAAAGCGCAGGGTACATCTAACGATGTAAATCTGTAGCCCGAGCAGAGACGCTGGATCAACGCTTTGTAACCGTCACATTGTCGACGTTTATCGAACGCCCACGCTCGAAAAACGCTAGTGTGAAGGGGCTCTTAACAACACAAATTATAACATAACTTAAATATGACCTAACTAAAAGAAATGACCCGTACGAATAGCTGGCAAGAGCGACAATAGTACCAAGTCAATAAACCTACATTACTAGAACAAATAAAAAACTAAATCCGCTAGTTTGCCATATTAATCATCGCTTGTGGTCACAGTAGATATATGTATGTATAGACAAAAGGTAGCAGATAAAAAATTGTTCGAGATCAGAATTCGTCACCAAGCAAGAAGCTTCCCTTATCTTTAACAAAGATAGACTATTCTAGAAGTTATTATCCACGGAAATTAAGATTTTCATGTTTTTGTTTTTTTGTGAAAACAGTAGGTACTTCATAATTTCTAAGTGAATTTCCATTTTGGCGTTCAAAAGGAACTGATATGACGTCTGTCGGACAAAGTTTAATATAACAATAACAAAAGACAATTATTAAAGAAATCTTGAAACTGGAAGAGTTATCGAAAGTTTTGATTTGACTTGGTAAAGATTATTTTGAACAGTTTATACGAGTAGAATAAAAGTTTTTAAGTGGCTTCCGACACTACTCTCTATCTTTTTGATCGTGTAATCTTAATATATAAAATCCTTGCGTTACTGACAGACTGACAGACACGCTACAGCCAAAACTATTGGGCGCAGGAAGCTGAAATTTGGCATGAGTGTTCCTTGGGGACCGTAGGGGTGCACTAAGAAGGGATTTCCCGAAATTCCCACGGGATCGCCCAAAATTGGTAAATTTAAAAAAAATTGCAGGCGTAGCTGCTGGCGTCCTCTAGTAAAATATAATTCTGGCGTTTATCCGGTTTCTTGTTCGTTTTGAGTTGAGCGAATTGTTAGTCAAGATGAGAATTTATTGTTAGTTTTCAGGCCAATGTACAATGGCATACCAATTAACGATTTATTGAGGTAATTGTTGAAAAAGTTTTGATTATAGCCCTTACTTTTTAAACCTTACTTTCATTGTGGTATCAATTTACATAAAAAGATACGATCTTTGGATTTCCTTTTGTTTCCACAACTCAGTCTTATCATCACTACACTGTAATAGGTCTTTGACAGTCGTTACGTGCAGTCATAACCACAAAATATTCTGCCTGGAAGCCTGGACTAAACCCCAAAATGTTAAGCAGCTATCGCTTTGGCTTGCGGATGACAGACAACAGTTACTTTACAAGCGGTTCGATGCGGGCTGATAAATTATGCAAAGGCAAAAAGTATAAAAGTCGTAGATCCTAACTGCTAAAACGCTACCATTATAATAATAACGATGATGAAGGCTATCTTATAATCAACAATAATCCAGTACTCCATCATAATTACTTGTCATATTCAGATTAAGTCTATGTTTAAACACAGAGAAACGACATCAATATTGCAAATTGAAATCCGTCCGGCCCGTGAATCTCGCTACTGATATTTATTCGATCATACATTATTTATTGAATACTATTTGCACAGTAGAATAAACTGCCACGAAAAGAGTTTACTTGAATATCAAAGACGACTAGATAGAGTAACGATGTTATTATACCGTACATTTATGATTCAATGTCAAAAAAAAAAAAAAAAAAAAAAAAAAAAAAAAAAAAAAAAAAAATGTCAAACATGAACTACGAACGTCAATATTTTTTCGTACTGCGGAGTTAGAGAAAGCTTATGGTCCATTTGATGCTAAAGTGTAGTCTTTAGACACTTGTAACACTTTTTTTTCATTTTAGTAAATTTCAGGAATTCATATAGTTATATTATCAGCTCTGTTTATAAACTGTCGTACTACTAGGCATGGGCCTCTCCTGAGTTAAAAAAGGTTAGGACATAGTCCAATACACTAAGTACTACTTGCGAACACTTTAGAAGACTTTCATGAACATTATGGAGGACTGCCATATATCCAAAGTTCATTACGATTTTATTCACAGTTTAGCTTTCGATATATTGCTAAACAAACTTAGCCGTAAAAGGTTTTAAATTAAAATCTCTGAATAAGGCACTTTTTATTCATTTGTTTTATTTCGTCATTTCTTCCAAAACAATCTAGGAACAGGCACTCCACAAAAATATATCAGCCAATGAAACGCATTACTCAATAAATTCATCCAAACTTTTCCTAATAGATCCATGATCCAGATCCATCGATAAATTTCATTCTAATGCAATCATCCTTCACTCCTTTCATAAAACGCAGAAGTCTTAAATCACACACCGGCGCAAACCATTCATTACTCTTGTCGTTCGTTCAAATTCTTCATTCGTCTGAGGCCGCAGATATTTGACGTCGTACGATTTACAGAAGTGCTCAGATTGATTGAAGTCATTACTGTTGGATGTAATTGAATCTTTTGGATTTCATTTTATACGTGGGCTTAAATTCTGTTGATTTTAACGAAAATATGGCTTTCTTAAATAGGTTTATATAAAGCACCTATGATTTACTCACAGCAGCAACGTATAAAGATTGAATAAATATTTAAATTTAAATTAAACTTTGAATAATGGATTTTAAACATCGCGATTTTTGTGTAGGTATATAATAATATGCAAATTTACTTAACAGGTGTTAAGCTTTACTGTTGTTTGTTTTCCATGTCTTTTGACATAACGTTATTCTGATATCTTCACAAAAATGACCACTTTTAAAAAATGCAAAATGGGTGTTTATGCAAGTTGTATCATTTTGTACTACGCTTTTCAGGAGAGAATTCTGAAAAGACAGAACTACACCAACTCTTAGTGTCTTTTTTACGCATAGTTGTCCCTTAGCTATCATCTCAATCGTCATAATTATGTAATGAGTATGATATTAACATATTTGCCTTATAACTATCACGGTCATATACTAAAAAGTAATACTGCAATTTCAACTCGATATTCTATAAAATTCAACTCGCCGAAATTAAATGAAACACTTAAATCACTACATTGTAGAAATAATTATTTTACCTTCTTAAAATAAGTAATAAGTCACAATATAATAACCCAACAAGTCTTCATCATAGAATTTAATATAAGTACCTAAAATTTCATTAACAACTCGAAAGGCTAGAACCATTGCCTACCGACCAGACGAATCGATAAAGTCCCAAGATTACGCCGACTAATTGAGGGCATATTTACAAGTGCTGTACACTACTTCCTTGCAAGGTTGCGTGATAAGGAGCCATACAATATTTAGATTTATCCTTGCCCAACACACGAGGTCTTAGACTAAACACGCGTTGTAACCTTCACGTAATACCTATAGTTATTATGAATTCATGAACACTTTTGTTCGGTAAATGTGTTGTTGATTCCCTTAGGCGGCTTAGGCGGCTTAGGCGAATGGTTTAAGTTGTCTAAGTGTTCTTTGAATGGCTTTATAATTGACTAGATTATGCCCGTGTATCCATATGGATTATGGGTGTCGGTTATCACGACAGAAGACGCTATGTGTTATTCTGAAGTGTAAGCTATGTTACTGCAAAGTTTCATCAAAATCCCTTCAGTAGTTTTTGCATGAAAGAGCAATAAACATCCATATATCGAGCTATCCGTATAAACTTTAGAATTTGTAATAGTAGCAAGACATCTTTCTAGCCTCGCACGAGAGATCGTCCGAACAAAGATTTTGTGATTGGGCGGGTCTTTGCTACGAAATTTTTTGTGAAATATTTAGTATTAGACGTCGCCAGCGGCTTCCCTGGCGTCAATTATACATATAAGCCTTCCTCCTGAATCATTCTAGATGTTAAAAAAATCACATTAAAATCCGTTGCGTAGTTTTTTACATTTAAGCATACGACAGACAGGAGACATACTTTGTTTTATACTATGTTAAAGTCAGACTCGCACAGGTCGCATAAGATACATCACGATGTACTTTTATAAGAACAGTACAGAACAGTAGCAGTATAGTACTTTAATAAAACATAATAGCTTCTGAACCATGGAATATCACTACTCGTTTGGGTTGTAGAAGTCAGAGAGCAAACGCACTGCTTAAAAGCTGATACTCTCAAATGCTTTAAAACTAGTAAGCGGAAAACTCGAATAACGCTATAGGACGATCAACAGATGACTGTCATAATAGGGAAGTTTCCTGCAAGTATAATAAATTAGACAAGTATTATTATCAAGTAACATGTCAAAATAATGGTAGTTTCATTCATCAATTAATGTTAAAACTTTATTTAACATTTTTATCGACAATTTATTGATAACTAGAGGACGCCAGCAACGACGCCTGCATTTTTTTAAATTTACCCGTTTTGGCCGATCCCGTGGGAATTTCGGGAAATCCCTTCTGAGTGCACCCCTACGATCCCCAAGGAACATACATGCCTAATTTCAGCTTCCTGCGCCCAATGGTTTCGGTTGTAGCGTGGCTGTCAGTCAGTCAGTAACGCAAGGATTTTATATATTAAGATAAGTATTCTACTTCACAGCAAAAAACTATGACGTCACTATGTCATATTTCATACGTAAACGCAGTAGCAAAGGTCATTTTTGACATTTCAATAAAAGTGTTTGATTTGACTAGTTGAAAACAACCCTATTGCTTTATTTTCACTTTTCAACCTAAGAATTCTTACGGAAAAATGTGGATGTAATATTAAAACTCTGCCTACCACTTCTGGTATACAAGCATGAAGATATAAAAACAAATATTTTTATTTTTTATTACAGCTCTCGAATTGTATTTGTTAGCAATAAATCCAAATAAATATCAAAACCTGACAGATTGATTAATGACCTAACCTAATACATTATTCTCCTGACCTGCCTTTTAATTAAAGCAAATCGAACACAATAAATTCATGGAATAAATTAATCTCCCTTATCATGGTGACATGTCGTTTTCATTCCAGATTTTAATTATTCACTTCAAATAAATTGCCACAAACCCAACTAAATAAAAGTGTTCAAAAAATATCAGCGAACTGTTACCCTATAAGCTCGTTCCGCGTTGTCAGTAGAGATTCTGTCTTTGTGGTGTGACTACGTGATCTGTGCTATCAAAATATGACGAGTTGTGCTAACGTGTGTAGGAATTACAAATGACGATTAAAAAGCAACTAAAATAATTACCTATCATTGGTAAGTACATTAAAAATAATTTTAATCGAAAGAAATAACTAAATAGTTGAAATAAGACGCAACTTGACGCCATGTAACCGGTGTTGCCTGTTATTGGTTTGAAAATTTCCTATAGTACATTAGCTAATTGTACAATGTCCTCGTAAACCACCATTCCCTCTTCTTGGTATTAGCCTGACTTCCCTAATAATGTGCAGGGTTTCGTGATGATGTTGTTTGTGTGGAGAGGTAAAAGAAAGATTCCAAAGATGAAAATATATAATTTTACCGTGGTACGGAATACTGCCTCGTCGCCAAGGGCCAACGCCTTACGCCTTGTGCCTTGTGCCTCAACTTACGCACTGTCCTGCAGAGTACCGCCGTCCTGCAGAGTGCCACCGCCGTCCTCCTGCTGCCCATATTGCCGTGGTCGGTGTTGTCGGCAGAACGTCGTGTAGCATGGTTCAAAAGTTCTACGTGTCCAGACTCTGGTATTCTCCGCAGTTAGGTCGTCAGGCCTTTCAGTTGTAGTAAAAAGAGTGAGTCGTCTCCCATGAGTCCAGGTTGTCTCCGTGTTCATGCTGCTTGGCTGCACATGCGCTTGTTTGAGTCCGCTGACCATGTGCACGTGCGTCGATGCCGGGTTGCCGAAGCTCAGCCGATGATTGCGTGTTCGTTGTCAGGGGTCACCAATGTAGGGTTTCGTGATGATGTTGTTTGTGTGGAGAGATAAAAGAAAGATTCCAAAGATGAAAATATATACTTTTACTGTGGTACCACTTAACAATATAAATAAACTACATAATTACGACCTAACTGTATGAGTGTAGGGAGGCGACTACTGCGCCGCGCTTATACATTAGCGCGCGTTGTATTTTGTAACGTCAGCAGCCGCTACAAATACAACACTGTTTTGAGCTTGATATAAAATATCGACATGAGTACTTCTTGATTTTGCGAATACAGTACAATTAAAATTCCAACTTAACTATATAGCTTCTCGGAGAATCTTAATAGCGCGAGTCATAAAATGACATCATGTGATAAACTCCATCTATTTGTTCAACCCTGATTCAGATAAAAAGGCAGCTTCTTCTATATTATTATGTCATGCCCTAAGCTAATATGACTCGCCACAAGACTAACATGACATAACGGTGCATAGGTACTTTTACACATAATATACACTAATTATTGTAAAAAATATGTTATGATGAATCTCAAATATAATGAATCTAAAATTATATTTAATTTTTTAATTTTTGTTTCTGATGGTGATGGATATTAAATATGAAATTAATACTAATTTTGAAATGCATGGGAGCAGATGTTGTTCTGTACTATTTCGCATATATTATTATATTCCTCAGGAAGTGAAGTGAAACCCGGACAGAAGATTTTCGGGATATGCATTCGCAGGCTTCACCCAAGCCCACGTGGAGCGTCCACTCCCGGGATCCCTCTTAGCTTCACCGCGGGTGTCCAAGCCACGGTTACTGAGTCCCCCACCACGACAAGGTGGAGATCCCACGGGCGGGAAATTAACTTCACCCTGACATAAAACCCAAGTCTTCGAAACGTAACCTGAAAACTACATTCCCTACTCAGGAAAATCGCACTTTATTCCGCAATTTAATATTTTAGCCAACAAAAATGTCCTATAAGCATGTAAAGTACAACGATTTGCTCGGCTCACAAACCTGTCACCTAATTGCTAAATGAGTATTATCATTTGCCTCTTGCATATGCTAGCATGACAATCTGATCAAATTATCAGTCGACAGAATGTCTACAATCTGCGATGTCTCTTAGCTGTCCCAAACAATCATCTAACCCAAAAATCACAAAGATATCCACTCCACTATTAAATCCGTTTAAATAATTATAGCGCTGGTCTAAATTAGTTTTTAAGGGTATAATTGAGAAAGTTTGGGGTTGGCCATTCATGACGTTAAAACTACTGATGTTATTTCACGATAAGCGATGTTTTAACAGTCGAAGGGTTGGTTTATGTTTAATTTGAAGAGTTGTGTATAAACAATGCTTGATTTAAGGTAGGTTACATTGGCGAGTAAATACGTAAATATGTGTGTGTGATATCGAGGAGATTAAATTAATGTATGATTTTATTATACCGTTCACGCTTGGCATTTCAGTATGTCCGATAAATGAAAATATAAGTATGTGAAAATATATTTAAATAAAACTGTGTTAAAACGAAGAAAACTTTGGGTACGGTTTTCCATGATCAAAATTGACACATCATCTTTAGCATCATGAAATATGAAGGATCTTTGAATGATTTATTTCAAGTTATTTGTAAACGTCTTTTGGAGGATCCAAATTTACATAATCAGTTTAAATTTTAAACGTTGCCTGAAATTTTAAACTGCTGTTCTCAATGGTATATTATACTCATACTATATTCAATTAAGTATGTGTGTACCTATCTAATTAGATCCTAAGATAGTCTACAAATTGAAACTGTAACAATTCTTTGTACTTATGTATACCATCAGTAACCCAGTTGCTACCCCTATTTTAAAAATCCAGGCGTTTATACATTCATTCAGCTTTGCCCTATCCATCTTACAATGGGGTCAAACTCCTAAAGAATTATTTATTACGTCGTCCTATTTGTAATTTTGAATAATCCTGCATAACTACAGAGGGTGAAAACACTCTTTCCCCTCTGAAGTCTTCTTTCTCTTAGCGTTATCCCAGTCAATCTGGGGTCCGCTTACTAGTCTAACCGGATTTGGCTGAATATTAGATTTTCCACAGAGCGACTGCCTGTCTGACCTCCGCAACCCGAAGGGATAGCGATATTCCATGGTTTAGACTAGTGTCAGTTTATTTAGAAGGTACTGACGCCCTGTAACGACTGTCAAAGATCTTTATGACAACCGGGACCGACGGCTTAACGTGCTCTCCGAGGCACGAGACAAGCGATAATTAACAATTCAATGCGCACATAACTCCGAAAAGTCAGTGGTGCGCGCCGTGGATTCGAACCCGATACCCTCTGCATGGCAGTCCGTTGGTATCTCAACTAGGCTATCGCTGCCCTTAAGTATGTAATTATTTATATGTACCTAATATTATTTACCATACAATACTGCCTCGTTTTGCTTTATATCTATTTACTAGTCGAGAGCTTTTGAATGCTCTCTGAATAGTCAAACTGTCAAGCTGAAGTGGCAGTAGGCAGGGCACATAGCCAGAAGAACCGATGACCGTTGGAGCAGAAAGGTTCTGGAGTAGCGGCCACGCACCGGACGTCGTAGCAGAGGTAAGCCTCCAGCACGGTGGACTGACGATCTTGTTAGGATCGCGGGCAGCGGATGGATGCGATTGGCTAAGGAGGAGGTGGAGCGCCCTGGGGGAGGCCTATGTCCAGCTGTGGACGTCTCTCGGCTGATATGATGATGATGATGAATTCAAAATGCAAACCAACAGACAATTTGCACAATGACACTACCTACATAAGAAAGTGTACCTTCAATAAGGCAGCGTCATGTAAAGCTTATTTGATGAAAAGCTGACATGTTTATTGAGGTTACAAGTACCAATCTGCTTTCTTATTTATCTCCTGAAAGTAGCTGAAATTTGCACAGCAATATAACCAAAGTTCATCAACCTCACAAAAATGAAAGAATATGTCTACATTTATTACATTCCGCCAATGTTCGTCAAATACATATATTTGACGAAAATCCAGGAAAATATATCTACATTATATTTTCTAGGAAATACAAATGAATGGGTACCATCAAATAAATAAAAAACATGTAGTTCATGGAATCTCGTGTTACAAAGGGACTAATACTATTTATTTGTCATTAGTTTTTGCTAGTCTTTGTTTTTTTTAAATTGGTATACTCACGTACATACAATACATGTATTTTTATGTATAATATTATATTCGTACATGTTATGTTTTTGATTAGCTTCTGGAAATGTTTGTATGTTAACTTATCTGTGCGTCATAACTTTGCTATAAGGAAATAATATTTAGTCTTATCTGATTAGAATAGAAAGATGGAACACTTGGCTACAGGGCAAACGGTTTTATTACACTTTGTTGGCCTGGGTGAACAAAGTGTCCGTGTGGTGACGGTTTAAGAATACGGAATGTCACCACCCCATATTATCATCCGATGGGTGTCGTAAGAGCCGACAGAGATGCAGAGAACAGCACTGTAAGAGAAGTAAACCCTGATACAAACCCTATACCAACCCGTTTGGCCAGCGTGGTATAGTAGGCCAATTCCTCCTTTCAAAGGAGAGGCCTAGTCCAGCAGTGGACTGTTAATGGCTGATGATGATTAACAATGTAGGCTTCTTTGTCTTCTTATTTCACCTAGGTGATATTTACCAGGTGAAATAATTCGACACGAGGTATTTCGCTATATCTGCTATTTACTAGTCGAGTATTTAGGGAGAAAATTTGGTCACGTATGTCTTTGGATGTTTAAGATAAAACATCCAAAGACATACGTGACTTAGTCAGGTGATCATGAACTACAAAAGTCAACTACATTTTCTTAAGAACTGGAATAAAATTACATTTTATTTCGTGTAAATTTGGACATACCGTATCATACGTTTAAACGATAAGAAGAAAAATAAGAAACACGCTAGGAATCCTTTTGAAACCAATCACTTAAGTTTTATAACATCAACATGTTACATAAATTCGATTTGTAGTTCAAAAAGAAGGTAATAGACAACAACAAACACTTAAAATCTTTTTCTAAATCAAGAGAGCTCTCTGAATACATTCCTCTCAAGTCAAAGAGATTGGATATATACATAGAGGTAGTCCTAGTACTTACAAATTGAACACAGTCAACTGACGTTTAAGATACAATTTAGACAACATTATGCCATCAAATTAAATAACCTTAGTGATGTTTCTTTTATGTCAGTTCTGTCATGATTTTGAATTTAGCCGTATAATATTTATATCGACATTGCCAAGTGTTGTAAAAAATCTTATCGATATGTCTATCCACAGTATATTTTTATCTCGTTATTTTTTAGATTTACGTGGAAATCTAATAGATAAAGATTTATAAAATAATGTCGTGGTGAAAATTGGGTGCCTAGAAAGCACCATAGAATTTGTTCCAATTTTTTTACTGCGGAATGTTTTTATAGTATTGACAGATGGCGCAGACTAAAAGAAAATTCTGTGCCAACATTACTCCTCCATTCTAAACGTATCAGTGTGAGTGTTTAAATAATTACTTGCTTTTAGTTTTATTAGGGTAGCAGCGCCAAACAGGAGTCGGATCTTGGGCTCCATTCGATGTCTCAACCAAAGGAATAATTTAATTTTATTCTTTTGTTCAATTTTATTAACAGTGCATAGGGTTCCCACCAAGAACGTAGGGTCCCAAGCCAACCTCTTCTGCAAGTGGTGCACCTGCTTATCAACGGACAAGGCTCTGGCAAACAAAACATCCCGATTAGCGGCATTAGGCTCGCCACCTATTACGTGGGATCAAAAGTCTGGCAAAAAGTGGGCGTTAAATATGCCTCTGTCTACCCCTTCGGGGAAACAGGCGTGAGCCTATGTATGTATGTTATAAACAGTATTCAGCCAGCTACCTGCAGTTACACTGTTGCCACGAAAAGCCACGACACGCTAAGCGACAAGCGATTTCGATGTTTATTGCGCGTTCTGCACTGAGGTGACAGCGCCGGCGGCAGAATAGAGAGCGGCATGAACATTGAAATCGCTTGTCGCTCAGCGTGTCGCGGCCGTTCGTGGCCAGGATGTTAGGCGACATCCACTCATTTCATCGTTTTACCATATCCTTACTAATACCTATTATTAATGTAAGTGAATTTATTTATTTGTTAAGCTTTCACATTTTGACTAGGTACTCAATCGATCAAAAAATGTTCAATGCACGATGCTGGGAGTAATGGGAGTACAGAAAAAGGTGTAAGGTACTTTTTATCAATCGGCTTTGGCCTACAAATCAAGCTTCAGATATCATCAGTGATTGCTAGGGTGGCAAACACAAAGGGTATGCTTATTTATTTTAATATACTGCTTTGCAATAAAACGTGGCTTTTTTCTTTCTTTAGTGTACGCGTGCGCCTTCCATAAATGAGACATCTTCTGTTTCTCCGACAACCAGCACTAAAGCGCCTACATTAGCTACGATTTCTCCGCCAGTAGGTACAGAAGCGATGAAAATCGTGTGCGCTAAACACTTACGTACAATAGATAAACTACAAAAAGAAGTTTTTCACCTTGAGCAGCTTGCTAAAAGACGTTTGTTAAAAATAAATTATATAAGACAACGGTCTAAACGTCTGATGAAAAAGAACATTGCAATGAATTCGCGTTTACTTGATAGTTTGCAAAACGAAAATGTCATGAAGGAGGATTTGATAATTTTAGATCACGTGAAAAATAACAGTGTTATTGAAAAATACCTTTCACGCGCGGCTGATGACAAAACACGTGAGATTAGCTTGAAGTTAAAAAAAAATGCTGTGACGCTTCATTATGATGTGCTATTGAGTAACCATTTGAAACAAAAAATTTAGATTCAGTTTAAAAATGCAAGTTTGTGTAATATTTTTTTAAATACTATCCATTAACTAGCGTTCTGACTGCTGTGGACACAAACTTACGGAATGTATAACAACAATTTTGAACCTATATTGAAACTTTGATCGATATCGATAGCGGATTTGCTCAATCACTAAAAATTAAAAAGTTACAAAATTTGTGTTCAAATGGTCTTTAGCCCTAACTGACAAACATAGCGCCATCTTCTTCTGGCAACTCTAATTTGTCATATGAGTGAAGAGTGTAGCTATATTCAATTTGTTCTTAAAAATACCCTTCCTTCCATGCTTTACTTATTCTTCTGTGTCTCAAGTAGAGCATTGATTTAATCCAAACACTCTAGTTATCTTTACCCCTTCGATTCACGTTTTTGTTCAAAGAAAAACAAATATTGCAAAAATTACACATTTGCGTTACTAAAGGACTTTTACTTTGTAGTTAGAAAAGCACTGCATTTGTTTGATTTTCTATGTTGAGGCAAATAGAATTTTGTGGGTTTCAGTTGGTGAACAATAATGGTTATTTATTATAAGTATTCTACTATAAAAATAATGTCGTATACTGTTTGTTATCGAACTCCTCCGAAACTGTTTGACGAATTTTATGAATTACCTATCCGTATATTATATTTTATAGGTCTAAATATCTTATGATTTTATCAAATATACTCTGAAAATGAGTGTTTTTTGTCATTTGGCGCCCATACTACTGGTATACCCTCGATAACATATTAAAACAATGTTTGCTAAGTCAGCTAGTTATATCAAACAGTGCAACTTATAAATTCATCTCAATATAGAACCAAAAAGTTAAATTGAATGTAACTAACAATAATATAAGGTTTAAATAAAACAAATTATTTTAATATCCGTAAAGCAAATGTGCCATACCAATACTACTAAACTTTAAATTCCACATTTTTTGTTTCCTTACTAAGATTTCTTAATACGAAACTGCAATAATTGGAATTTTCGTCACGCAAATATAATAACTGCATTAAATATTTACTCTTAGACCTAGACAGACTTGTTGTAATGCTTTAATTAATATTTATTCATATACTTTTAAAATTTTGAATTGTGTTTATTTTGAAATATGTTTTGCTTAAAATCTGAACCAAAAATGCACTAAAATTACAACAATTTGTCAGAGTGCCATGATAAAAAATTCGTGCAACATAAATTATGTTGTGGCCACCCACTTTCCTCGGGTTTATTTTTTCATTCACAAAAGGAAGTGAGAAAGCGGAACACAACCTTATAAAATATTTTGAAATAAGTAAATGGCGCTGTACAGTATAGTGTCAGTTACATTATATAACCTCACTAGAGGATGCCCGTACATGTTTTTAATTTAACCGTTTCTCTCCGATCCCGCGGAAATTTCGAGAAATAATTTCTTAGTGCATCCTTTCGTTCCCCAAGAAACAAACATGTCAGCTTCTGGCGCTTTATAGTTTTTGCTGTAACTTGTCTGTCATTCAGTCAGTAAGACAAGAATTTTATATATACTCAGATGTAAACAACTTTAAATGGTGTTGCTACACGTTCACTTTTATAAACACACACATGTGATTACAACGTAGAGTTTGATGCGAGACGGCTCCTACCAGTTCAAATTGAATTCCGTGAGAGCGGTAGAAATTGATGTGTTTACTGTTATGTACTGGATGATTTGAGGCATTTTTTTATATCTGATGTTTGAATCTAGGCTTTTCAATTGTAAATTATGCTAGCTATAGTAACGTTTGTTATAAAATTATTTAATGAGAACAATTTGATGCGGAATCTGAACTTCATCATTCGACTGACTGTAATACATGTTTGCAGTTGCAATAATTTATGAAACTCCAATCAATGGCGAAGATACAGATTTCATATACTGCAATTTCAACCGGTAACCGATCGAGATGGGGGTTTAAGAATAAATGCAAAACAGTGTGTGTACGGGGCACTGCCCTGCAGACAAGGTTTTACCAACAGAACCTCATGAATGTATCCGATAAGGACGCTAGAGCGGCTGCATTCTAACGGGCAAATAAAAACAACTTATTTGGCAATAAACAGGACATTGGGCTGATATTGACATAATATTATTGAAATTATACAGACTTTCGGAATAAACTTCATTCAGTTAATTTATAACCTGCAGCTAAAACATGTCAAAATTTAGTGTCCAATAAAAAATTGTTCTTAAGCTCTCAAGACTAAGTACAATTCAGATGATCTGTGTATTACGAAGCGTAATAGATCTTTATGAACATCTGGCATAAAATACCATATTTATTCACATAAACCTTTACCCTCTCATACTACATACAATAAAAATCTTTTCACAAGTTCGAACAAAGCAATTTCACATAGCGCATCCTGCCGTAGCCCGGTGTCATTGTCATGGAGTAGTGAGGGGTAACAGTGATTAATGTGTGTCAAGTCTATTGTCTATTGTGCTTTATGAAAAATATCTGGGTAAGAGATTATTGATTGGTTATATAAGTACTTGATGTTGAAATTGTAAAGGAAATGATGGGAAATAAAATGTTGGTTTACGGTTTAGCAAAGTATTTGGCACCAATATCCCAATATTTTACTTTCTAAGCTTGAGTTAAACATGATAGGCTTAAATTTAGCATTTTGAAATTATACAACTATCATTACAATTTACAAAAGCTATACTTAGCTATAATTATAAAGCTATACTCGAGGCACTATGCAATAATTTAAGGCATTTTTGACCAACTTATTTAAATAGTATCTTCTTGGGTTAACGCGAATGTTACACATTGAAATTAAACTACAGTTTACGGATTTTATCGCGTTGTATTGGTTTCACTAAGTTATTACATTTGAAACTAAAGATCTAGAAAGAAATACTCCGAAAAACTTAATTTGGACGTGAAATATTTAATACCATCGTGTGTAAAACCTCCTCAAATGTATGGGCTACCAAAAATACACAAGGAAAACGCTCCTCTGCGCCCGATAGTTAGTCAGATAGGCGCACCAACTTACAGACTGGCTCAACACATGGCAAAGATTCTCTCACCGCTCAGAGGCAACACGAGAGCACATGTGAAAGATTCCTACCATTTTGTCAGTGAAATCAAACACCTACATCTCTCTGACAAGGAAACTATGGTTAGTTTTGATATACAGTCATTATTCACATGCATACCAGTACATGACTGTGTAGAAATTACTAGAAGGAAGCTGACAGAAAACAACATGCCTGAGGAATATGCAGAAATACTCAAACACTGCCTGACAACGGGCTATCTGTTATGGGACAAGAAATACTACATACAAGTAGACGGTGTAGCAATGGGCTCTCCAGTATCGCCTGTTGTCGCTGACATCTTCATGGAGGACTTCGAGGCGCGAGCCCTGCAGACTGCCACCATCACACCGAGGTTCTACAAGCGGTATGTAGATGACACTTTCACAATTTTACCAACAGATAGTGTTAATGCTTTCCTAAACCATCTTAATTCTATTAATAACCAAATACAATTCACAATGGAATTAGAGGCAAACAAGTCTTTAGCTTTCTTAGATGTACTTGTCATCAGGAATAAAAACAACTCCTTAAGCCATACTGTGTATAGGAAAAAGATCCATACAAATAGGTACTTAAACGGTGAATCTCACCACCATCCTAAACAGTTAGCTACTGTAGGAATGTCTCTGTTTCAGAGAGCCCGCGGGATCTGTGACAAGAAACACCTGGACGCTGAGCTTCAACATGTCAGGCAAGTTCTGCAAGACAATAAGCTCCGACCGCCGCGCCACTGTCACAGATCCCAGAAGAAAGAAAAAGTAGCCACAGTAAAAAGACAACCTGCTGTCCTCCCCTACATCAAGGGCGTGACCGACAAAATTGGCTACATCTTGAAGCGAGCTTCTATCAAAACTTACTACAAGCCGCCAACGAAGATCAGTCAATTATTACCATCTGTCAAGTGTCAGTTACCCTTGCAAGAGGCCGGTGTCTACAAAATTGACTGTGAATGTGGGCTCTCATACATTGGACAAACCAAGAGAAGCATAGGCATTCGACTCAAAGAACATATAGCTGACATAAAACATAAACGCTCAACAAAGTCTGCTGTGTGTGAACATGTGGAACAAGGACCCAACCACTACCTGCGATTTGATGAACCACAGATACTCGCAAAAGAACATCGTTTTCTTCCAAGGATGATACGAGAGGCTATTGAAATTAAAAAACACCCTAATTTCAATAGGGAAGATGGTTGGAATGTTCCTCCAGCTTGGGACCCTGTCATAAGGCTAATGAAACCCAAGAAGGACAAAGTCACCAGAAGACCTAAGGACACTGTGAGCTCATTCTGCGTAAATAGTAACACCAGTAGTTGAAAAATGTTCGGGTACTTTGAGATAACTTATACAATCAAGAAAAAGACAAATATCACCTCAGTCTGCCGTGAACATGAATTCTGTAAAGAATTCGAAACGTCGGCTAGTAATAAATTAAAAATATAGTTTCTAGATCTTTAGTTTCAAATGTAATAACTTAGTGAAACCAATACAACGCGATAAAATCCGTAAACTGTAGTTTAATTTCAAAACTTATTTAAAGCTTCATAATAAAGCTTTAAGTTTGCTCTAATTCGAAGTAAACTGACCCTTACTTATTATACAATACTGCTGATCCAACAAAGATAAATGTCCACAATATACAATACAGTAACATTTTGAACTCATATTTTAAAGCAATAAGGATTTAGAAGAATATTATTTCCTCTTAGTGTTAAAGCTCACATAAATATCACGATATGCTTCACAGAGTTAAGTGCATCGTTTCTCGAGGTGTAATGATGCAGATCTCTGTAAATGGCCATACTGGCAGAAGATTATGGCCTTAAGAATGGCCTGGAGAAAGTGCTGGGCAATGTGACTGAGATTTTCATTGTGTTGTAGAAAATTTGCTAGTTTTCTATGTGGAGGATTGTTGGATCAATCGCTAATGTACCCGATTTATGACTACTTCTGTCATTCTGTCTGATGTGAGCATTGGATATTTTTGTTATGTTTTAGGCTGGATTATGTAACTGTATTGATAGTTTCTGCGGTATCAGTCTGATTTAGAGGTCTCAAATTTCTTTAGCGTTCCGTAAAATGTCTGATGTTCTTAGAAATCGATAGTTGTACAAACAAGCGTCTCTCAATAAAAACGAGCATAGTTTATGAATTTTTTGTACCTTAGATAATTTCTTATTGCAGTGACCAGAACTATGATTCATTCTGAGATGAAGGTCTTTATTAAAGCTGACTGAAAACTCATAGTTCAGTAATAATCTGTTTCAGGTCAACGTTTTCGTTAAAGGCCTAAAATATGAAAATTGTTGTGTGATTCATAAATTTTTACGCGTCGTAAATGAATAGGGCAGAAAATCATAAAATATCACAATGCCACCCTAAAACTAAATTATGCCATAAAGCAAGATATAAAAAAATATTGTTCCATATCGTACGGCATTTTTTTATTCTACTTCTTATAATTTGTTGTAATCTCTGCATAAACTCGCATACAGACCATTGTGCCGCAGGAAGTAATCGGGTATGAGGGTTTTATATGGCCCCCGAATAGTTACAGAGCCGGGCTGTTAATTTTACAACGCTCGATAATCTATACTTAAAGTGACTTACGCAAAGGTGACTTATCCGATAAATGTTATTATGTACGGCAAGGTAAGTTGTGTTATAAGCGCTATTTTGCTATGAGATTGTCGAAGTCCTTATAAAAAGTTGAGGTAATACAGGCATGGTGAGAACCAGCATTGTATATCTTTTAATTTGTCGTATCTTCGGTTGCCATAACTTGGTCAAAGAAGTCTCCCTCTAGGTGGCGCAACAAACACCCCACATATTGCCTCCAATAACTAAACCCCAATGCTTTCTTCATGCCAAAATCAAGGCCAAATCATCTATATACAGGGTGTCACAAGACCCATCGCCAAGCCGAAGTCTACTCGTTATGGACATCATGCCAAGTCATACTAACCAAAAATAATACCTGGGAAACGAATTTCTTTTTTAAGTTTTCACATTTTTTAAACCGCAATTAAAAGCGCGCGCGTGCAATTCTTGAAATACCTATTTATCCAAGGGGTCAAAGAGCATCTAAAGAACATATCGGTGAGGTAAATGCATCGATTTTGTACCTAATTAGAAAAATTCCATACTAACTTTGAGCCTCAATATCTCCAGAACCAGTAATTTCCCAGGTATGCTGCCGAAGTAAAAAATGTTCGTAGTGATGGGTACAACATGGGGTTTCAGTTTTAGTTAAGGGTCTTTTTACACCCTGTATACTTCCTTCACCCTATTCAAATAACTGTTGTTAAACGACTCCACTATTCAAAGAACCAGTTAATTTTGTATACAGTATCGTTTTTACATGTAGCTACCGCCATTGTGACACGAAGCCGCTGGTACTCAAACGAACCTAAGTACTTCGGCAACAACGAAAAGCTAACAAGAGTAGTTTGCCTCGGCAATAGACTGATTTAACATTGTTGCTAGAGGACAATGGTTTTGTTTAAGGTGAACAAATTATCGTTAACAAGTTACGGTCTATCAGTATTAGGATTTGAACTATTACATTCACAAAGCTTTTTGTCAATTTTATCGTTTGTTTTGATACGGAATAACATTTGTACGGGTTGGATAAAGAATTATATTTAACTTATTAACCTCTTTCACCTATTCAACAAAACCTAATTGTTCCAAACCCATCCAAACTGTTCAGCCATTTAGAAGATAAGATGGAAAAATAACTTTACAAAGCAAAGTTTACTGAACTTTGCATGATCGTGTTCGCGATGCTTAAAGGAAAAAACATTGCCTTCCTTTTTAGAGCAATTGACAGTCGCGTAAAAATAGTTACCTTCTAGGCTAACTGCTTATACATTTTAACCCACTAAATATACCAACATAACTGCAAGTTAATACAATGTGGGTAAGTGGTAGGTATTCGTGCGTCTAATATGTAAGATATCCAAAAATAATCAGTAATTGCGTACAGGAAATTCAATTCTGAGGTCAAATATTGAGCCGCAGGGAATAACACCAAGATTTAAGTATCAATTAGTGTACTACAACTTTATATTGTCTTTACGTGTACAAATCTCCAAGGACAATTTTTAGTATAGGGTTTGAGTAGGCAATCGCTATCTTTATGTTGGCGTCACGCACTCTCCTACCACAATTTTATTTATCCAAAAGACAAGATGTCATGAGACGAAAAATAATGTGTAAATGCCTCAAACTCTTTAAGATGAGCGGTAGGATGCACAAAGTTTCATCCTGTGTGTTTTCTAGATGAGGCGCAGCTATTGGTCCAGCGATCTTGAAGATATTCGGAATTCATCAGACTCGAGTAACAGGATACTGATCAAAATTTTTGCTTTTATAATATTAAAATGATTTCCTTATTTTACACCGCAGTGGTTTTAATAAATACGCTTCAAATGACTGTAAAGTTATGTCTAGTACACCTGCTGCACCTACCCCAATCAATAAAGGGACGACCCACAACGACATTCCATGAGGATAAATTAAATCAAAAGTATTCTAACTCATCAGCTCTTTCCCTAGCCTATTGAATATGAATCTTTTCAAGTGACTGCGTCGTATGTGGTATGTAACGTATTTGAGTTCAGTGACGTGTAAACCAAATATAATTTGTCACTGGTTAATATAGCGTGAAGGAAATCAATTATGTGGTCATATATTAACATGGCTCTGGTAAAATGACTGGTGACATGGATATCAATAGGTTAGTAAAACAACTTGCAATGGCTGCAGAATATCAGAATATAACATTTTCTTTTTTTTTTCTTCTTCTTTTAAGTGACGTGATAAATTAAACTAACTCCTGTTAATTATGTTACGCATGATGATGAGCAAATGCCCTATCTACGTTAAATAAAGGCCTGGTTCAGCATGTCTTCTGTTATATTTTTTATTTTTGTTACCGAGGATTTGGCCCACCTGGTGCTAAGCGGTAACCCAAGCATACGCTCACAGAAAGAAACGCAACAGTATAAAATAAATAGTGGATAACAGTGCTTCCAAGTCGAACCGGCCCATTTATGCGGAAATCAGCAAGTCTCTACTGTCTTACGTTAACCTAGATTTATTGCACGTTCGGTGCACTGTAAATTTTCTGAAGGACATATTTCGAACTAAGCATCCACATTTGTGTGACAAGTAATAATCGTTTTACTTAAAGCATCTAAAACAATGGTTTAATATTTTCAAATAGCAGCCCGATCGTATGTACGTTACTCCCACATTACTTGAGTAAAATGCCAATTAAGCATGAAACTAAACCGCGAGTGCCAATCAGATGTTGTTGCATATAAATGCCTCATTTCACATTATTTGTAGTGCCTAGCACAAAATGTAACTATGTATTTAAAAATGTTGTTGCAGGTAATTAAAAGCAATCTGAACTACATATGATAGATGATAATAATAATAATAAAATCTGGGTGGCAATTGAATGCTATAATCATAAAACGCCACTAATTGTTGTGGCCGCCGGTCTGTCATACGTGTTTGTAACTGGGACTGTTTGACATGTCTACCTTGTAGTAAAAAAAAGTGAGATTTCAACCATCTTTAAAATATGTTAAGCACCCTATTATATTTTGCGTTATTCGTATAGAATTTATTTTTCAGTAAGCAATATAAGGACAAAAAAATCTTCGACATTTTGACAGACAGTTTTGGCTTTTCACCGAGAATACACAGTATACAAAGTTAGCAACTACGTACACAGTGTACTTTCATACACTTCATTGTACCACTGTTTACGTAGCACACGACATAATATTTCATCATCATCAGCCCTTTATACTGTCCCACTGCTGGACACGGGCCTCTTCTCATTATGAGTAGGGTAAGGCCATAGTCTACCACGCTGGCCAAGTGCGGGTTGGCAGACTTCACATGTCTTTCGAGAACATTATGGAGAACTCTCAGACATGCTCGTCTATATTATGCTTGTTTAGTACCTTTATATTATTACTATTAAAAGCTTATTAATTGACAACAACATTATAGACACACCAGGTCATATACCTATGAAAAATTCAATGTAGTTACTAAGTTTTTAAATTGTATATAATCAAGACGAAGAAAACAGTGGCCCAGAGTTTCCTATCTGATTCTTCTCACGAGGCTAGAGCCTACTTTCTGAACAGGCATTTTTATTTTTCAATGCTCAATTATGTAAATATGCATTTAAAGTAACTTTTTATTTTAATTTGTATGACTTTCTGACGTGTCCAAAAAATTTAATTTTTTTTATAGAAATAAACATATTTGAGTTTGAGTTCCATTTTTGAAACATTCGCTCCGAAACGGATCCTGAATTCAGCTATTCATTTTATTTTCATAACGCTTCTAAATTGAATATAAGAATAAAAATAATGTTGCAGTATTCTTCCTTTCGTTCATATTTTATTAGCATCTCATGTAAAATATTTGCATCGTTGTAAAAGAGTGACGTTTAAAATATCTGTCCATATAAGGTTGACTGCAAAGCATAGAGCATTACGCGTCGAAGCTTTGTTGTGGTCAAGAGTTAGACGTTCAGTACGTTTGGTATTATGGCACTATTGTGATAATTACTAATGTAATGTTTAAATATTGTTACGAGCTGGGGTTCGTGATAAATTATATACACTATGCCAGAAAAACTGCACTTTATTTATACACAAAACACTAGATACACACACTTAATTTTCACTCCACTAATAAAACACACTATTCACACCACTAGAACAACACTAAACACTTCCGACTTATTTCTCTTCGCTTCTTGATCGCTGTCGATTCTTCCAATTGTAACTGTGTGAACTCGCTCGCCCGCCGCGTATTTATACCGGCCGGACAGGCAACAAGATCCTTCTGGTATATTCCCGAACATTCTCACTACAGACGAAACATTCTAGTAAGTCGGGAACAGTCGACATAGTCTAACGCCATCTAGTACAGAGTAGCTGAATTACCTTTAAACCACCGATACATTCAATCTCTTCTAGTACCCCCATTCACCGATAGATGGCGTAACAATATAATTGATGTGTGACATGAATAGAGTTACTAGCTTATCAGCTGTCTCTGATCCCAAGATGATATCTCAGCATTGTCTACGACAATGCTGAGATATCTAAATAGGTAAGCACACACAAACATATAGCACAAAAACTTGTTTCTATATTTATATATTTATACCCAGCTAATAGAGTTACTAGCTTATCAGCTGTCTCTGATCTCAAGATGATATATCAGCATTGTCGTAGGGTTAGCACGCATATACATATAACATATACCAGACCTGATTGTTAACTATTCTGTGTGAGAGAGTAATTAATAAACCATTTTTATTTTTATTATTATTGTTGTTCATGAGCGTTCTTCGATCGTACGCTCGGCGTCCGTTCGGCGTGCGCCCGGCGTTCACTTTGTACTACAGAATGAACGCCGAGCGCGCGCGCCGGGCGTGCGCTCGAGGAACGCTGACGCTCAGTGTGAGGTTGGCCTAACTTCCTTAACTTCCTCATATACTAAACGTCGCTTGGCGCTTATGTTATGCCTATATGTGGAAACTGTTATTGGATTGTGTATGGTTTAGTTGTAAGTAATTTTATCTGTATAGTATCTGTTTGTTTCCCGAACAAAAATAAAATAAAAATAAAATGAATCTACTAAGGTCGACTAATAATACAAATGGACCGACGATTTCATTACAATTGCGGTGTTCTAGGGATTTTCTGCCTGTTGATTGTTTGTAAAATCTTCGGGGATATAGAAATCAGTCCTAATGTATAAAATAGTATCAAATACTTATGCATTAATCTTGAAAACTTTCACTTCTATACTTATTACAATGAAGTCCCCTTTTTGACTGCATGAGCCTGATAAGCTACTGAACAGATTTTTGCACGGATTTGACCAATAGTTATTGTAATTCCTAGGGAAAGTTTAGGTGCAAAATGTTCACATGCGTAGCCGGGGCTAAGTCTACCAAATAGCCACTTAATTCAACCACACGTTCAAAAAATTTAACCTTCCTTGCATCAAGTTTATTTCGTGTCAAAAACAGTGTGAAAATAGACTGAGCCGCTCAAAATACTGCGTTGCCGTCGCAATTCACGTTGAATAGTTGAACTTACAAAGCGTCGGCACCTGACTGCGAATACCTCAGTAGCATTGTTTCATAGTAAATGAGCTAGCCACATTGTTTATCCACGCTACAGCCTGCATGATATAGAAACGCGCCAATTTCGCATATGACCAAGCTGAGATTCAGTTTGTTAATGTGCTTGATCTAATAAACTATGTGAAGTTTCTGCTTTCTGTTGTGTGTTAGTGCTGTTGGGATTTTTTTAAAAGCTTTTGAAGGCGGATCAGCTAATAAGTATATGAGGTACTGTGCGGTATATGAGGCATTTTTTTCCATGTAGTTAAATACAGATAAATCCAAACTTTGTATAATTATGCATCTTTATTCAACTAGTATTTTTATTACAACTTAGTTCGTACGTATAAACGTTCGTACGTGTAAACAAATAAACTTACGCAGCACTAAAACTCCCGGCTTACACTGGTATTTAAATAATGGATACCGAGATTTATAAACCTAAGTAATACGAAAATTACATTCAAATGGCTCCATTTGTAACCGTGAACCAGTTTGCACCAGATTCGCTCAGAGATAATATTATGTGCAGCGATAGCTGAGTGGAAGAGACCGACGGACTGCTATACAGAGGGTCTCGGGTTCAAATCCACGGCACGCACCAATGACTTTTCGGAGTTAAGTGCATATTAAATTGTTAATTATCGCTTGCTAAACGGTGAAGGAAAACATCGTGAGGAAACGTCGAGATCGAGAAACTTAACAATAATCAGACATATAAGTAGCCTGTGGGACTGTGCAAATTAACCCCAAGCATTTTTATCTTCAATATAATCTAGGACCGAATAGTACCCTTTTTGACAAAGTTTGCGTTTTATAACCTTTTTGAATTTATTAAAACTTAAATTTTGTATATTGCTTGGCACTTTATTGTAAAAGCGCACACATTGGCCCTGAAAGACTTTTTTATTTTCTCAAGCCGGGTGGTCGGCACTACTAGTTTGCTCTTATTTCTAGTATTCAAATTGTGGATATGTTATTATATTGTTCGTATCAAAATGTTTCGCGGTTTTGTTATAGAAAACGTGCATTGTACTGTGAAAGTGTCAGAATATTGGGAAATACTGCCTTTATTTATTTTAAACTATTTGTAAGTTGTGGTCGAGCCGTATTGTAATAAGAAACGTCACAATAATAATGTTAAAAAGTCTATACTGTATAGAAATATTAAAGTTATTGTTTTATGTACCTTTATATTCTTTGGACCTTTGGATTCGTCCGTATGGTGGCGGATTAAGAATACGGAATGTCACCACCCCATATTATCATCCCATGGGTGTCGTAAGAGCTGATAGAGGGAGTATATTATGCAAAGGTCAGCACTGTAAAAGAAGCAAAACTTGATACAAAACCTATACCCGTTTGACCAGCGTGCTATAGTAGGCCAATTCCTCCTACCAAAGGAGAGGCCTGGTCCAGCAGTTGACCGTTAAAGGCTGATGATGATACCTTTGGATTGCGGAGGTCAGACAGTTAGTAGTCACTCTGTGAAAATAATTTTTAACTATGGTTAGAGAAGTAAGCGGGCTCCAACGCGAAAGTCTTGGATGCAACTGGTATAACGCTAACGACGATGATGATGACGATTTAGAATAAAATTTGTACTGGTATCTACAGAGCTGAGTACAGTTATATACTGAGTACAGTAGATGCAGGCTGATCGGGTGTCGAGATCGAGGTCCCGAGTTCGATTCCCAAGTCGGGCAAAAGTGTCACTGAGTGTTCTAAATTCTCAGTAGCAGCACGGAGTTTGGTAATGTACCTCCATTACGTGGGACATACAATTCGTAACATGGCAAAATGTGGGTTTAGTATTATACGTTTGCCTATTCCTTCAGGGATAAAGGCGTGAATCTATAAATTTAGTAATTCAGCAATAACTTATCTTCTCTACAAAGACTATGTGGCAACTTCCTATTTCTATTCGAACCAATACCGAATTCTACACATATTTCGGGTAGAAGGTGTAACGTAATACTACACGTATTGCGTTATAATATCTCGCAGGCGCTTAACGCCAGCTTAGCCAGACATCGTTCGCAATATTACCAAATATGGTCATATTCACTAGCCAAAGGCAGTTGTGAGTCATAGGTCTTTATCTATATAAGATGGGTGCGCGTTGTAGAATGGACACTTTCCCTAGACATCGGAACGCTGCCGCTACACCTCGCGATTATTCTACATTCTACTTCCTATCTACTGTCCCGCTGGGGTTCACCCTACGAGCTCACTGCACCTGTCTTCTTCCTACGGGCTCACTGCACCTGACGTTCTTCCTACGGGCTACGTTCTCTCTACGGGCTACAAGCCACGAGCTGCTGGCGCCGTGCCGCTACTAGCCAGCTGCCACCCAAGCCTCCGTTCCTGCCTACGAGCTCCTACAGCCAGGCCACGGACGCCTGAGCCTGACCGCTCGGCCCATATCGGCTGCACCGCCTGAGACCCGCTCAGCCTGAACATCGACCACAGAGCTGCCTGCGCAGCGCACCTTGGCCAGCTCATCGGCGACCCTACGAGCAGCTACCCTGCGAGCGTCGGAGAGCAGCAGGAGTCTACACTCCAGCCAGCTCAGGCCAGTGCTTACCTAGTTCGGTCATACTGTATGTAAGCGGTAGTGAGACATAATAAAGAACCTGTTCAGCCTAGCAGTGTTTCTCTCGAACCCCGACATCCTACCTGAGATCCTTCGTCTCAAAGGAATTTCCAACGACCAAAACTTTCCATTACAACTGTCTGCCATGCGTGTTCACACATGTCTACCCTAAACACATTGACATTTAATACACTCACCATAAGTACCGACACCATAAGCACTAAAATGTTAAGAAGAATTACTTCCGAAATATTAACCTGGCCAGACTCATACATTCTGTAAAATACAACAAAAAACTTATCACACGAAATTCAACTTTACTTCACTCCATTTGAGGTTTAATTTTAGATGAAGTTACATGCGTTTCCTCCTTCATATTATTATATCAACCGATGCACGGAGTTTCCCGAATTTTGCCGTAGTTTCCCGATGTTCGGCAGTCTGGGCCTACCCAGACTGCCGAATCCTAATTCGACGCAAGTTTGGCTGTATCGTGTTTCGTACAAATTAATTCCTGAGGGATTACCCTGTGCAACTGATGTTTGTAAAGTACGCTCAAGTTGTAGGCCAAGTTACCTACCCTGCATATAAGAATGGAACTAGTATGTATTGAGAAAGTTTGGATAAAAGACTGATTTTGCTAACTTTGTTGGCAATAGTGATTGGCTAGTTGGTCTTTTGGCATATGTTTATGTACACGGGTCGTGGTAGTTAAATAGTTACGTATTTATTGCTTGCTTATTGACAAAGAAAAACATTGTAAGTAAATCTATACGTCTAGTCCGTCAACCCACACTTGGCTATCGTAGTGGATAACGGATTCACCCTTTTCATTGTGAGAAGAGCCCGTATCCAGCATTGGGAAAAATTAAATACAGGTCAAAAACCGTTTATATAATCGTTACAAACCAGTAAGTGGTGCATTTCCATCGCTTTTAACAGTCCAGTTTCTAGTTTACAAATACTTAAAACGTCAAACTAACTTCCTAATCGGTTCATAAACTTTTGTAGCGTGTTGTTCAACTCATTCAACTGTTAATTCCTAAGCTTAGTTGCCCACTTTTGACAGGTATTTCACGCACGGAAATAAAACAATATTTGCACAATAAGTTTATACTCCAAATCATTAATTTAGAAGAACAGTATTTACTTAAATCATAATTTATAAATTCAGAATCAAGAAGTAAGATTTAATTAATAAATAACTTAGCAAAGATTTTGAAGTCTGCAGCGACTTTTGTTGCTAACTGTACTTATTTTAATAGTAAGTTTATTAATTTAAGTTTACGTTACGTTAAGTTTACTTACTCTTACTATCAAAGTCTGTCCAAAAAATCTTGTACGGGCTTATTATAAAACATTTACTACACAATGTTCGAAGTTCAGGCCTGATCTTATCGGTGTATTTTTGTTAAACATATTATATCTAAACTTCGTTCGAACAGAACCCCAATTTACATCAATTACAATCTAAAACAAGGCCTCTAAGGTTTTGTGATAAGGCCTTTGAAGTATTTCTTATCAGCCTGTCTGTCGTTGTGCGCTGTCGCTGACTTTACTGGCGTGTCTTCGTTAATCACTCTATGGACTTAAGTCATGCAACTTAAGGCGTAGCACAGACATTAAGTTTCATACTAATTCCATAGTACCTACGTAAACACCTAATCTTAATATATAAAATGCTTGCGTTACTTACTGACTGACAGACAAGCTACAGCCAAAACTATTGGGCGCAGGAAGCTGAAATTTGGCA
This sequence comes from Euclidia mi, assembly GCA_944739405.2. NCBI lineage: Eukaryota > Metazoa > Arthropoda > Insecta > Lepidoptera > Erebidae > Euclidia > Euclidia mi. Next base: position 81,948,697 of record OX123191.2, on the reverse strand, counting down.
TGTATGTTCCTTGGGGACCGTAAGGGTGCACTAAGAAGGGATTTCTCGAAATTCCCACGGGAACGGCCAAAACGGGTAAATTAAAAAAAATGCAGGCATAGCTGCTAGCGTCCTCTAGTTTCACATAAACGGATTGCTAATTTAAAATAATTTGGTGTAAGCTAAAATCATCAATCATCGTTGTATAGTGAATATTATATTTCCATTCATTGTGGACACATCGAAACGTCTTCTGCATAGTTGGCTCCGGAAAAATTTGCTGAGTTTTACCGAAAACAACTCGAGTAAAATTACTGGTCACCAAATAATGAACTTGAAATCAGTAAATTTTCAAATACTTTTCTTGTCAATAAGTGAAATAACTGATCATTCAAATCTACTGCAAACAAAAAGGGATTGTAGTATTCATTTTTAAAGCACAGTAGCTCACGTTCTAGAAATAAAGCTTGTTTTAAGAGGGAGTTAAAAATATCTATTCATTCAATAGAAACAAACAACATCCGGACTGGAAACATGATTATATTTATTACACTAGGTGTGAAATTTGAATCAGCAGCTCTAAGGCCTGGGCATAATGGCGAGGCGGTTGCTAAAACTAACACGCCATCCGTAGACATTTTATAATAAGCAAGTACACTTCAGAACAAAGCACGCTACTTCACATACCAAGCCACGTCCAACAAATCTAATACGTTCCAACGATAATACATTTTCCATATCTCGATAATATAACTCACAAACCCAATAGACCGCAAAACTCACGAGCAGAAACAAATCGAACCCAATACGAGCCGATCAAACACTCGAAATGAACAAAGGGGGAATTATGGCGGCCGTTTTCAAAACCACATTACTTCTATATTAATCAAAGTATTAATATGTGCTCAAGATGACTGAGATAATTATATCGAAGGCTATGTTGCAAAGGCGAGTGGTGGCTTGGTAAATGAAAAAAAGGGTGTCAGTTGCTTCAATTTTTTTTTATCCTTTGAAGTTATTTGAGATTTTCTATTTTAAGTGTAACTTAAGAATTTCCTACAGTTTTATTTTCCCTTCGCTCGCGAATCGCAAGGCAAGTCATTAGAGAATTGCACAAAACACTACGCAAAGAGTTCCAAGACTTTTTGTGTCGAACAAGTTAGTTGTAACAACACAAAGTTGTAATGTTGCACCGGGGTTATGTCTTTTCTTAAAATTTTTGCAATACATTAATGAAAGAGTGCACTTTAGCTGCCGAATTTAGGTAGATGGAAGTTTTGGTCAATATTATAAAGTATCTTTAAAATATGTAGTAATTTTTATGCTACAAGAATCGCAAGCAACCTTTTCTTTTAAGTTTTACGAGGTGAAAAATCCCTTCGGATCTCCGACTCTTGGGGGAAATGAGACCCGCAGTATGTGGTGTTTCCACTAAAAGCCACCTCGACTTTCTCGTATACCCGTCTGTCGGAGGGTAGGGTATCGCCGAAGCATTCGTCGCTACCCTCCGACGGGTATTGGCCCGCTAGATGGTCCACCCAGCGGCCGCAGAGGATAGGGAGGACGGCAACGCAACACCGCATCTCCTCTTCCTCTGCGGCCCCACCGCGACGCATCGAATGGTGCACCCCCATTTGGTCGCGGGAGATAGGGCGTGCGGCAACGCAACAGCGACACGCCTCTCCTCCCGCGACCGTGCCCGACTGCGAGGGTCAGACAGTACTGTCCCCCGCACCCGCACCGTTGGATGCATCCTGCGCAGGCCCCTCTAAGCCCACGCGGAGCGTCCTCTCCCGGGATTTAACTTCACCGCGGGTGACCAATCCACGGTTACTGAGCCCCCCACCACGACAAGGTGGAGATCCCACGGGAGGGATCGCAAGCAACCTATGCCTACTGTCTGTACGGAGACAAGTTCGAGAATATTTAGTTTATAGTATTGTTAGTGATTTATTTTGTTGTGATTCATTTTATTTTTATTAATTTTTTAATTAAAACCTTATTTACACAAAATGTACAGGCAGACTTAATTCCATAGGCATTATTTTCTACCTTAGAGTGGTGCATAGAGAACATAAGTAGATGTAATACATGACTTAAAACTAATGGATTTAAACTAACAAAATTACATAGATTTTAATGTACATACAAATAAATATCCAATTTACAAAAGTTACATAGATACCTTTACATCTATTTTATAAAAAAGAATGATCCTTTTCTGCTATAAACAAGTATATAAGTTAGGCAACAATGAATCTACTCTCCGTTCCTAAAATAAACGTGCCATAATAAGTGCAGAAGGTAGATCTCTCATACGATAACTAAAACACACTCATACTCGTATCTACGAATTTCATACTACGTTACCTTCATAATTTCATATCCACATTATCTATACATATAATAAAATGGAAGACAAGTCAAAACTGTACATTGAATATTTTTTTTAAATAATACTTGGGGTGTGATCTACAATCGATACCGAAGTCAAAAATATAGTTTTTAGAATTTTTGTCTGTTTGTCTGTTTGTCCTTATATCCAGGATAAACTCAAAAAGTACTGCATAGATTTACTTCAAATTTGGCATGAATATTATTAAAAGGTCGGGTCAACATATAGGCTACAAATTATCACGCTATGACCTACGGGGAACGAACAGTGAACCTTTATTTCTTCAACGCATTCTGTAACAACGTGTAATCTAACGACGCATATAAGCTAGCTTCACACTATGGGAATCACGCAATATAAGTAACTTAGGCCGATAAACATAATTAAATAAATATAAGTAGTATCAAGACAATTTTAAAGCAGCGCATCTATGAGATTTGAAAAACATCAAGTCGAATTACATGACTGTGTAAACCCTTTTTGGATATAAATAATTTAAATTTCATCACGTTGGCGAGGTTATTAATTGTTTTTAAACGTCATAGATGGAGTTGTGCATTTTCTTTTTAAGAATTGTATCGTTAATTCGTTTGAGATGAGCAAGACAATAAAAAATTGTGTTTATATAAGTTTTAAGCTGCTTCATCTATATCTTATAAAATTCGTAGAGTTTGTCTGTATGTAATAAAAAACAGAACTCAAAAATAACTGCATAGCATATAACAAAATTTATACTCGATAACGGCACGCTATTGTTGTAAGCAATTTGAGCTAAATAACGAAGAAAGTGGACAAATCGCGGACAAACATACATACAGGTCAAGCTGAGAACCTCCTTCTTTAAGTCGTTTAAAAATTAAGCATGCCATATCTTAAACATAAGACATACGTAACAGTGATAAGGGACACGTGCTCAAGGATTGCTCTCTAATCGTATGGGATGAGTGTACGATGGCCAATAGGAAAGCAGTTGAGGCCGTGGACAGAACCCACAGGAACGAACATTTGATGCGTGGTGTCACAGTTCTGTTTAGTTTATTTCCTCCAAACGCTTCCCGTGGTGACGCGGGGATCGAGGGCTGACGAGGTGAATGCTTCGTTAAAACTATCTTCGTTGTGGTCACGAGTTCGTACGCTGCGCTTGACCATTAATATGAGAGCTCGGCTCGGCGGCAATGCACGTGCTCAAGACTTCTTCGATGTCCTTCTAAGTCTTGGCGAAGGCACTCTAACAGAGGAGAGGGTTGGACGGGGACATCAGTCGTATACCGCACCAGCAGAATTTGTGGGGTGTGAGCGGGTCATTTTGACGCCCAAAAATGATCAGGCTGCAGCAATTAACGAATGCATTCTCTCGGAAATTGAGGGGAATTAAGTGGTCTACGCCACACATTATCTCGTGGAATTTCTGAACTCCCAGTCAGCAAGCTGACTTCCAGTGCATACCAACAAGCTGAAGGTCGGTGTCCCGATAATGCTTCTTTGTAACCTATCTCCTCCGAAGTTGTGTAACAGGACCCACCTTAAAGTCATCTCGCTCCACTGACACACCACTGAGGCGGAAATTCTTACGGGATGTGGCGCGGCAAGGCAGTATTTATACCACGCATTCCCCTCATACCTTATAACTTCCCGTTCCAGTTCAAGCGCGTACAGTTCCGAGTGAGTGTTTGCTTCGTGATGACCATCAATAAGTCGCAGGGGCAGACACTGAGGGCAGCGGGTGTCGACGTCAGGACAAGCTGCTTCTCACACGGGCAGCTGTACGTCGCTTGCTCCCGCGTCACCAGTTCTGACTCTTTTTACATTTTGGCTCATCATCAGCCCTTTCTACTGTCCCACTGTTGGGCACGAGCCTCTTCTGACTATCAGAAGGATAAGGCCATAGTCCACCACGCTGGCCAAGTGCGGGTTGGCAGACTTCACATGTCTTTCGAAAACATTACAGAGAACTCTCAGAGATGCAGGTTTCCTCATGATGTTTTCCTTCACCGTTTAGGAAGCAATAATTAACAATTTAATACGCACTTAACTCCGAAAAGTCATTGGTGCGTGCCATGAATTCGAACCCGTGACCCTCTGCGTAGCAGTCTGTCGGTCTCTCCACGCAGCTATAGCTGCCTTCATTATTACTACATTTTGGCTCCGGAGAACCAAACCACTAATGTTGTTTATCGAAAAGTCCTGTAATTATGTAATTTTACCCTATTCGGTATTCCTTATTCATTATTTTCTTCATCTGCTTTAGTTACAACTTATGACTAAATTTAGCAGAATAACCATAAAGTCATTTATTCAAAGCATGCTGAAAATCAGCACTTTTGGAAGGTCAACTTTACAAAAGACGGTCTCCCTCTGTTACTGCACTTTCTGTAGATATGAAATGTAAAGAAGAAACGGGTAAATGAATGTTATTTTAAAAAGGTATTATCGTAGGTATTTTTGGTGCTGTATAGCGTTCACGCAGATGACGTCGCGGGCAGCAGCTAGTCACCATATATTTCTATACATTTCTACACATCTAAAATGTATACAACGGATTTATCGTGTATCCAATATTGTGCCCATATACATTTTCTAGAGATTATTCGGCATCCATGCTAAGCCGTGTCTCCATTAAAAGCTTCGCTTGCGGTGCGGTGGTTGAAAGCTTTAGCAGAAGCCTGTTTTAGTCCAAATAGTCTTGTCGAGTATTTACGGTCACGTATGGCGATATACATATTCAGCCAAGAGTATTTCAGCTTTTGATAGGTTAATTTGTAGTATGACAATAATAATATCAACTTCCAGAGGGCCAATTCTTGTTATTATAATCGTTCAACACATTTTCGATCTAATGTCAGTGATATGAATGGTATTCTCCTACATTAACAGGTTTGAATAATTTCGCAACTAGATCGTATATTGAACAATGTGTAAAAATATGTCAGATGAAATACGATAATTGGCCTTCTGTTGATCTTTCCACTATTCCAGTGAAAACACATACAGACCGCTACGTAGCTATCATCAATACAACTTGTATAATATTATGTGCATAATTATTAACATCGCTTTTCTCATTTTACAAGAAATAACTCGTTTTTAAAGAGGTAATTTTAACTTAGATAAGTGTTTTAATTACTCATTGTAAATGTCCTGACTATAAATATTCTGTGAATGCAAAATATTTCTTAGAATTCATATTCATTTCACTTTTAAAAGATTAAACTTTACATAAGAAACTTTGTTTTAAATAGTTTGAAATTTTTGAATATTTTTGACGATATATTTGTTTCGGTAAGTTTCTCGTGTTTTATGAGATAAGTTGTTAATGAAGATCATCAAATAATTTTAGTTATATTGTCAGAGTCTTTAATTGAATCTTTATTTAGATCTTGTTCCATGTTTGCGAAATAAGGTTGTTGATTGTGTAGAAACATGCTTGACTGTATTAAAATATTTATAAATTTATAAGTATACTTTTCATTTTATTTATTTTTATTTCATTTTCAAACAGACTATTAAACTCACTTTTGTCGAACACCAAACTTAAAATAAAGTAACTAGCAAATAATTAATTATTCTAAACGAATAAGTTTGATAAAATGGATGGATAGCTTGAAGTTTGGTACTCTTTTATGTAAAAATGACTGCTGAACCGATTTTGAAGACACTTTGCAGTAATATATCTTATACATTAGAAAAACATGAATTTCTTCTTCGCGATTAAATTGGTACCGAAGCGATAAATAATTTTATATAACGACCAACAATATTCTTACTAGCTCTATCATAAAGCACGAACCTTTTCTATTTGCATCAAATTCTTCATGAAATTGAGTATTATTGTGAAATTTCACTCGTTTTAGTAACTTTAGTGTTCCCGGCTCAACCCGATGGACAAAATGGCTTCGTCAAAAATGGTTTCCGCTCCCAGCGTAACGTTAAACTTGTGTCTTCGTGATGTTGGGAACAGAATTCAGATTATGATTTGTTGGAGAAAGTTATGTTGTAAAGGTTTGTTAGAACATTGAGTACTAGTATTGAAGTTTTACCTAATTTGCACGTATGTATACATATTATGTCATTTGGAAACGGTTCAATGTTTTCTTTTTAGACAAAGGGATCACCTAATATTTAGCCGAGTCCGGTAAAACTAATAAGCGGTCCTGGTTGCAACTGGGATAATACAAGGAGGGTGACAAGAAAGAAATTACCTAAGCTGTATATTAAGTATTTATACGGTATTTTACAAGCGTGTACTATTGTACGTAGGTATTTGTCTTCGTGGTTTATCATACCAAATAGCCAAAGCCGCAGGATAGCTGATACTCTGTATAACTATATAATAATATGGTCAGTAAAGAGTTATTGGAATTTTAATACCAACTCAGTATAAATCATCAAGTACCAACTCAGTATAAATACTTAGGAAAATATTGAAAAGAAAGAGCGTCATTATACGCCTGGTGTTTCAGTTTACGGAGCAAGTAATTAAAACATTATTATATACAGCGTGGGACGTGCAAAGAAAACATCCATCTTTCCTCCAGGAAAATGAATTTGAAGCAGTTATTGTCTGCTTGGTAGAACATATAATACAGTAAAGATATCGTGATTAGGTTTGAGAGGACAAACAGTGTAGAAATTTTAAATCATCTTTTACTTTATAATTTAAAAGAGGGGGGGCGACTGTGGATTGTCACCCGACAATATTAGCCTATCCAGGTATTACCCATGTAAACAAAAAGAGTATCTTCTGATTGAAAAAACAAACGACTCTAGAAAGGAAGGAAGGAATCACACTGTCAATATAGTCATATTTTATGTACAAAGATTACTTCGAATCTTATTTCCTTACCACACGAGGTATTATAATAGTCCGGCAAAATGTCAAATTACATGTGGTGCCTACCTAAGATGATATATGTCCAATGTGGATGTTTAGCAAATGCATTTAATTGACTTCGAGATGTCCAAATAAATTAAATGCTTTTGCTACACATCCAACGAAACGTCCAAAGGAGCTCAAATACGTTTGTAGCGCAATCTGAATTGAAACTTGCAACGACCTAATTCTAAGCTCTCCACGTTGATGAATGTGAATATGAAGGAAATCGCCAGTGTATGTCTTAGCCACTGGTCCCAAATACATACCGACACTAACAAAGGCAAGGTAGTTTGTTATTTATGTATTTGCTAATACTCTGCTAGGAGCAACCGTATTCAGCAAGTTTACAATGATGAATGAGTTCAATATGTGAAATATCGGATTTAGCAATATATTTTGATAATCCGAAAACAAAGCAAGTAAGCAAAGTAGGTAACATTATTATTATGAATAAATTAATTAGGGGAAGTCAACATTACATGCTTTGCACTGTGTTTTATGGTTGCACTCTTCCGAAATGGCTCGACCTATCCCCATACTGATTATTTATTTATTTTCGACGACCTTTATATGGCAGAACAGCGTTTGTCGTGTCAGTTGGTGATATTAAATTCTTATTAAATTATCGAATTTCTAGATTGTTCCAGTTTATAAATATTCAATGTCCATTACCATCTTCACATCGATTTACATAACCTTCATAATGAAAATCATTTTTAATTAAAATTAACTCACTGTGAAAAATCAAACTTATTGGAAATTGGCACCCTAAGAAAATAGCTTCGACTAGCAGCTGTGAATTTTATCAAAACAGGTACCTTATAATTCCGTTTGACAATTCGGTGCTTTAAGAGCAGGACCTATATTTTTCGCAAGAAATGTTCTGCAGCCATGTTCTTCTACTGAAGATATTCCATTCCGAACCGAGCTGCCAACACATGTAGCGGCTGCATGCACTTCTGACAATTAAATCGTAGTTCCTCGTTAAAGCCAATCACAATCATAAAATATGCTCAAGAAATAACTAAAGCAGGCAGTTTCATTTGTCTCACAATGGACAAGTCTCAGCAGTTTTGTAGATAGTAAAGCTTTCCTAAATTCAGCTGGCCCAACCAAGGAAGTACTACCCTGTCACAAAATATCAACGCAAGGTTGGTAGCCCCATCACTTTTCCCTTCTCCCTCATCCTGCGCCTTAGTCGTGTTTTCGCACACAGCCACTTGTATGAACCAGGTTTGACAGTTACCATCAGGTGAAGCAATGTCTCGCCTTTCTATTTTTATAGCTAGAGCTAGAAAACAAATAAAAATAATAGCGGTCTCGCACTGACAATACTGCAGCTGAAGGGTGCTAGAGACGCTAGTTCTCAGAATAGTTCTGTTCAAGCACTACTCCTACTTTTAGATTTGTTTCTTGTCTTCACAAAGTAGGAATTTTATTTAAACTCAATACGCACTTTGAAGTCTCGTTTAAAATTTCGAGTGCAATATTAAGAAAGACAGTACTACGATTCGGAGAACTGACAAATATTTCGGAGCTAGCTAAATTAAATTGCTGTATTTACTTCTTCGAAATCTTTGTAGAGAAGATTATAGTTGTATACCTAGCTTTTCAGAATAATACAAGAGATTTATACGTGGGTCTTAATCGCGTAGGTAAATACTTATTTAAAGGATATAAGAAGTGGCGGTGGGTACGCACGAAACAAGGCGGCAGGGATAGGCTCCCGTAATTAGGACAGACGATTTTGTTGAGATCATAGGAAGCGGTTGGATGCCAGTAGCTCAAGATCTGTTTACATGAAGAGCCTTGGGGGTGGTCTAAGTTCGTAAGGGACCTTTTTAAACTGCGATGAGTTTATGAAGTAGGTACATATTGTAGATCCAAGATGACTGATGACCGTCTCACCATGACTTAGCCATGAAGGCGATGATGTAAGCTAGTTTCACCGTCGCGTCGTTGGGTCCCATATATTATGTACTTACACCCTTAAAAAAGTAAGTAGACAACGTCTTTCAATCAAAAACAATAGGTATCTATATAATATACATGAGGCAAACTTCTCAAATTTATATAGCCATTAGTACAAAATGTAAATTCATGATCCTGCATTTTTCTTCTTACGTGTTTTCGAACAGGACGCCTCGTCAAGAACAGTAATTCTCACTTACAAAGTTACTAACAATATCCTCACTATTGAGTTTCTTAGAGAGTTTATTTTATTTTACTGAACGTCTAGACTGTACAAGTAGGTACTACCTTTCACTTGAAACGCCGCGCCGCCGATTAACAAAGCTACGAGACTCACTTGTATTCTAACTAAAGCAGCATAAAAAACGCCATCGCTGCTTCTAACATAATTATTGCGTACTGTGCTTAGTTTGGACGCCATAACCTTTTTCCTAAATTTCGAGATACTGAACGTCTAGACTGTACAAGTACCTATTACCTAGACACATGTCAGGACTTAGAGCAACCAGGTGGCGGCGTTTCACTTGCCAGAAAATCACATTTATTTCACAGCTCAAAGCAACAACTTTATATTATTGCTCTAAATGTTCATTCTCATACGCAACTGTTATTTCAGCGCATAAGATTTTATTGTTATAATTACGTACTTTTTGACTTCACATATAAAAAGTACCTACAGTACACGGAATATAATAAAATCTAATTAAACGGGTCTGTAACTCCAACTTCATCTAAACTGGTAACAAGTATAATTCTTCTAAACATAACGACTGTACCGCAAGAGAACAGCTGATTATAACAGTCAAAGTTTGCACCTAAACTCATTAATTATCATCATAATATCTAAAACTTTGACATGACTCCCCTCTGCGTAGTTGAGTAAATTATGAATAAGTTAATGACAAACTTGTTTACAAAGTTCAGATAAGTTATTTAAACAGAGTGTCTTGGGTTTATAAACGCTTCCCATGAGTGTAGTCACAATAATTAATAAGATAGTTATAATAAAGTAACGGGTTTTAATTATTATAGGGCAGGCACTCCAATTTTTAAGCTATTTCGTATTTTTGCAATCATAGTTGCCAGAAAAGTAAAACTTTAGCATACGATTATTTAGACATTTTTTGTCAACTGATAAGACAGATAAAGTAAGATATTTGCCCGAAAACATTTGCATTTGAAAAACGTACCATTTTTTAGCCGTTTGACACTGCGCCGAGTGTTGTGGGTTCAATCCCCACACGCGACAATAACATTATAAATTGTATAATAACATTCATAAATTGTTGTTTCGAGTCAGGGTGTTCATTGTGTCCGTTAGTTGTATGTTTGTAAAGTACCCCCCGATACAGGATTTAGTCCTAGTGCGGGAGGTGTCTTAAAAGAATTGTAATAATGTTAAAATAGTAAGAAAAACGTTAAACAACATCTAAGAACGCCTTATAAAATCAACTACCTACCAGAAAAACGACTTGCATAACTAGCGCAGCGTTTTGAAAACAGCGTTATTTATTTTCTCAGCAAAATAAATGTTCGTTTCGTCATGTTCCAATTACAGTCCTAGTCTTGAGCGATAACTAATTTTGTTCTTAGTCGAGACAAAAATAAGATTAGGCAGGTTTTCCCTTCGTAATGAGAAGCAGTAGTTTGGATATTTCTGTAAGTCTAAGGAATGCAGACAGACACGTTTATGATCCTGTTCGATTATCAACATCAGCCCTGTATATTATAAACTGTCCCACTGTTGACCACGGCCCTCTTCTTACTGTGGGAAGGGTATGGCCATATACCACACCAGCCATTTGAAATCTGCCAACGAGACTAACATTCCGTATCTTTCGAGAGCATTGTATATACCATACTATGTTGCCCTTCTCCGTTTAGAAAGCGATATTAACAATTTAATATGCACCTAAATTCGAACAGTCAATTGTGCGAAGGTAGGTTTTAACCCGAGACTGCGTGGTAATCTGTAACTCCATTAAACTATCTCTACTCGCTATCTGATACGGACCATTACCCCAGAAATGAAAAAGAAAAGAAAATCGTTATTTGATAGATCCAAAACAAATACGTTGAATACTATCTCGATGTTTAATTCAATATTAGTGTTGTGTAAACCTCGGCAAGTAATGAATCTTCATTAACTTGAAGTCGATCAAGAAGAAAACAATTTCAACAGTGACCGAAACTTGGTAACAAATGACAATAATTTTCTCTCCAACTTAGTGACATCGTTCATTAAATCACGACTTAGTTTTAACACTTCAAAATGATCCTTACATGAAATGAAATAAAGTTAAATATCTGTTGACATAATAACCTAAAATAACTACCCATGAAAGTGATAGTTATGCTGCTATGGAACACTAACATACAGCCATTCAAAATGTTTAAAGTAATACTTTAATACTAATAGATATTTATGGTAGGACTCCCGCAAGGTGGACTGACGATCTTGTTGGGAGCGCGGGCAGCGGGTGAATGCGGGTGGCTCAGAATCGGTCTATGTGGAGAGCCTTGGGGGAGACCTATGTCCAGCTGTGGACATCTTTCGGCTGATTTGATGAGATATTTATGTAGATCTCGTCACGGAATGGAAGTTATCCTACGACTAGTGTAACCCATACCGAAACGGGTGAAAGAGTGAGAAACATTGTTTCACTTGAACTTCGCTTAGCTTAGCTCAGCTCAGAGTAGAAGATAGGCTATCATTTGTTTCAATAATCAACCTCTAAGCAAGTAAAGCCTTTGCAGCAACTAGTATTACATACATTTTCTTGAAAATATAGCTGAATTTTGTCGTCCATTTGTTCAATTTGGACCGTCAAAAGTAACATTTAACAGATGATTGGTCAATGCTCGTTCGTTGATGGCAAAAAGGTGTATTTACAATATAACTGAAACCTTTAAAAACTTGAACGGCAAATTGACAGCTGACCGAAAAAATACCGATGAAGAGAATTTTTGGAATGATTGCGTACGTTGTATGTATATAAGTGTTGCCGCACACGGGCCACCGGCCACAACCACAAAATGCCGCCGCCGGCATATTTCCTGTAGTTTTGACTTGTTCAAATCGTATAAATCATCTCTTCCTAGAGTCAATAACTCGAGAACCATCAAATCAAGGGATAAATCACTCCGTCCCTCATTAACTACCCCATAAAGGCCTAATCTCGCGATTTACCCCACTATCCCCATTTTGCGATAATTTACCCAAACACTCATTTACTTGGGAACAACAATAATTGCGTTGTAATGTTGTTTATGCTTTTATAATTAAAACGGCTTAGCAACCCTAAGCCGTTTTAATTCGCCGTAAATAAAACGCCGTACATAAGCCCGAGATTTGTTTATGTAGAAATATTTGAGTTTAAGCTCGGTATTGCTTTTAGTGAATATTAATAGAGAACGGTGTGAATAATGTCCCATTTTTCTTACGACCACAATTGTTCACACAATTTTCGTAGAAGAAAGACTTGAGATAAAATTCACTATTTTCTTTTCAGGACCGCAGTGTGTATCGTGGTATGTGACTTGTGACAGCATACGTCATATTAATGGACAGCTGAAGGTGAGTGAATCGAAGCCTCATATACATAAGGCTGGATTACAGTATAAGGGTTTTTCCATTTTTAAGATGTGACTGCGACAACTTTTATCTTTTTATGAAAGTTGATACCAAAGTATAATATATAGTATAACATATTTTTTTGCAAATTAGAACATGTTTGTGTCGGTTTCTTTTTGAATCAGTTGGAACGATACAAATTTTATTGACAGATAGGTGATATTTTATAGAGTAATGTTATATTCTCTATAAAATCATTATAATATAATGATTTTATAGAGTATATAACATTACTACTCTATACAACATTTTTAAAAACATTAATTAAAAATAGGTTAAAAATAAAGATTATTTCTTTAAATTAACGGCGATTAAATTACGAACGCAGTTGGTTAGCTAACAAAAACATTGATTCCTTGTATGGTTAAAGGTAATATAGATCAAATGTCAGTGAAGAAACCGTTGAATAATGAAGACAGATTGTAAGAATAGACCGAGTAATAAAAGTCGGGAATAGGCGCAAGCAAACAATGGGATCAACAATACGTAAACATATATTCTAAATAAGCAAAATAGAATTCTCGTTATTACATAATGAATTTATAAACCGTACTATGTTACAATTATCAGTAAGCTTTAGCATAGAAAGGTGAATAATGACGTCATTTCTAGTAAACAAGCTAGTTCCACATAAATATGAGCCACAGATAACGAAACGTACGAATCATATCAGCCACAACATTAGCCCGCACTGCCGAGTGACCTCATCTTAAATAGACTTCTTTAATTTCCCCCGAGCCTTGTAAGAGACGACTAAGGATTTATACCCAGAGAAAACAACATTACGATCTTGGATGCTAATAATATTAGTATCTATATTTTACTTGGGTGGTTATGACCATCGTAATAATTATTAGTGCCTAGTGTTAAGACTAGGAAACTGCTACGCAGAGAGTCTCCGGTTCAAACCTAAAGCTGCACATTTGAGGATTCTTCATAATGTTTTCGAAACGCATGTGAAGGCCGCCAACCTGCATTTCACCAGCGTGAACTACGTATGTAACAGCTTGAACTATTTCATAGGAAGAGATCTGTGCTCAGAAGTGGGGCAGTTTATAAAAAAACATTAATATTATTTTTTGCTCATGGGCTTACAATCATCCCACAATCAAATTCAAAATGTATAACACATCATCTGTGGTATGGTGGTACTTTCGGTCTGTTTGTCCTAACAAACAGAAAAAAAAGAACAGAAATTAAAAGGAAGTACTTCAATGAATGAGGCGATTATTATACTAACTGTACCCTTTTTATTAAAAAAACTGAAAGGGATATCCTATTGAGACACTTTACCTAAACTTTGAGTACAAATCGCAAAAGCTTTTAAGAATTAATTTGTCTGACGTTTTTATTTTGATCAATAAAGTTGACCACAACATACACTGACTAGGTCATAGTATGTTGTTTACCCCTATCTCTTCTCAGTCTTTTTTTCTTCACCTACAGGAAAAGAAGATAGGATGGTACATATAGGTAACTTTATACTATATTACAAACGCACATCAATAATAATGTGTGTACGAATATACGATATTATACGATACGACATATGTACATAATATACGATATTACGATTGATTGAGTTCGCGTAAATGAATATAACTTTGAATAATTTAATGCTCTTTCGAATTCTATGCATTGAATTTAATGTGTCGTGAATCATCTTTCATATTTGAACACAGAGAATGTTAAAGGCTCGGATGGGTGTTTTTTATGGAGCATCGTTGGTTAAATTTTCACATGGAACAAAGACGACCGGAATGTTGCCTTTTGTGTACGGTGTTACTTTTCACTAAATTTTCATGTAAAAAACCAAGAATAAATCCTATGCGACGGGCGATTTTACAAACATTTAAAGACCGGACACAAAAACATCATACTCGACAATTTGTGGATCACCCAAAGTGTTGTCCCGTATGGGGTTCGAACCCGCAACACTCTGCGACGTGGTAAACGGTACGGCGGCAACTTAACCACTCCACCGCATTTTCAGTCTGAGTCAGTACTCGTATATGAACACAACAAACAAATCCTTGTGATGCAGAAAATTTAAAATTATATCATAGGTAAAATTCTCCGCATAGGAAATGTTAGCTCATAATTGCCTACCATGTGACCTGAAAAGCATGTGACTAGAAAGGTGATGAACATGAGAGGTGAAGGATATAAGGCAAGGGGCAGACCAAAGAAAAGATGGATGGATTGTGTGAAGGATGACATGAATGAAAAGGAAGTGAATAATCAGATAACGTCTGATTTGAGAAAATGGAAGAGAAAGACATTCTGCGCCGACCCCAAGTAATATGGGAACAGGGCAGGCAGAAGAAGTGACCGCTGCAACTCAAGAGCTAATGACGAAAAGTCAGCACCCTCAAATATCCAGAGCGATGACTGTCAAAGATCTTTATGTCAGCAGGAGCCGGTTACAAAACTTGCTCTCCGAAACACAAAATAAGCGTCAGTATAATACGTATGTGTCTTAGAAAAGTCTGTGATGCGTTCCGTGGATAGGCAGCAAAGACCCTCTGCATAGCAGTCTGTTGGTATCTTCACTGAGACATTTCAGATCAATGGTAAGAATAATAAATAAATATCCTATTAAAATCAATCATCAATTCTCAAAAGTTGCTTCATTTTAATAAAATTGATTACGTTTTGCCTGGTCTGTTTGCGTTACCACAAATGAAGAACAATCATGTGACTTGTTTTCTGGTTTTCGTCTTTATTTATGCTATCTTCTTGTAAATATATTGATAAATAGTAAATAGGTGAAAATTTTCAAACAAATTTTATAAATTTTAATAAATATTTTTATACATTTGAATAACAGCCACGTGAGCAACACATTCGTTTGCCACACACTCACCATATCAAATAGTAATATTTATTTTATTCATGACTAACTAAAAATATGATAACATACCTATAGTAATTAGCAGTGACGTACGAAATTTATAACAATGCAGTATAAAACGTTAGTCAAAACACCTACAACATGTACTTAATTACATTGCAAGATTCTAAAAAAAATCTGCTTAAAACGTAACTAAGAGCAGTCAAAGTAAAAAACCAACAGGCCAGGAAAACATTCAGACTAAATAAATTTCCAAATAATTTTACGTCGGCAATCAAAGTATGAGACTACTGAACTACGTATGAATTCCACTGTTATCCAGGAAATTACCCACCGAATATTGTCCCCTAAATCAGAAACCGAATTAAGACAAAACCAAATGTTTACAAACCGAATCGGATTCGGCATATCACTTTAAATTATTGCGCTAAACGCTCTGTGTACAAAATCTAAAACTCAATATAATTTAATTAATTTTAGCCTATAAATCTTTACCGGTTTACCGCGTACCCCCTGTATCTGTAATTCGCGTTATGAAATTTATTGAAGAAGATTCCCTGCGATCGGAATTTGGGATAATTTTTCAAATGGATGTAATATCAGATTTATTACAGCCAATCTTTGATTAAACGTTAATTATTGTATATTTTGTATGAATTATATTCACCTGAAACAGTTCTTTGCTTGAAAATTTGCTTGTAATTTGGATAGTTAATAAATATTTCTAGACTACTTCTTAATC
Source organism: Euclidia mi (assembly GCA_944739405.2). Classification (NCBI taxonomy): domain Eukaryota; kingdom Metazoa; phylum Arthropoda; class Insecta; order Lepidoptera; family Erebidae; genus Euclidia; species Euclidia mi. The sequence continues at coordinate 81,932,249 of OX123191.2, read as the reverse complement.
CCTCAATCTGTGTAATTGCCTCGTAAGTGTTTATGTCAGTCTTAGATCTACGCAAATTTCGTGTATTTACAAAAGTGTATAGATGCCTATAATTATTCGTAATATTTCAATTAAGAAAGCCTGATACAAAATAAATGAGCGAGTTTTACTCGCGTACAATTAACTTATTTAAGGTATAAATACTTATTTGTTTCCGACGTTTCGCTCGTCCTTTACGAGCGTGGTCACGTTAGTATAGTCTCTCCGTGACCACGATCGGTGCAAAACGAGCGAAACGTTGGCAACAAATAGGTTTTATACCTTATATAAGTTAACTAGCTGTCGCCCGCGGCTTCGCCAGCATAAAATTTTAATAAAGAGTAGCCTATGTACTTCCCCGGGTTTCAGACTATCCATGTCAAATTTCATCACAAACGGCTCTGCAGATTAGCCATGTAGCATACATATGTATTAACAGATAATACTTAAAAATTACTTTTGTTTTCATAATCGTCGAACTTCAGGTAAAGATTACTACGTAGGTATATTATTGAAGTTATGAAGAGCTTATAATTATATCTACCTACTGAATATAACATAAACTAAAATAAAAACTGAAAGCATTACCACAAAGTACATATCAGACCGTCATACTTAAGCGCGCCAACTCATAGAAAGCGCTTTTAATGACGCTGCGCTTGGGTCCATTTTATCGTGATAACTTTTAATTTATTCGTCCAAACTACTTACTGTAAAGATAAGTTCATCTACATTAAATACTGAAGACAATAAATCTATCAATTTAGGAAAAAAATTGATAACTACTCTAGAATGAGCATTGTAAAAAACATATTTTTATGTTATACTTTTTTATTACAATAAAAATGATGTAGTTAAGTTATGTACTAGTCCTAGCTGCCAGATCGCACCAATCTTCTCATCAATCTGGGGCAAGAAAAATATAAAATCGTTGGGCAAGTGAAATTTCTATCATAATGTTTATTTTAGATACCTACGCTACGAGCAAAATTAAAATAAATGTTTTTTTAGTTTATTTTATTTTCATTTGATACTTCTCATTCTATTTTCATAGTGATCACTTTTCTACCAATCAAACCCTGTCATTCGATACCCATATTTAGGTATTTGTGGAAAATAGCTAATCCGCCATTTTGTGGCGGCGGCCATCTTGGATTTTTCATAGTGAGGTATATTCTACCAATCAAGTCCTTTCATTTCTTACCCATATTGAGGCATCTGTGGAAAATATGTAATCAGCCATTTTGTGGCGGCAGCCATCTTGGATTTTTCATAGTGAGCCCTATTCTACCAATCAAGCCCTTTCATTAGATACCCATAATTATTTAAGTTTTTGTGGCAAATATGTAATCAGCCATTTTGTTGCGACAGCCATCTTAGATTTTTCATAGTGAGCTCTATTCTACGAATCAAGCCCTTTTATTTGAAACCCATATTGAGGTATTTGTGGAAGATAGCTAATCCGCCATTTTGTGGCGGCGGCCATCTTGGATTTTTCATAGTGACCCCTATTCTACCAATCTAGCCCTTTCATTCGATACCCATATTGAGGTATTCGTAGCAAATATGTAATCCGCCATTTTGCGGCGACAGCCCTCTTGGATTTTTTATAGTGCTAGCTTTCAGAGATCAGGATTTTTGCCGACTTAGTTGATACTTTTCTTTATATTATGGCAACATTATACAAAATCTTTATAAATTGTAGCCTATGCGTTATTCTGATGTATAAACGATATTACCGTAAAGTTTCATCCAAATTCGTTCAGTAGTTTTTGCGTGAAAGAGTAACAAACATCCATCTATACATACATCCATACATCCATCCATCCATCCATCCATCTATACATACATCTTCACAAACTTTCACATTTATAATATTAGTAGGATAGGATTGTACGCGATTAAGATCCGCTCATTTGTTTTGTATGATGTATACAATTACAAACAGTCCTAAATACAGAAGCTTTAAAATAGTTTTTCAAGAAGTTTTTGATTAACTTTGATTCGACATTTATGCCACAAGAAATTAAGAAATAGGTATATAATATTATTATGTATATTTTATACATTATTATAACAAGCATTCCACTGCCGTCACTCTGTCATTCAAAATTGGAACATTTTATTCGGAGAAGGTGAGTGACACTCTCACATCTTGGCGTTCGATGCCTATTCACTAAATCACCGTGTGCGCTCGACGTGCCGTAGTGACAGGGTCGGTTATCTGATCACAGCAAGCTTCACCTATGAAACATTACGAATAAAAACTATTATGAATCAACCAAAAAAAATGTGATGATTATTATTTCTTCTTAAATAGACAAACTACTTATCTGCTCTTTAATAAATACATATTACTTTAAATACACTTTACTTAAAGTAAATATCATGTACTTATAGTATCACATGCCGTTACTTTATTTGTTACACAAGATTCTTAACTTAATGCAAAATATGTTGTGCATTTCTTGCTGCTTACATAAAATGTGAAAATTTCTACACGTAAAGGACCATGCGTTTTGAATTATTCGTTATATTTTGTAAGGCGTGTTAAGTAATCTTACAGCTATGTTGAGCTACGGTGTCAGCCTTTTTATTGTAGTTATTTGCTAGTACCTAGAAGATACAGGTTTCAACGTTAAAAGGTTTTACTCATTCACTTTTGTGACAGGATTATTTCATAATAATACAATTCAATAAATTTCATAAAAATAAACTAATAATAATTCGATAAATACGCAATTTTATAATCTTCGACACACATAACATACAGGCAGACCGGAGACAACATTGTTTTCATCACACAGAGTATAATGTCCAGTGTGGATTTCAAACCAATAACAACTGCAGGAGTAACAAGCAGTGCAGCAGCCGTATCAACCGTATTTCAAGCAGGCATAGCCATGGTTTTAACTTTTTTCCTCTCGTGATATACGAACCCTCGTATTCAATCCACCAACGCACTTAATTTTACTCACGCACTTTACCGACTTAGCTCACCCCCAGTCATAATTGAACGGGAAAAGAACATAACCACTAAATTGCAGTCCCTTTTTCAGAATTCCTTACAATGGCCTTCAAAATATTCCTTATCCCTTTACTGGCAACCTTACCTTTGTTGAGGCTTTAAGTAGGCAATTTATTGACCCTAATTAGTTAAAAGAACGAGGGTTGGAAAAGATTGCAGGCAATAACTATACATGGTGTAGGTTTATTGCCTTGGATGGAGTGTTAAAAGGTGGAGTGGTTTACAGTATAAGAATATAAATATGTATGAAAGTTTGTTTAGATTTTGCATCCTCGTTGGAGTAATAGGGATTCAAATACATGATACGTTTTTATATGATATGTAAGTACTGCGTTGTTATTCACGGAAGGAGCTGAATAATTTTGAATATCATATATGGATATATTAAACTTCTAGCTTTAGCCAGCGGCTTTATTAGGGTGCCCATGTGCTTATACCTATGTAAGAGCTTTATTTGTCAAAATGATTTTGACAGCGGATTTTAACATTTTATCAGCATGCATGTTCATAAAAAAAATGTTCCGTTACGGAAACGTTCATTTTAAAATTTATGGTTTACTACATACTATTGGTTTCATACATACTCCACATTTAAAATATTTTTATATCACAAAAAGAAGAACCATTTTCCCAAAGAAATCCAAAGCGAACAATAATTAATACTGCTCTCTTAAGTAATCTTTTGGCTGATTCACCGGTGAACTTCGGTTGAATCGGAAAGTTATTTATAAATTTAATAGAACGGAAAGGTTTAACCATTTATCAGCCTCAGTTCCTATCTTTAGTGCTTTTTTATAACCAGGAATAAGAAGAAACTTGATAAAAATCCTCTATAAGTGCATCCCTACCCGACCATCCCGAAGGAACATTTCAGCTTCGTGTGCCCAATAGTTTTGGCAGTGCGTTGTCTAGCAGTCAGTCAGTGACGCAAGAATTTTATATATACAGGTAACTCTGGACATCTCTCACTGGCTCTTAACCAACTTCGCTAAAACAAGTAACAGTTCACCTACAAAGCAGACTTAACTGCATGAGCTGAGAATGGGATTACTGAAATAGCTCAATCTGTAAGATTTCTCGTTGCAACTAAACAACGTAAATCCCTTACAAACTAGCGGTAGCGATCACTTTACACAATGTTTTACACCTTAGGTAACTGGATTTGTCGATGCAAGATTGTAACCTTTTCGTCGTTATTACCTGTATATTTTTATACAAGGTGAAACAAATAATATCCCGTCGATCGTCTAACTGAAACCTATTTTTTTTATTTATGCCAAGCTATAAGCTTGTATAAGTCACCTCGTGGAACTATTGGGATACCTAGTAACAGACGGATAATACACCAGTAGGTATACTGGACAACGGATTGGTTAAGATCTGTATTATAGAAAAATAGCCAATAAGCATCAGTAGAGCAATTTTATGGTTAACTTAGTAAAAAGTATTTTTGTTTGCTATGGAAATAAGAAATCGAACCGATACTTTCATAACTATACAAATACAAGTATTAAAGCTTTTCTTCGTTATACTTACGCGTTTTTGACGTACCGTTACATACCTAAATATTATTGCGTTATCCGTATGTAACAAATTTCTGTGCTAACATGCCAACAGTTTGAACTGAGAAGTATGTCGAAATACATTGTAATCATGCAGGAACAAAAACCAAAAGACGTGCGATCAAGATGTCCCATTTCCAAGCACATCTACACCTCTAATAAAAACATAAAAGCATTTTCCGGTATCACAGCATAGAGGTAGAACTTAAAAGAGATTTCACCGTCATGCCGGGATATTTTTCCGCGCTATCCAACGTCCTGTCCACAAAGGTCTGGTGTTTCCGAGGCTTTGTGAAAGCGAAGTGGCGTCCGCATTGTGTTAGGCTTTACGCTTCGAAATTGTCACGTTATTTACAATATATAGTTTGTTTTTATGGTCTCAGATTTTGTTTACTATTATGCGATCGAGATTTGCCCCTGGTCGCAATTGTCTGAAAAGTTACGAAAGCACCTATCCAATTACGTTGTGTTCTTGAAAATGTCTTACAAAACAATGTTAACATCACAGAGTATAATAATTATTTGAAAGATAACTAGCTGTTTGAAAGTTATGTAATAAGGAAACATCAATTGATTTAGAGCTAGTTGGTCTAAAAATAGCGAATAATATTGTGTCTTATTTCGCAATTGTCTAACAATGTTGTTCTGGTAGAATAGTTTGCTGCATACTTTATGCACTTGGAGTTGAGACTTATGTGGAAAATAACACATTAATTCTAAGAATTATGATATTTAAAACTAATAATATGGATACATATTAGTCGATATTCAAATGGATACTCGATGCTTTTGTACCGACTTTTGATTTGCGCATGATTTAAATAAAAAAAACCAGATGTATGTTCGTCATGTGGTGACGGATTAAGAATACGGAATGTCACCACCCCATATCATCCCATGGGTGTCGTAAGAGCCGACAGAGGGAGCATATTATGCAAAGAACAGCACTGAAGAGAAGTAAAACTTGATACAAACCTTATACCAACCCGTTTGGCCAGCGTGGTATAGTAGGCCAATTCCTCCTTTCAAAGGAGAGGCCTAGCCAAGAAGTAGACTGTTAACGGCTGATGATGATGTATATTTACACCATCCACATGCTTATTTGTCTTTCTTTCACATCTCAAAATAAAAAGGTAATAGTAAGATTATTGTGTGTGGAGATATTTAGGAGGCTGCAGGGTGACATAAGCTGCTTACTACGATAACAGACTAGTAAACAAAAAAAAAATCTTATCAACATAATTTTTTTTATTGTACGTATCTTGTAACAAGCTGCACTGTATGACACAGAGTGAACTCATGTGAGCTGAGATTCTCGCATGCCTTTGTCGATTTGCGTGCAATCCGATGCATGCCTCTATAAAACCTTTTTGTAAATTCTGACCCTCTTTGAACATACATTAATTTAGTGCGCGTGTAAGCGCGTATGCTGAAACGACCTTATACGCGCAGAAAAATACGCTAATCTGAAACCGCCCTAAGAGCGGTTTCAGACTAACGTTTTTTTCGCGCGTATAAGCTCGTTTTTGGAATCGCATGTAGGCGCGTCTTTTGGCACACGCGCAACTCGTACGAGCTTTGACCCGCTTCTATGCTCGTATAAGGGCTAGCCGCGAGACACATCGCCCGATGTTACTACTGTTTTGAGCGAACACGCCGAAATATATTTACGCAAGTCCGGAATTTTGAAGCGCGCGTTTTTTTTTTTTTAAGATTTATTTAATATTTGAAAAACATCTTAAAACTAATTACAAATTAAAACTCGCCAAACGCAATTGTTTAACGGCGAGATGCGCTCTTAAACATTTTACTAAACCTACCTTACAAAACTAATAGTTAGGGTTATAAATTATGTTTAAGCCAAGTATATATATGTAAATAACAAAAAACTTAAATTAAACTAAAATTATAAAATATGTAAAACATTTAACAAAATCTTTATAAACTTATCCACTTTAAAAACTTAAAACTGCAAAAGGACGTCTTTCAATTTTTTCTTTAGGTTACTAAAACTAATTTGAGGTACTTCTCTTAATAAATCTAAACTATTAAAAATAGAGGGTACAATATACTTGTCTGTTCGTTGGCCATAATAATTTGTTACTTTTGGCTTCTTAAGTTTATGTTCCCTGGCTCTTTTAGTGTTATATTTGTTTTCGACAACATGTTTGTACTCTTCATTAAAGTAATATTCTAAGCCTATCAAGTATTGAACCTTTTTTTCTATGGGCAGTATTTTACATAAAGGAAACAATTTTTCGTAATCTTTATTGCACATATTTTTATCTTGCTTACTTACTAAGTATTTCATCAGTCTTATTTGGATGCTTTTGATGTCTTTTAAGTACGTAATAAAGGTTCGTCCGTATACAATCAGCCCATAGCTAATCAGTGAGTCTGCAAGGGCATAGTATACAATTCTTAGTGTATCTGTGTTTAACACTCTCTTAAGCTGGTAGAACTTGCCCAATACAGATCTCAATCTAGCGCACACGTCAGATACATGCATAGACCAATTGAAGTTCTTATCTATCCTTAATCCTAAATATTTAAAGTTTTCAACATATTGCAAAGCAGAACAAATACAATTCAATTTGTTATCGTGTAGGCATTCGTATGTGTGTCCTATTATGGTAAGATTATTAGTATTTGTGTTTTTTGCGCTCTTGTTGTATGGAGAATGTAGATGCATGCATTTCGTTTTGTTAAAATTGAGTATGATACCATTGTCATGCGCCCATTTCGTTATATTTTCAAAATCTGACTGTATATTTATTTGTACCTGTGATATATCTTTAGAGGCATAAAGGACACACATATCGTCTGCGTACATGAACAGGCTGCAGTTAGCTACTACGTTTGATACACTGTTCACATGCATAATATACCCTACCGGCCCAAATATTGAGCCGGTCGGCACGCCTAAGCTCACTACGGCGTCTTCCCCGGTCACTCCACCTACAAGAGTACGTATCTTTCTATTTACCAGATAGTTTCTAAACCAGTTATTGGTGGGGCCGCGTATGCCACATTCACCCATGGCCTGCAATAGTATACTATGGTCCAGAGTGTCGAACGCTTTTTTATAATCAATAAAAAGTGCTATCAGCTGTTTCCCCGAGTCCAAGCTTTCATTAACGTAGTCTGCAAAGTTCGTCAAAGCAGTGATAGTGCTCTTGCTCCTTCTATAACCGTATTGGGTGTCAGTGAGTATACTATTTGTCTCAAGGAATTTGCTAATTTGTCCAACAACAATTTTTTCGACAATTTTGTCTATCACTGATAATATGGCTATCGGCCTATAGTTAACATACTCCAGATGGTTGCCAGACTTATAAATCGGGCGTATTATGGCGCTTTTTAGCTGGTCTGGGTATACGCTGTTCTTTAGGCACATGTTGATAAAGTTAGCCAATATAGGACTAATTTGTTTTCGCAAGTATTTAATATCATCTACTCGTATGCCATCCAAGCCAGGTGATTTTCTGCTAGATAACATATTAATTACTGTTTCTACATCGGACGGATTTACTGGACAAAATCTAAAGCTCACGTCACATGGGCGCACGTATTTCTCCCGGTCTAAAAACTTTATACTACATATATGCTTAATGTTTTGTATTTCCTGAGTAAAAGTTTGAGTAAAATTGGTACATATATTCTTAATATTTTCTGTTTTACCTAAGTGGTTCATAATAACACTGTCTAAACTAGTTTTTTGTCGGCCCAGCCACAAATCGATATTTTCCCATATCTTTCTAAAATTCCCCTTACATTTAATTATTTCTGATTGTCTATATTTATTTTTAGCCTCATTTATCATTTTATTTACCTTATTCCTAAATTAAGTGTATTCTAAACGTTTGTTCATAATTTTTGGTTCTGCTTTCCATACTCTAAACAAGTGATTTCTGCGCAATAACATTACATATAAATTTTGATCTATCCATGGCTCCCTTTTTCTTTTACCCTGCTGCTTACGTACAGTTATAGTACTCTCCTGATAAATCCGTTCGAAAATTTCACATAATGAATTAAATAATATAATAGGACATGACAATACATACAGTTGAGTCCAGTCGTATTCCATAAACTTTTGTCTTAGTATTTTATCACTAATAACTTTTCGCACACCGCTTTTGTTATTCGACATTAAACTATCCAAATAATGTTCATTATTATTACTCAATTCCAAGGACACACCAACTGCATAGTGATCGGACACCTGCGTTTCAAGGACGAATGACGTCGCTCCGCACTCGCTGCGTCCCGCTCGCACCCACACGTGATCCAAGCACGACGTCTCGCTCCTTCCGTCCGCTATCGCTTCGCGCGTTGATTCAGTACTCGGTATAACAGACTGCAGGCCATATTCACACAGGGTGTTTTTGTAGTGTGTTGTCGTTGGATTTGTCACGCCGTTTAATGTGTTTATATTCGTATCGCCGATCACAATAATGTTTTCTGTTCCGGGGATACTTTTTATGATTGTCTCCAATTCGTGTATATATATAACTTTGTTTTTCTGCGGCGGTCTGTACAAAGCAATTATATGCGTTTTACTCTTCTGCCCAGTTGTTAGCTGTCCATTAAGGGTTTCAAAAGATCCAGTGTTCATTCTTTGTAAGCGTGTAAGGGCGTATGCTGCAACGACCGTATACGCGCAGAAAAATACGCTAATCTGAATCCGTCCTAAGGTGAAAATAGTGAAGTTCTACATCCTTCTGTTTATACATGTACATTCAATTTTTGGTTTGAATATGAGTTGTAAGCATCCAAAATGCAGCAATAAATATGGCTTTATGTCTTTACATGCCAACTTATAATTTAGTAGCTACGTAAAAACAATACTGTATTTAAACCTCCATTCTGCATGAATCCTTACATGCATTCATACATTAAACGGACACCCGGGTAAAGTTTAAAAAATAACAGCTACCTGCTTTGAACTTGAGTTAGACCTTGAACTCAGCTGTAAGGTGAGCTCTGAAAGTCACATTTTATGAATGCATTAAGCAGCCTTGAATGCAAGTGAAGCCCTTGTGGAGGGCAATTTAAGCAACCTCTAAACTAACTTTGCAACTGTTGAGGGAAAAATGTTTCGGTCTTGTAATGAAATATTTGCGTTAATGTATATAGATCAGGATAATAATATACTTTTGAATACCTACTACTTATTTGATTTGAGAACTCTACCAAGATTTTAAAATCGTACTGTCAAAATTTGATTACAATATCCCATTGCAAGATAGGTAGTATGCAATAACGATACATTCACAGATATTCAAGCTGTAGGTACATTATTTTATTACGTACCTGCATATCGTATATACGTATCTTATAGAAAATACTGTCTACGTACTATAAATACGGTCGATCATTCTCTACCAGATTAACTATATCCCAAGAGTTTGTGAAGGGAAGTATAGTGAGTTTCGTTTGGCACGTACTTTGAGCTCGGTCACGCTCGGACGTGACAACCCCAATGTTTTCTTCTGGGCTCACATGTGACTTTGTAACTTTCAGTATGCGACTGTGACTTTCTACGAAGTTGTAACGTTCATGGAAGTTTATAAAAGATATTGATGCTAGTTCAAAAGTTAGGCCATTTTGCTTGTTGTTGAACCATATTTAGACCCGATATTCAATCTTGATACAATCATTTAGTATATTTATAAAACTTATTATAAAACAATGTCCCCTTTTCTTCCTGTCTGTCTGTATGAACGCGTTAAAGTCAATAATAACCAAAAGATTTTTCGTGCGGTTTCCACCAATACGTATAGAAATAAGAGTGATAACTGTCGAGATACTGAAAATAACACAATACATATATCCAAGGGATGTTTCCCTTGGATATATTTGTGTTGTTTTTTATGCACTAGGTAACTGTTGCTAGTTCATAAAAAAACAAAAACGTGGCATATAAACCTACTGTCCTAACTGTCAGTCAAACATGACACAATTAAGATGGTCTCGCTACCACAAGGGACTAAAACTATGGAGTAATCTCTTTAGACTTTAGCTGTAATGCTGATGTAGCCTCGCATCACCAGTAATGAAGGCAAAGTTCCCCGCTTTTCATTTTATTGCCCCTTTTCAGCATTTCGTAAGACATAATATATTATGGCAGTTCGTTAACTTTATGTCTTGTGTTTGAAAAAGATTCTTAAAATCATATAACGCTGTAAAATGGTATACGGGATAGATAATGATAATGATAGTAAATCATATTTTCTTGCAAATGCAAATACATTCACGTACAAGGGAAAATGCCACTAGTCTATAAATGCTGACACCAGCCTTGGTCACAATCTTATACATAAAGAAGAATAAAAATTACTACGCAACGTAAGAGTGCCTGTTTAAAAAAGAAACACTTATGAAATAACAACATTGATATGTTCTTATTAACATTATTCGTAGATTATAAAACCCCAGAAGCCTGAAGCAACACTTTATCGAAATCGATTAGTTTATAGAAAAGCCTTTATTCTTATACCCTTTTAACAAACTACAACATTGACCATTTATTAAAAACTTTTTCAATGATTTACCTTAATTCTTAGAAGGATTTAATTTATTTTTAAAATAAGTTTTCTTAGGACATTTAACTGTATTTCTGTATTTATATATTTATTCCTCTGCGTCTGTCGGAAATGTTTTACAATCTTGTGATCCGATGTAGCAACTGAAATAACCTTTAAATTATAAAAAGTAACTACATAATATTTAGTTAATAATATTCATCAACTTTTGCAACAAGTAAAACTAAATGAAGTAGGTAAATTAGGTCTTACATTATTCAGAACCTTGGTGCCAGACAGGAGCCTAGCTAACTAAAATATTCTTCTAAATATTCGGATTTTTGGTTAAGTAGTACAAGCCTTATTATACTTATGACCTGTTCGCAAGTAAACTTGGAAAATATGAGTACTAAAGAACTAAAATTTGTCAAGGTTATTTTAACGATGTTAACCTACTAAGTTGAATAAAAGTGTTAACCAAAAGCTTATAAAGATCAATTTTATATAATTTAATTCCAAAGTGTAGTAATAATATTCGTCCATTATATTGTGTAGGTATCGTTCGGTGTATTTTATACATAAAAGTGAATGCACCTTTAAAATGTTGCATTGGCTGCCGCAGCTTTCCGGCTGACACTGCTGTAAATAATTATATTGTATTACTTAACAGATATCTGCAGATTTCTTGCACCGGGATCTCGAGCCTCTAAAAGCTTTTAATCAACTTGATTTTAATCTAAACCTGGCACATACGCTGCTGTGTATCTGACCTAAATCTATTTGCACTATAAATAAAACTACATCTCTATTTTAAATTTTATTTACAATTATACATATAATGCGATTGTGAATAAAATAAAATTGTAATACATTTAACCCAGGTGTACAACAAATTTTAGATACATTTTAACATAAAACAGTTATGAGTTGCAACGGTGCAAACATATTACGATTGGTTAAGTAAATCAAAACTATTTAAAAATATCTCACATCATAGTAGGAAGAGGGAAGAAGGCCTGTTCAGACCTAAGCGGTATTCGCTACCGTCTGCGGCAGAGAAAACCCAGTGGGTATGCGGTAATATTACTGTTCAGACCTAAGCGGTATTCGCTATCCTTGTGGGTAGAATAACGCGCCGTAGTCGAGTTTCGCTCAGAGAGGTAAGAACTAGCCGCGGTACATACCTGAGCAAAACCCGCGCAGTATGTACCTCTACCCACAGCGGCAGCGAATATCGCTCAGGTCGCTCTAGCCGCGGTACTTGATACTAAATACCTGAGCGAAACCCGCGCGGTATGTACCTCTACCCACAGCGGCAGCGAATATCGCTCAGGTTTGAATAGGCCTAGAGAAAGGAAAGAGTTCAGGTGTTCAAGGCCTACCTTTTTTATGCACAAGTTGTTGGACATGTGCATAAAAAAGACCCACATGTAATGTACCTGTGTACTTCATCATCAATCATTATGTAATAAATCAGCACTCTTGACAGTTTTAATCCTTTACGTCCTAAGTGGCTAGGATTATAGAAATTACACAATCTTATATTGTACATTTTTTATAACTGCGGCAAACTGTCGGAGCTACAGTCGAGTCCTCTGACTTTAAAATAAGTAAACATTTCAAAACACCCACTCCGTAAAAACAAAATTGGCAATATAATTATATTATTGATGTTCACTTCTTAACCAACTCCAAAGAGTTTCAATTCCAACAGCACTTAAAGACTTTTAACTTAACACTCTCGCACGTACTCTAAATGTTTTGTTGAATTACTAAATTGTTTGTACTACTTGTTTTGAACAAGTTTCTCGGTACAAATACACGGCGTTTTAAGTGCAAACGTGTAGTAATACAATTAAAGTTATATTTGGCTTTTGGACTGAGTATCAGTCTATACCAAAGAGTTTTCGATTATTGATTTTCTGAGTTGTTACGTTCAGGTCTAGTCTGTAAAGGCACCGCGGTGTCCTCAACTGATTGGGGAAAGGACAAATATTGGGGCATTTATGTTCCTTGGGGACCGTAGGGATGCACTAAGAAGGGATTTCCCGAAATTCCCATGGGATCGGACAAAACGAGTAAATTAAAAAAAATGCAGGCGTAGCTGCTGGCGTCCTCTAGTATTCTAATAAAAAAGTATGCAGAGATAGTTTGAAGTTGAGTTTTCCGTATTTCCCTTAGTCATCTCTTACGAGAGCCACGGCATGAAATGGGGCTGTGCAACTTTGTGTTGTAAATCAGTCACCACACACACGATACATGTAACCATAACTTACCGAAAAAGAAGGTAGAGAAATTTTACAACTAGCTTACTTCGCTCCATACACGAGAAAACAACAGCCTGAGGAGCTACTCAATTCCAGCCAAAAAAAACTCTAATTACCAATTTAATTTTGAATTCGAGACTTCTAGCGTCTGCAAACCTCACTTTAACTTTTCAATTAATAAAAATAATAGGTAACCTAATAAAAATATTTTTCTTTTTAAAATTAAGAAAAGTAATCCTCTTATTTTGAAAATCTATAACTAAAAACTTATAAAAATATTTTTTAGGTTTAAGTAAGTTAAGTTGTAACGAAACTCAATGCTACTTAATAACTTATTTACAAGCACCACTTAAAACTAAATGCGTTAGTAACATAAAAGATTTTGGAAGAAGTATAAAAAATAATAAAGGTACTTGGAATCTCTTTTCTTTGTTGAAATACTCGTAATAAGGTGTAACGTTGTCTATTTGATTTTGCTGCAAATTATTAAGCACTATAACAGTTTTATAATAAGGTACAATAATTGTCAGTTATTGTTTCATTTTTTTATAATTTATCGATGATAGACGAATTTTCCGTGTGGTGACGGATTAAGAATACGGATTGTCACCATCCCATATCATCCCATGGGTGTCGTAAGAGCCGACAAAGGGAGCATATTATGCAGAGAACAGCACTGTTAGAGAAGGAAAACTTGATACAAACCCTATACCAACCCGTTTGGCCAGCGTGGTATAGTAGGGCCAATTCCTCCTTTCAAAGGAGAGGCCTAGTCCAGCAGTGGACTGTTAAAGGCTGATGATGATGAGACGAATTTTTGGTCCTCCTGAGTACTTACTAAGCGAGATTTGTGAATACTTTTTAGATTGAGCTGATTCATGTGAAACTATCAAGAATCTTAACTACGTAAAGGAAATCGGTCTGAAAATGAAATAATTTCATTTGGCGGATTCGAATATTTTATTTACCAATCACACATTGCTTATAATGAAAGTTCTCCATGGTGGCCAAAACTTTCCTCTATTTTTTGATAGACGATTTAATTGACTAGTCTTATGATCTTGTTATTATAATAATTTACATGACAGTTATTGAGAATGAACGTGTTATCGTGTGGCTACTGGCATTTTTTGGGAATAATCGTAATAATATTTTTTAAAGCCAACAAGCCATCAGACTAATAAGTAAAGGGTTTGGGATCAAAACCACGGCACGCACACGGTAACATTTTCGAAGTTAAGCGCGTATTAGATTCTTAATATTCACTTGCTAAACGGTGAGGGAAAACAACGTGAGCAAACCTGCATGTCTATGAATTCTTCGTTAAGTTATTTCTTAGTAGACAGTGAAGTCTGCCAACTCGCACTTGGCCAACTTGGTGGACTATGATTTGAACCTTTTCAAAATGATTCCTTTAATACATCTCTTTAAGCCCATGCCCTGCAGTGAAACAACAGGAGCGATGATAATTATTATGTATAAATCGCAAAGAATTCAAGTATTTTAATTTAGATATTACTAAACAAACATTTTTGCAGAATTCAAGTTATTCTAAAATAACATAGACATGTATAAGTTTGCATAACTATATTATTGTGATGTGGCGTCAACATCAAAGTGTCCTTTGGTCGAATTACCATATTCAACACGCTTGGCTTCGCGGCTTAATTACCTGTATACATAATATTATGTGTATATTACATACACACTCAGTAAAATTTAGATTTCGTAGTTTTCACCTATGCCGTAGTAGTTTGGTGTGCTCAACTTGCCACTGTTTGTGAGTTCCGAGTCGTAAATTCAGTTAGTCTAATACTGGATAGGCTTTTCTACTGGGGTTCCACTGCGCTCGATTTTCGGTAGCTATGCTGCGGTAGCTCTAGTAGCGTTCAAGTTCTATGGCTTATAACCACTTGAGGTATATTACTTGTGATACCTAATTGAGTAGGTATGACTTGCACGTTTAACCTACCTACTTCTTAAGGTCCAGCCGTAATCCTACATGTGCGTGATACATGTATACGTCCGCGAAAACTATTACACAGACTTAATTTAAGTGCGTTGCTCTTACAGAATTCTTAATGCGAGGTACAGTTATGCTTCTTGGTGGAACTTCAAAGTCTAGACACATAAATATTGGTAACAAATGGATATTAATGTACAAAAATAACATGTTTTACGAAGTTCTACTATTATTTATTAAGTTGAGGTGAATTTGTATTAGTATTTTATTGGGGTTGCGGAGGTCAGACAGGCAGTCGCTTCGTGGTAAAGCTAATATTCAGTCAAATCCGGTTAGACTAGAAAGCGGAAAAAGATAGAGATAATTTATTTCATAAAACATTAGTGTACATTACAAGTTGTTTGAACTTGCATGAAAGATGTTAATTTTGATTACAGTGAGAGCAACATGTTTTTCCTTTTAGCATACGAAATTTTAACTACTAATTTTAAACAGCTTTAATAATAATAGTATTGTCCTTAGCGGTTTGCAATAATCGATTTTAAACTTTCGCGATTTGTATACATCATACAATATTATTTAACGGGTCTTAGTTGCGATAATTTACTTATTTAAAGGCATAAATACCTCTGTTAATCTCCTACGTTTCTACCGGCTTGCAACGGTTGTGGTCGCGGAGGGGAGAGTCCCTCCGCGACCACAACCGACTAAGACCCGTTAAATAATATTGTATGAAGTATTGTCCTCATCAAACAGATTTAAATAAAATTAATAATAAGAAAAACATGTCAGGATAATTTATCATACGGACCCCGGGATTTAACTGGGATAACGCTAAGAGGATGATGAATAATTAGTATGAAACTTATGCTTTGGCTCGAGTAAGGTACATACATACATTGTAGATGCTTGTACTCTAAAGTTTCGTATTTCGTTGTTATTGAACGCAATTCTTCTTTTCCATTTCGTGTGAGTGTGTGGCCAACTCTGGTGTCGGAGTTTTTCATACCGCCCAAAGGCCTCCGACATGGCCTAACGATCCTTGTCCTGAGACAAGAACCGGGACCGACAGCTTTACGTGCCCTCCGAAGCACGCTAGCGCTCTGATGTAAATGCCACTCGCGGTCACCCATCCAAATGGCGACCTCTGCGCGTGTTCCTTAACTTTGCCGATCTACTACGAACGGCAAGCCAAGTCTCGCTATGAGTGCTACAATAGTGCGTAACGTATCGAGACCTTATTAATAAAGCCCCGCTGTCAGTCTGTCTGTCTGCCATCGTGTCGTATCTCACAAACTATAAAGATTGGCCTGTACAGAGAGCTACATGTTTTGGGCCCCACAAGGGTGGGAAACCTTTGTCCAGCGGTGGACGTCTATAGACTAATATGATGATGCTGCCATACCTAAGGTTAAAAGAACGATTAATAGAAAATTTGTCAATTGCTAGCAGGACTCGCAAGCACAATGTTTTTATAAGTAGGCACATAGTATTATAACTTATGAGAACAAAATCCACCATGCGCGTTTACCAGACTAAAATATAAAAAGTCCTTAAAAATTTCCCACAAATTCCTTCCAACAAAACATTTAACTATACTTTGAAATCGGAACAAGTAACCAAGCGGCCTTTTCTAGAATACCAACAGTATTTTACGGTAACATTAGTAGTACTAATTAAATGGTATCTCTAGAGTCTCGTATGGCTGTTAACACTAGAACATTTAGTTCGCTGTAGAAACTTAATTGCATATTAGTACTTACAGTTTGTACAATCGGTTCCTAAGCTCTCACAGTGTTAATTAGAAGATTTTTATCGAGTTAACCACGCCAACATTTGCTATAGGTACCCGTAAACGTAATTGTTAATTGCAAATTAGATATCCAATTTGTTCGTTTTGCTTGTAAAAAAATATTTTAGTAATACATCAGGGACTCTACCTACCTGTGCTTGAATTTACGCTTTTACGATTTGTGTACCTACATTATTAACTATATACATAATTATGTGTTTTATATTAGCGGAACAGTGTTCAATGAGAGGGTATAAAAACCTTTTCGCGATCGCTTTGCTGGTCTTCCGGTAACCAATGCCAAACTAAGGTTAAAATATTGGGGCGAAAAAAGTAACTTTACCTACCTATCTATGAAACGTATTCACGCGATTAGGATGCATTATTAGATAATTATTATAAAAAGAAAGGTACTGAAAAGTCTTATGAACTCATATTATAGTGCACCAAAGTTACATCTACAAATCAGCACAATCTCCGCACATAAAAATGGCGTGTGCCATACATATTGACTTCTCACATTTTGTACGGCAATGTTTTGTTTTTCTGAGTAGGTGACCGAATGTTAAAAACTTTGCATGCTAAAGGGTTTGTAATTATCTATAGTTATATTTCGAAATAAGTAAGAATGTAGCAGTATCCTTACAGTCTAGTGAGTGATTAGAATGTAGCAGTATCCTTACAGTCTAGTGAGTGATTAGGTTTGATGGACGATTGACTATCGCAAAGATCACGACAAACATTGATGTTACTTTACGTAAGTGTAGCACTGCCTCGTTCAATCGGCCTATCCGTAGAATCTAAACCTTTTGGGGCAAGGCTGGACGAGACAGCAGTGGCTCCCGCAAGTTCAATGATCTGATTAAGATCGCGAGAAGTGGTTGGATGTGATCGGCATAATCCACGATCAAATCAATCAAAAAAGGATAATATGTGTATCTTTGGGAGACATCTTGGACTTCCTTCGCCTGAAATAATGATAAAAGGCCATTGGCTGCTCTGAAAGTACCGCCAAGTGGGCGCTTCGATTAAGTAACAATGAGGCAATAGGAACTGCAAATCTAAGACGGATAAACCGTTCGTATTTCTTATAAGAATGTCCATTATCGTTAATGGTTAGTAGTTGTTGCGGTTTTTCCTTGGTGTTGCTTTACAAGGGCAAGATGCAGCAATTACCGCTTGGAGATACGAAGAATGTTCTTGTTTCAACATAGATTACATAAAGGAAATCTGAAGACTGATCATTGGCGTGCTATTGGAGAGGCCTACGTTCAGTTTTGGATTAATACATGCTGATGATGAAAATACATTTAGTACATAGCGATTTAAATGATTTAATATGAATGTATAACTACAGGTATGTCATAGTGGTTCAAGCGGTCGCCTTCTGTGTTTAGATGTTCAATCCGTACATGAGACAACACTTAGTGTGAACCACTATTTGTTGTTTCGAGTATGGATGTACTTTGTGTCTGTTGATTGAATGTTTTTTAAGTCCGCTGCGACAAAAGACTTATAGGGTACCTATAAAAAAATAATAAAAGACTCATATCACACTATACCAAGGAGGCTAAGTAGACTTACATATAAGAGTAATAATTAAATTAAAAATAATAACATGACATCATTAACGTGATGATTCCTGTTAAGTTTCTTGCTAACTGTACTTAACAGAAGACAGATCTTAAACTGATGAAAGAGTAAAACAATAGGCTTGTGTCCACTAAGAATAAATCGGTTTGATTGTAGTATCTATAGATTCATTATGATTTTAAAATGTGAATAAAGTTTATAAAAAGGTAAGATTAATGTTATTTTTAGGATTCTAAAACTAAAAATAATGTATTTATTCTTGTGACAGTGAGCACCAATCAGAGAGCATTACGTCAAACAGTACGTCCGCCATTCATCTTGTTGACGTTTTAGTAGTAAATACATCTATAACGTCAAACATTCTACCTGTCAAATCGAATTTAACAAAATAAAAGTGGGTACATCAGACCAGACTTCATTCACAATTTGTTTTGTTTCGCACTTTGTGATATTACTCAACCGCCATGATGGTTTACAGCGTTTTCGTGTCAAATTCAAAAAGGTTTCAATCAATACAATTACCACCATATTACCACCATAACTTTTAAGCAAAGTTGTATTGAAAGCTGTCAAAAGCGTCCTACCCGGACAACTTCCGAATTCGCCGCTAGAGGCGCGCGGATAATCTTTGCATCGCAGATAGATGTCATATCACTAGGCCTCTACGTTGTCTAGATATGTAAAATAGGTATCATCATATTTCAGCGCATGCAATTTAAAAAATTTAAATACAAACTTTAATTAGATATGTTTAGAAACATTAAAAGGCTTCTTAATTTCAGCTTTAAAGCTGTCATGGCACAAAAAATAACTATCAATTGAAAATAACTATGTTCTTGAATTTAGTGGCAGCGTTGATTAGTAACCAGTAACTTATTACAAGTTTAGGTAGCTTAACTTACCTAACAGGCGCTACAAGTCCTTACTGTTAATTAGTCTGTGGTCATCGCGCGTGACAAAGGCCGGTACCACAGAAGAATAACTGAAGCATGGAAGGAACGATATTTTTAAGAACAAATTGAATATAGCTACACTCTTCACTCATATGATAAATTAGAGTTGCCAGAAGAAGATGGCACTATGTTTGTCAGTTAGGGCTAAAGACAATTTGAACACAAATATCGTAACTTTTTAATTTAATAGTAACTGAGCAAATCCGCTATCGATATCGATTAAAGTTTCAATATAGGTTCAAAATCAAACGGACTTGTAAAGTATATTATTTATATGTTATACATTTTAAATTCCGTAACTTTATGTCCACAGCAGTCAGAACGCTAGTTGATGGACAGTCTTTAAATAATTATTACACAAACTTGCATTTTTAAACTGAACTTATATGTATATTTTTGTTTCAAATGGGTACTCAGTAGCACATAATCTTTCGAGGCGTTATTTTCTAATTTTCATGGTATTTTTCTTTACGCATCAACAGCCTTTTCAAGTCCACTGCTGGTCTTTAACCTTCCGTGGTGGAGGTTTGGCCTACTATAATAGCACACTAGCCAGACGTATTCGTAAAGGGTTTTATTTCGAGATTTCCTTCTATTGTTTCTCTTAGTCGCCTCATACGACACCCTCGTCATAAATGTTTATTTATACTTATTTATAGTTAGTTTTTCAGCTGTAATGAAAGCTGTAAGTGGGATTAATAAATATTAAATAAATAAATCATCACCCCCTACTCTCTCTCTAATCTCAATAACATATTTTTATTCGAGAAAGCAAATAATTAAGATAAAAGCAAAACTCATAGCTTAAGCATTATGATAACTGAGAATGGCATATCCAAATTAATTCTTTACAAGGATAGGAGATAGTCGACATGGATTTTATCAAGCAAAAAACATTAAATATATATAGATAAATCAGACAAAACCTTGAATAGTACCCAAAGGTTTGTTATTAACAATAATCACTTTATTGAAATTTTCTCATTACATAGTGTAGGTAATACAAATCTATGTGTAAAAAATGTATGTGCGGGATCGGACACTTTTCGGTCATACATGTGACACACAGAATATTTAGAAAGAAAAAAATTGTGGCTAGACTAGCCCTTCGATTTTATCTTGGGATCGGCACATTATAAGTCCACTAGTCGAACAAGAACAACCAAGTATTGGTCTCTGGGTAGATGACATTGTCAAATGAAGATTCCCGTATTTTGATGCATATCCACTCAGTAGTCATGACTATGAAAGCAGACAATTCTTATCAAACCTTCAAATTACTGTCCTTTAAATATTACTGTCTTTGTAAAGAAAGATCAGATTTTTTCTATAGGTGCATTTTTTTTTTGTAATATGATGGATTCTAACAAGCTTCGGAATTCATTGCTGTTGCTGATAGTTTAAATAATAGCAAGTAATTATTTAAGCACTCACACTGATATATTTAGAAGGGAGGAGCCATCTGTCATTACTATAAAAATATTCCGCAGTAAAATGCTTGGAACAAATTCTATGGTGCTTTCTAGGCGCCCAATTTTCTCCACGACATACTGCAGCAATCCACTTATTTTATAAATCTTTATCACGTCCACATATAATCTAAAAAATAACGAGGTAAAAATATACGGTGGATAGACATATCGATAAGATTTTTACAACACTTGAAAAGTCGATATAAATATTATACGGCTAAATTCAAAATCATGATAGAACTGTTATAAAAGAAAAAATCACTAAGGTTATATAATTTGATGGCATGATATTGTCTAAATTGTATCTTACACGTCAGTTGACTGTGTTCAATTTGGGAGTACTAGGACGGTCTCTATGTATATTATCCAATCTCTTTGGCCGGTACCGTCAAGTATAGCTATTATGTGCCTTATATACGACCACAAAATATTCATATGAAGATATAAAACATTATAGATTGAAGGTCACGCTTGATTATATAGGTAATTTCTAAAGCTTTTAGCCCTTATTATAAAATAGGGCATAAATATAAATTGAGACTTTTAACCCTACATTCATGCAATTATAAAATATTTTAGTAACACTTATAATTTAATATTTTACACTACCAGCTAGTCTCAAAATAATATCAGAACTTGTACCATGGGTATAAGAAAATGGCATGTTTACGTTTTATTTCTGTAAATAAATACATATTATGAAACATAGAAACACCTAGACCAACACAAATAACCATAATCGCTCACTCATATGTCTGACTTGAGTGGGAATCGAATCTGCAACCTTCGGCGTGGCAATCGCTTGCACTCACACCAAAGGCCTTAGCCAAATGGCATTCGCTTCTGATTTCTACTTTCGCTAACGCTTGGTTGCCATGGCAACATAAGGAATTCCTTCTTCGTTGACCACGTGACATATGGAAAGCCTATGTTAGTTCCATACATTATTGCAATTAGCGATATCGTTAATCGAATGCCATTTGGCTATGGGGGCAGGTCATCCCATTTTACTTCACTATTTCACCTGTTTCGCCATGTTCAAAAACAGGCACGATTGACGATATCGAGTTTGACACATGTAAAGTCGTGGTGAAATTTAAGTTGTCTTGGTACTTGATCAGAAGGATTTTGGTGAACTCGTAGCTAATCTACTTCTCATCATAAAATTACCGGAGCATAAAGTAGTAGTATTTCTTCTTTATATTTAATTTGTATTAACGGATATTATTTTTCATTTTCCAGGTAAGAGTCCAGCCGAACGTTAGCCGGTCGACTTTGAAAGGTTAGGCACAGATGTTTCACAAAAATGGTTAAATAGTTCAAGATAATATTTTTACACAAAGAAGGCCGGCAATCAACTTTGAACTAAATTTAGTGCTTACTTTATAATAAGGCCGGTCGACTAGGCGTTGAGTTAAATTATCGTCTTTCTTCTGCATTCGTGGAGCATCTCTGATAGTATCACTCGAACTTTTATGACTTGCATGATTACAAAATAATTGTTTAATTCATATTTTTTGCGACAACTATTTGTAACTTTTCAATTACATCATACAATATTATTTAGCGGGTCTTTGTAGCGATAATAATAATTGACTTATTTAAAGGCATAAAATACCTCTGTTAAGTCCTAAGTCCCTCAGCGATCACGACCGTTGCAATACGTAGGAGAATAACAGAGGTATTTATATCTTTAAAAAAGTCAGTTTTCGTGAATAAGACCCGCTAACGGCTATATAATATTGTACGATGTCTAAAAATCGCGAAAGTTTAAAGTCGATTATTTTCTATTACAGCTCTCCATATTGTTACAGGAGAATCAAAATACTTCCTAATAGGCAAATGTATTGATTTGGAGCCCGATTTTGGGGTCTTTATTTCTCGGAACTAGGGTTTTCCGAGAAATGAAGACCCCAAAATCGGTCATTTGAATAGGCGAAACCTTTGACAATAATACTAAGTGGCAGTGTAACTTGCTTTATTACAAACTTGTTGGTTTTATAAGTAGCCATTTTGAAATTACGTTTCTCTTTAGAAGCAGGTATCACTAGATTAGATAGAGTGCTTATGAAGTTAATTATACACGCGGACGTTGGCCTAAAGCTAGCAATACTATATCTCAATACTAGTTATACCGGGTTACACCCACGTTCTTTACGGCCAGTGCTCCACACCCATGGCTCCTAGCGTGATGTTATAACGCCTATAACTTGCCTCGATAAATGAGCTTTCCAACAAAAAAAAACAATTATTCAAATCGGGCCACTTCCTAAAACTAGCGCATTCAACCAAACAAACAAAATCTTCAGCTTTATTATATTTGTATAAATGCGAACTTTGACCCAAAGCTAGCAATATTAGGTATACAAGAATATTTATCTGCAATATATATACGAACTAGTTGCTAAGCTGTGTAATAAATCGGCTAGGTTTTAATATACACCTGTAATCTGAGGCAATAGTAAAGTTCTTGGCCAAAAGTTTACAGACAACGCCTTAACTATCTTAGATAGAGATACTTTAGAACATTACTTAAAGGTTAAGTACATAATAAATATCAGAACAAAAACGATAACGATATAGTATGGTTTAGTTATGAGATGAATAAACAGAGGTAATAAGCACTCTCATTTCATATTATTAAGGGTACACACGGCTGCAAGTGAAGCTTGACACTTGCAGTAGGATTTTGATACTTATTTCTTAAGCCATAAGAACGGTACAGAGCTCAAAGTGTCTAGCGTGATGAATAGTCATGTGTACACGTTTTCACTTTATATAATTACTTTTCAAACTCAACTAAAAATCTTTTCCATAAACCAATGGATACAATAAAAACCAAGACTCAACACAATAATTTATGGATCTCACAAAGTTTTGTCTCGTATTGGAATCGAACCCACAGATTTACTTGATAATTTTTTTAAAAACATCTCTCGATAATAAGTTGCATATTTTAGTTTTGTCTACAGCAGTTTATAAATGTAGTATGCAGTGTATAAGTTGTTCCAAATTATTATCATTGTGTATATAATTTTTTTTCGTTAGTTCATATCAAATAAATTATTCAATGTGTTTGGAGCGTGAAGCCGCCCGTGACAATGCTTTTAGGTGTCCAGGACCACTATAAACTATTATACAGTGTAAATAAATAATAATTATATTCAATGCGTTCATACACTACGTAACTGACTAATAAATATATATATATATATATATATATATATATATATATATATACACCGTTATTTTTTAATTAGTACAAAAACTTTAAGGACAGATTAGCGAAGATATTATTATCATATATGTGACGTAAGAATTTCATAATATCAATAAAGAGCAAAGTTATTATCATTTGTACATTGTAGAAAATCTCACTTAAATCATAGTCATATTTTACAATCCATTCACTAATTCATTGATAATATTCCATCCTGCTCATTCGCATTCTCTCTGTCGCACTTATGATGTAGGTAGCCATAGAAAATAAAATGAAGAAAAATAATAAATGTAGGTAGTTATTTTTTAATTTTGTTAATTCTACCCTCTCCTTCATACTTCATTCGGGCTTAGGACCGGTAAAATTTATCGTTTAACAAGTAATTAAATACGGAGGTATGTAATTAGAAAGCAAACAAATATCAAAATAAAAGAAGGTGTTCTGGACTAAAAGAAAATAGTAATTTTGGCGTCAGTGTATATATATATAGACAGCTAGTTATAAATATATTTATCTATTGCATTAATACCATCGTCCGAATCCGAAATCCGAACGATGTATTTCGAAATTTCTTGAATTGCTTCTTACAGAGATAACTTCATATTATTTATCTGAGAAGTATCCGAATTATTTTGAACTCATTTATGTCCTAATTCCAACATAAATAATCAATTCATATACTTTAAGCAATATTATTTCATTCACTTACAATGACCTCATTTAAAGCAAAGAAAATCATCTTCACATAAGAGTTAGACGACATTAGACGACGAACATTGTGCATCTTTGAATTCTTGCACATGGTAGACACATGCACGGTAGAACCCCTCCCCCGAGCGAACGAGCGTAATAAATTGACGACCCCTTATAAAATTAGCGACCACCGGCTATAAGTTTAGTGGCGACCACTGACCACCGTCGTGTGTGCGGTGTTGCGCGCGTTAGCCACAAGTGGTTGTGGCCGGTGGCTCGTCTGCGCGAACCCTTAGTTTTTCTAATTTTACATTACGTCGTGTCGTTGTCGTTGAAGTAGCATTCCTTTGCACTGTTATTAAATCACATAAAAGCAGAGAGAAATGCTGAAGCAACACGCTAGGGCCTGGACTGCTTATATGGCGTAGTGGTAAAAGTAGACGGCTAGCAATTTTGCTCAGCGCTGATTATTGTAGTTTAGATCCCAGAACAGACCAATATATGCGAAAAAAAAATTATAATGTTTCGAGACTGTGAAATTCGACTTTTGTGTAGGTATCTATAAACCTACACAACATACTACACTACGACCTAGTTCTATCTTCTTTCTCTCTATAAAATACCTACTTATTAATGTTGTCAAATTTAATTTTACTTTATAATCGTTTCACGATAAAGATATTTATTTTTAGACTAGATTTGACCTCATAGAGACTTCGTCGACGTCTAATTAAATAAAACTCTTTTTATGTTTACGTTTTTATCATGAAATCTGCTAAAATTGAAATAAACGGCTTAAATGAATATTCTTTTAAGGTTGTACTAATTAATTTGAACTTTGACTTTATAAATGAAGATATTAAACACATGTGAAATAATTGAAAACTAACTTTTTGCCTTTTTAATTTGTGCAGTAAGTTTCGAATAGTTTAATTATAGAGTTTAGGGTTCAGTACTTTTATAGAAAAATGTTTCCACTACTAACATAAAGAAATTATGAGGTATATTATATAATTACGAGGTTATTCAGTTCTATACTGATTGTAAATCGTCTTCTTCTCTAATGCAAGAAGCAACGAAATTTAGCTGTCTTAATAATTCAGAATAGCATTAATGTCCCTAGTTACTTTAATACGTTGTATACAAATTCTTAAAGCATCGTTCGTCACAACAAAATGTTTTTGGTAATTTTAAGTATAGGAATCAAACCCGAATTGTAGTTCATACAAAAAAATTACCAAAGTGTTAAAATATAATGAAAATAAAGCGATGTTTATCAATAAATAGCAGATTACAATTTTGACGCTGCAAGTCGATAAATAATGTCACCTTATAGTAACACCTATTGTTTACCGCCAGCAATATCTGTGAACATTTTACCACTTACTTGGTCTATTTTTGTAGTAGGCACCCAGTCTAAAGTTGCATGTCTACCTTTAAAATAACCTACGACCAAAATGTTCACGATTCCAAATCTCGCCCAACCATGCAATGCCCCAGCCGTAATCATGGTACTTCCTTAGGACATATGATGAATGTATTATTCAAACGATTCTAATATATATGTCGACATTATGGAACTATTGGACCAACAATGTATTGTACAGTTAGTTATGAGGGAATTGAACATGTTCGACGATTGGAAGTTTAACTTGCTTCAATAGATTAACAAGTGAACGAGTTCGTGTTTGAATTCATAGAATTTGAGTTTCGACTTTTGTTTACTCTATGAGTAAATTCCAATATTACTCTATGAGTGATTTAGTTGCCATACGAGGTACATAATAATGGATAAACATAAATACTCATCATCCTCCTAGCGTAATCCCAGTTGCTACCTGGGGTCCGCGTACTATTCTAACCGGATTTGGCTGAATATTAGCTTTTCCACAGAGCGACTGCCTGTCTGACCTCCGCAACCCGAAGGGATAGCAATATTCCATGGTTTAGGCTAGTGTCCGTTTATTTAGGGGTACTGACGTCCTATAAGGACTGTCAGAGATCTTCAAGACTACAGGGACCGACGACTCAACGTGCTTTCCGAGGCACGGGACAAGCGATAATAGACAATTCAATACGCACATAACTTCGAAAAGTCATTGGTGCCCGCCGTGGAATCGAACCCTCTTCATAGCAGTCTGTTGGTATCTCCACTAGGCTATCGCTAAACATAAATACTAATACACATATATTGTACATAGAAACGCCCAATCCAAGACAAACTTCCATGTTAACGCAAACAACCAGAGCGGGAATGGAACCCGCCATCTTTGGCGTCATCATCATCATCATCATCAGCCTTTATCAGTCCTCTGCTGGACTAGGCCTCTCCTTTGAAAGGAGGAATTGGCCTACTATAACACGCTGGCCAAACGGGTTGGTATAGGGTTTGTATCAAGTTTTCCTTCTCTTACAGTGCTGTTTTCTGCATAATATGCTCCCTCTGTCGGCTCTTACGACACCCATGGGATGATATGGGGTGGTGACAATCCGTATTCTTAATCCGTCACCACACGGATAATCTTTGGCGTGGCAGTCGTTAAAAAACGATTCGTTGTTTTTAGCCTAGACAAAGAACGACGAAGCAATTAAAGTACTTCTATAAGTTGTACATAATCTTACTGGTAATTTTAGACAACCTGACATCAAAATTTAGGTCACCATGGCAATTCAAACGTTCATAATTTATGCTCATAAGCCTCTCTTACGTCAGTCAGCCACTTAATAACCCCATCCTCTATCATGATAAATGTTCTGCAGTAAGCCCCATGTGTTAAGCTGCCGTCCATTATCCCACAAGATAACAACTCGGGTCAAGTTATCACACCCTATGATGTCACATGAGGAAGGCAATTTCTTTATAATATATTTGTTTATAGACTCACTCTTGAATCCCCGGAGGCAGGTAATATTACACCCAAATTTCGCCATATTATGAATTTTCGGCCCCACGTAATAGAGGATCTAAATCCAAGCCTACTGCCGTTATCGGGCGTTTTGCCAGACTCAGTCCGGCTACTGAGAATTCCAAATCTCTGTAAATGTTGGCCCTACCAGGGAATCAAACCCGAACCCTCCCGATCAGTAAATGCACACGCTATCCACTGGACCACAAAGAAAATCAAATCTCATTCCAAATTCTCGTGTATTATGGCAAGAGATAATAAAATTAATGCTACCTAATTTCGTATGCGAAATGTCCAATTTTGTGGCCAAGATTGAATCAAATCAAAAGATTGATATCACTTCCAAAATTTCCTAAATTTTGGAAGTGATATCAATCTTTTTAATTGGCCGAGGTGAAATAAATTGAAGGTTATTAATTATTGGTTTATTTCCTAATTACAACTGGCTTCATCATCCTTGAATAATTAGGTAACATTAATAATGATGTTGTCAGAATATAATTTAGGTCATATTCTAATCATTTTCATAAGAAATTTTCATAAGTATTATAGGAGGCTTGCTATTTTGGCCTTCTTGAATAACTTTTAGGTTTTTACTAAGTTCTATGGCGTTAAAGTTAAGGTATTTTATTACTTCAAGTAACGCAACTGCTTACGAAACGAAAATCGATCGAAAATCTCCTTTTATCACGTATGTCGATTTGAATCCCTTTATTTTTTTAATGCCTTCCTCGTCGCAGCTTTTTCCAGTTGGCGTGGAGTGCAGAAACTGATATCTAGTAAGAGCAAATTTGATAATTAGCTTTTTCATGTGAAAAACAGCTATGTAGCTGTTCGCCGTTCAGCCTCCGCAAGACAGCAACCCAAAGTGCTAGGGCCGCAATTATATCTTACAGCTTAGACTAGTGAGTGTCACATTATTTAAGGCAGAAGGGCACAAACTCGTCGTAACTACGTTAAACACCTTCGGTCTTCGAATTCTTTAGGTGCTTTTTGGGGTACGGCTTAGTAAAATATCTATTACTTATTTTTTTATAGAAAATACAAACAACTCTTAATTTTCACCCTTCTAACACCAACCCCTATTTTTAATAGCCATCTTAGTAAGTTAATCATATCACTAGATCTGTCATACGCGCCAGTTGCATTAGTTAAACGCGTTAGTTAAACAATTCAGCAATTTCACAGTGTTAGTGATACAATACTTCTCCGAAATAATATTTTTTGGTCAATTTCTTAAGCCCTGATGGATGGATGGATGGATGGAAAAAAAGGAATGAGAAAAAAGACCTTAAAAAGGCGATACGGAGTTCGCCGGATCAGCTAGTCGAGATATAAAAATAGCGTGATTCCTGAGGAAAGTCTAGATTTTTTTGTAAATTAAACCATGTGATGCTGCATACACAAACACTTCCGTAGCAACACGGCAGCTAATAATGACCTGTATATTCTACGCTATATATTCTACGCTATATACAAAATATATAGCGTAGAGCCAATTCTCCGTGTTCCAAATGTAAATAAATGTATCACATGGGAAACTTCAGCAACACACAGTAACAACAGGCGTAAGCCTGTATCACCGAAGGGGTAGGCAGAGGTGTAATATTACACCCACATTTCGCCATGAATTTTTAGGTCCCACATAATAGGGGCCGAGCCTATTGCCGTACCGGGGACATTATCAGACTCCGTGCTGTAACTGAGAATATCCTAACGGAAAAACTCAATAACACTTTGCCTGACCCGGGAATCGAACCCGAGACCTCCCAATCCCACGCGCACATTCAAGCCGCGAGACCAACGAGGCAGTCCTCTATAATATAGAATATCTATTAAATAATTATGTGACTTCAAAATGTCCTACCTTTGCAATTCAAAGTGGGCGACTTAGTATTCTAATGTGGAACCGTAGCAACATGTTCAATGGACCTCGTAATAGCACAATACAATGTAAGACGGGCCAATAGTTCCGGCAACGCAGTGTATTGAAGTCGTTTGAATAATGCATTCACCTCTCATGTTCTAAGGAACAGAGTAAATAAGGTACTACAATATTATGTATGACGTTTCCTTTGCAATTTTAGTGAAGCTACTGTTAAAATCTTCTTGTGGAATTTGAGGCCATAGGTTTATTTTATAATTAATATTATAAAGCTGAGGAATTTGTTTTTTTAGTTGAACGGGATAATCTCAGGACCTACTCGTACGATCTGAATAATTTTCTTTTTGTTTAATAGCTCAGAAATTATTGAGATTAGCGCGTTCGACCAAAGAAACGAACTCTTCAGCTTTATAATACAGATACGCAAATACAAATGCATTGGGTGCCCTTTCAAATGCGTTCACTGCATGGGAAGTTTCCCATGTGATACATTTATTTACATTTGGAACACGGAGAATTGGCTCTACGCTATATATTTTGTATATAGCGTAGAATATATAGCGTAGAATATACAGGTCATTATTACCTGCCGTGTTGCTACGGAAGTGTTTGTGTATGCAGCATCACATGGTTTAATTCACAAAAAAATCTAGACTTTCCTCAGGAATCACGCTATTTTTATATCTCGACTAGCTGACCCGGCGAACTCCGTATCGCCTTTTTAAGGTCCTTTTTCTCATTCCTTTTTTTCCATCCATCCATCAGGGCTTAAGAAATTGACCAAAAAATATTATTTCGGAGGAGTATTGTATCACTAACACTGTGAAATTGCTGAATTGTTTAACTAACGCGTTTAACTAATGCGACTGGCGCGTATGACTGATCTAGTGATATGATTAACTTACTAAGATGGCTATTAAAAATAGGGGTTGGTGTTAGAAGGGTAAAAATTAAGAGTTGGTTGTATTTTCAAGGCCATATCATAAAGAAAGAGACTGCCTCCGTGGTCCAGTGGATAGCGTATGCGACTGCAGATCGGAGGACCCGAGCTCAATTTTCGGGTCGGGCAAAAGTGTTACTGGGTTTTTCCGAATTCTCAGTAGCAGCACGGAGTCTGGTGATGTGCCCGGTAACGGCAATAGCCTCGCCCCCTATTACGTGGGACCTAAAAATTCATGGCGAAATGTGGGTGTCATATTACACTTCTGCCTACCCTTTCCGGAATATACAGGCGTTAGTCAATAAAAAAAAGTAAAAGTAAAGTAAAGTTGACACAGTAAAACGATGCCAAATGATAATTTGACCAATTATATTATGATGTTAAAGATATTAATTTTACTAAAAATGTCCCTTCCGCCATCTTGGATCCCCAAATAGATGTCATTTTCGTGACTAGAATCCATGAAAACCCCGAAAATGACACCCATATTAAATTGATTAAAAATGTCCCGTCCGCCATCTTGGATCCCCAAATAGATGTCATTTTCGTAATCAGAATCCATGAAAACTCCGAAAATGATACCTATATTAATTTTATTAAAAATTTCCCGTCCACCATCTTGGATTCCCAAATGGATGTCATTTTCGTGATCAGAATCCATGAAAACCCCGATAATGATACCCATATTCATTTTATTAAAAAGGTCTCGTCCGCCATCTTGGATTCCCAAATAGATGTCATTTTTGTGATCAGAATCCATGAAAACCCCGAAAATGATACCCATGTTTATTTTATTAAAAAAGTCTCGTCCGCCATCTTGTGAATGTAGACACTAAAAGCTTTTCCCGTGAGAATTTTGTGTCACACATGCGCATCGTAAAATGTGGCTCTCATCATTCTTTCATAACGCGCCTTTTCAAAGAAGTATAACTTCAAAAATATATGTTTGGGTTGGCCCGTCCTTTTTACTTAGGGGTTTAAAAACTAAACTGCGGCCAATTCTCAGACCTAAAGAATATACGTTTAAAATTTCATAGAACTCGGTTCAGCCGCTTCGGAGGAGTATTGTAACTATCACTGAGAAACGATTTTTTTGACTCCGGTATGCGCGTGGCGTGGCCAACAGGATTGATCTAGTGATAAGATGAAATTACTAATATGGCTATAAAAAAAAGAAGATGGTGATAAAGGGGTGAAAATTAAGAGTTACTTGTATGTATTTTATATTGCCATATCATAAAAAAAAATCCAAAAAATAAAAAAAAGATTTTTTGGGCTGGCCACCCTTATGACTTGGAAGTTTGAAAAATAGATTACGACCGATTCTCAGGCCTACCGAATATACATACAAAATTGCATACAAATCGGTCCAGCCGTTTCAGAGGAGTATTTTAACTAACACCATAACACGAGATTTTTATATATATAGATTTCGGGAATATTTCTAAACAAAAGTTGTTTATAATATCAGATACTTTTCAATTCCCTGAGAAGTATATGACACAAATAATAACATTATATATTAATTTATAAACGATCATCTCAAAGTTTAACGGCCTACAGCAGTGGGAGGCAGCGGCGAGCGCTTTCGATGTACATGGCGCGTTTACTCTCGCGGCGCGCGGCCGCAAGTGAGTCAAGCGCGCCGTGTACATCGAAAACGCTCGCCGCTGCCGATAGTACATCATTTTCAGAAATGAATGAAATGTAAACCACCACTACAGTTTTACAAGCTCAAAATAGTATGAATGCAATTAAAATTAATTATGAATAGTGTTTCGGCAGCAACAACAAACGGTCATGAAGCACGATACTGGCAACGACGCACTTGTCTTCGGGCAGGATCGGGAGAGGGCTGATCCTGCCCGAAGACAAGGGTGACGTCGCCGAGATCCGCCAACGGGGCCGCGGGCAGCCAGAGCATGGGGAGCTCTGGTTGCCGTTTAGGATTAGGTTGGTCCGGGAAGCTGCCAATAGGAGCCGGTGAGGGCTTGTAGCCTTCCCTGCTTCCCTGGGAATGGGTTAAGTTGAACATGGCGCTATGGGAGGAAGACTGGACAGCGCCTGACCACAGTATAAAGAGCATACAGTAGTTTGACGCCTTTGATCTCGAAGAAAAAGCCGACAACGTCTAGACAAGGGTAAGGAGGCTAGGGCTGCCACATGTAAACAATACCTACTTATTCAAATACCGTCTATTTATTATAGTAAAATAAAACAATTGCTACGTTACATGAATATTATACTGTAAATCACTTATTTATTATATTACAATAATTAACGATAAATAATTATTATAAAACAGTTAGCATTTTTTCGTGCGGTGACAGCTTTGCATACACAGTCAGCACCTATTTCATCCCACAGGTGTCGTGGGAGGCGGTTAAGAATATGAAGCATTTTTCATTTGGTCTTTATCATACAAACAAAGTTAAAATAAAGCGATTGACATAGCGGTCGTTTAATGGATGGGTAACCGTGGGATCAGCTTGCAGAGCCTATATCGATATGAAGTATTTTGCAGATTTATTTTCGTGCAAACTACGTCAAGGTAAAGCAATAGATACCACGGTCATTTACTGGATGGGTCTCCGGGCTATGAGGTTACGGAGAACATGTGTGGGGT
Source organism: Euclidia mi (assembly GCA_944739405.2). NCBI lineage: Eukaryota > Metazoa > Arthropoda > Insecta > Lepidoptera > Erebidae > Euclidia > Euclidia mi. The sequence continues at coordinate 81,898,804 of OX123191.2, read as the reverse complement.
TTATTAAAAGGGGGCCAAAAATATGGTTATTTTTGAGCTAAGCCGCGCCGTTACCAAGATACATAATAATATGTGATAGGTACTTACCTAATACGAAAATACTAGGTACTTATTGCAAGAAATTAAAATCACACTTGAATCGAATATTTCCTTAAAACGCATATTTTTTTACGTCTGCCTTGTTATTTACGCACAGTAATTACTACTTTACTCTGTGACTGGGCCAAACATGAGATATCGTAAAATGTCAGTAGATTAGTAGGTACTGCATATTATTTTAAGTGTTTATAGGTAAATACATTTCAAAATAATTTAAATACTTAATTATAATTAATGAAATTTAATTTTTTGGTGTAAGTAAATTAATGAAATCGCAGATTTTTTAAATCCTTATTTCTTTAAATCTTTAACCAGCATAAAGCATTGCAATGTTTCACAGTACAAGTCGTATGCAGCATCTAAATTAATATTCATAAGCAAATAAATAAGTAACAAACAAAAAACAAGCACGCGCCAGCCCCCAAAAATATGTACCTAGTTGGGAACTAAGGCGACATACGTAAGTAGGTACCGCTCTTCCCGCGTCTCACCTCTTGCCCCCCGTACGATTGACCCGTCTAGACGCGTTCGTCGAACGACTGTATGGATTATTTAACTGTGCCTGTACCCTGTCTTCTTCCCGTAAGGCGTCTTTGGTCGGCAGTCGAGGTGGTTTTTAGCGGTAACACCACATACTCCGGCTCACATTTCCCCCCAAGAGCCGGAGATCCGAAGGGATTTTCCACCTCGTAAAAAAAAGGCATTGTACCAAACAAACGAGAATAAAAGTGAGAAAAAATATTTACCGACTCGCTTGTACTAATATTCATCCACGCAATACTCTTTATGGCACATCTGTGTTTCTGGCACACAGTTCATAGAACTGTATCAAATACTCGAAAAAATCTGTGTCCCGAAATCGCTCCCTTACTTGGATATATTACGCGCTTGTGATAATGGTTTCAATATTGAAAAGAGAATATACTAGAGGTCGCACGCAGATATGCCCGCGTATTCTTTTTTAATTTAATAATTCCTGTCTGATCTCGAGGGAATTTTGGGAAATTCTTTCTTGGTGCACCCCTTTATTCCAAGAAACATAGATGCCAAATTACAGCTTCTTGCGCCCAATAGTTTTGTTCGTGCGTTGTCTGTCAGTCAGTCAGTAATGGAAGAATTTCAGATATTAGTATATGGGACAACTCTACATCCCTGTGTGTGGTTGAAGTCACCACTAGTGCACAGTACAGTAACAATAATAAAGGCATTAAAACTTTATCGCCCCCACTTGTAACTCTAGCCGATTATTTCCTAAGAAATATTTCACCTCTCTCCAAAACATAACTTTTACAAATCGCTGGGAGATTGTGATCTGTTTGATCTTAAACTTTTAGGCAAACAACTTGAACTTCAGTAAATATATGATGTTCACTTTTGAATTATAGATAAGGTAAAAGGCTTGCGTTCATACGATTTGCTTGTTCGCCAAAGTGGAACTTGTTTTGTATACGAACACTTTGGGTTTACTATTTTGTGTAGCTGTTTTGTTTACTGTGAAATTCGTAGTAATTTAGCTCGTGAAACAGGTTGTAACTGAACCAATATAAATAATAGAATTAGGTACGTAAAATGTCAACGGCAGTGATTTAACACGCACAAGTGACTTCACGGATGGCTTAAGCGGTAAGTGGTTTAAGCGGCTGACTTGCCGCTTGACACTATACCGAGGTGTTGTGGGTTCGATTCCCACACAAGACAATACTTTGTGTGATCCATAGATTTGTTTCAAACACATTTATGTAGGCTATTTCTTAAAAGACATTAGAAGCAAAACCTGTTCACTTTATAAAAATCCAAACAGTGGACGCAAAAACACGCAGACTCGAAAAACAAATTCATGGGTCACTTTATTTGTTTATTTATTTAAAACTTCATATACACAAAGTACATAGGCGGACTTAATGCCACGGGCATTATCTACCAGTCAACCTTACGAGTGGTGCAGAGAGGAAGAAGTAGGTGTACTTTAAATTGTAATGGGAATGTACTAATAATTATATAGGACACGATATACTTGCATAAACGTATATTATAAATTGTTAAAATAAATAGTTTAATACATAAACTTAATACATACACAAGAAATACAGGATTACCAAATAAAATACATAACTTATTATATAAATATATATATATATATATATATATACGAAAACTGAAATCCCCTGTTGTACCAATCACTACGAACATTGTTTACTTCTGCACCATATCTGGGAAATTACTGGTTCAGGAGATGTAGAGGCTCAAATTAGTATGGAATTTTCCTAATTAGGTACAAATTCGATGCATTTACCCTGCCAATATGTTCTTTAGATGCCCTATGACCCCATGGATAAGTAGGTATTTCTAGCATTGCACGCGCGTGCTTTTAATTGCTGTTTAAAAAATATGAAAACTTAAAAAAGGGTACTTTCCCAGGTATTATTTTTGGTTAGTATGACTTGGCATGATGTCCACGACGAGTAGACTTCGGCTTGGTGATGGGTCTTGTTACACCCTGTACATACACATATATACATACATACACGTGAATATGTACAATATACACATAAGTACATAAAATTATGGTAATGACTTATTATCGGATACAGTCACCGACTCAGCCAACAAGAGTTCCTACACTTTGGACTTGAAAGTGAGTTTGGTCTGAACCATTCTGATCTCAAGAGGGAGAGCATTCCATAGAAGGATGGACTGAATTGAGAAAGAAGAGTGAAGAAAATTAGTTTTGTGAGTAGGTACCATGAGTTGGAGGTTACTGGCAGAGCAAAGGTTTCGCTCATGGTTTGTGCATAAATATTGAACGTAGGAAGTGACATAGATATTTAGGGGCACAAAGATATGTAATTGGTTGGCGTATCTTAAAACTTTTCTAGTCACCTAAAGTATAGGGTGTGTTTCTTTATTATCTACGGGCCTATTACTTACTTATTTCACAACTTCTCCAATAGGTATACTTCTGATTAAATTTGGTAAGCGTTCCAAGATAGTTTAACATTCTACGTGTGTTCACAAATACTAAAACTCGGTGTCTTCTATGGTAACTGATGTTGAACCTAGCTAAACAGGTGATAACGTAGTATCCAAGAAGACGTCTTTTTTTCTAAAAATATTACATAAGCTTATTGAAAGCTATTCATAATTCCGAAGCAAAAACATTAAAACAAAAAGAAAACGATAAAAAACACTCCAGGAAAACAATAACAAATTGAAGTTTTTGTTATTGTTTTCCTTAAGGTTAAGCCGCAGACAGACAGAGGCACAGTAGTAGTGAAACTATAAGGATCTTATCCGTTTACTGATGCAACGGAGCGAGACTATAAGGTTCCTTGTATAATAATATTCTACCACATTCACACAACACTATCTAGTCCCAAACTAAGCAGAAGCTTGTACTATGGGTACCAGATAATGGATAAACATACATATATACTTTTTTTTTGTAAATACATACTTATTAAATATAGAAACACCCAGACCAAGACAAACATCCATGTTCACGCACACAAATGTTTGACTTGAGCGGGAATCGAACCCGCGACCTCCTGCGTAGCAGACGCTTACACTCCCGCGGCGCCAACCGGTCGTCTATCCTAAGTCCATTACCCGAACAAATTATATCGAAGAGGAAAATGAGACGACTTGCAAAATTTTACGATTACAAAACTGGTATAGGTCCTGGGAAGGTTTGCCTTTTGCTAATTATTGAAATTTAAGTTACGAATTGAAATTTTGGACAGGCTGACGTTTGTCGAGTCAGCGTGTTTCTAAAATTTAATTTAAAAGTCCTTTGATGGTCTATGTTGACTTTGGACAAGGTACTCAAACCCAACTCAACAAAAATCAACTCGAGCGGAAAATAAACTTGTCTTATATAATTTGATTAAAACTATTGGAGCGATTGCCTACCGAGAAAAGCAAAGACATCTAAGCCATCGTTGTTTTAGTCGGCCCTTGTAGAAAATCTTCTAAAAGCTATAGTATATTTACTTCTCTAGCCAATACTAGTATTTTGTAAGTAACTGATCTTAATCGCGGAACTATTTAAAGTTTTGGCTGAAATATGTAATAAGGTACTTGCAAAGAATTAATATGAAATAAATAACACCAGCCTTGAAGGTCTTAGCCCACTCACACGACTCGCCTCACACCAAAAGAGCTGTGTAGTGTGGGCTAAGGCCTTAATGGGTCATGTGATATTATGCTAGTGTAAACCGTGCTGAAAAGTCAGAGACATTAAATTTATGTGACTGTTTAGTTTCAAATAATTTTGAAACTGAGATCCGCTATGTGTACCTACAATAAGTACAAGTCGCAATAATTTTAAAGCGATCAATATGGAGTACTTTTCAGATTAGTAAATTGATAGCTAGTTTCACCGATCACTGATAAGTTTCTGTCAAATTAGTAACTTTGTATTTATCTAGAAGATAATTCTTGTCAAAAGGTGATGAAACTGGACCTGAATGTTTTTACCTGCATAGAAAAACATCAAGTTTCGTTCGCTTAAAATAAATACAAAAATGCCCAAGCAACTACAATCACCATTCAATATCATCGTACAACCGCTGACCCATGAATGCATTGAACTGTGCGCTCATTACAAGCAATATTTCCCTTTAAATTGTATAATGGTGCTGATACACCTAAGTATTCACTTGTAACAGAGCATCGAGCATTTGCCGCTTTTTGTTTTGTAGAACTGAACAACGAACAGGGCTGAACATTGCTACGAACATTTTTACGATCTTTCTAGCGAACGCTGTAATCAACAAAAACGTCAATTCGCTAAAATGCTCGCTAGAACGTTCGTAAAAATGAAAAACACACTCTTTTGTTTTCTATTTTGTAACATTCGCAAGAATGCTCAGCGTAGTTTATGCTCTAATTTATCAGCATCACAAAAACAACAACATTAAACAATAAAGTAATCGGAGCTTCGTTTAATTGTTTTAATTACAGAACACAGATCGTTCAGGCAACATTGTAGATTAAACTTCGAAGTATTTTCATCAAGAATTTCATTGTTACTCGGCGGAATTGTTGTAAGGTGATTACGAATATATTTTAGTATTTAAATATATACATTGTAAATGTAAGCGTTGGATCTTTAATTTGTTTATTTTATTTGCAACTAGCTTTAGCTTTGCACGGCTTTGCTCACATTAATTTGTAAAATCAGTTGACAAACGATTATGTGCAAAATTTGATACAATTAATTAGGGACAGGAGAAGGGAGAAACGTGTAGTCTACTCGTAAGTTTGATTAATTATTTCGTTACAACTTTTTTATATATTATACGTCAGATATTTGCCCGTCATGAGAAATGACAGACATGTCATGAGCCACTTTTAGTTATTAAGATCTTACATGCATGTATTATCTAATTCTGTATGTTACAGACATGTCTGAGGAAATAAATTGTCTTATTCTTATTGTTTTAGCCGCATACTTGTTTCTATTCGTGTCTCTGTCCACGTGGGGACGGTTACCGTAACAAATCCTAGCATGATGTGCTATTCTGACGCATAAGCTACATTACAGCAGTTTCATAGAAATTCGCTTAGTAGTTTTTTCGTGAAAGAGTAACAAACGTTTCAACATTCATCCTCACAGTCGCATTCATAAGTTATAAGTTTTTTCTGCTCAGGATCAGGACTAAAATGTGTTTATAAGGTAACAAGCCCGGTATAATCATTATCAACTTCCTCTTCACAGAACCATCATAACTACAGGTAAGGTATTACCAATCACTTTTCCAAGGTTAGAAGCATTTAAGAAAAATACTAGCCTCTTAAGACTTTACCAATGTATAACTTTGCCGGGTTCGTAGTTATTTGTGGAACAAGACTAAATGGTTTATTTTATGACAGCTGTACTTTATGACTTATGTTTGCACGTTATCACGTCCGAAGTTATTTGTTTGTTGTTTGTTTGTTTTAAAAAGACAACTCCCGCACTAGGACTAAATCCTGTATCGCGGGGGACTTTACAAACATACAACCAACGGACACAATGAACACCCAGACTCGAAACAACAATCTATGGATCACACAAAGTGTTGTCTCGTGTGGGGATCGAACGCACAACACTCGGTGCAGTGTCAAGCGTCGAGGCGACCGCTTGGTCTACTACGCCAACCGTGCAGTCAGATTGTAGGCGTAATCCTGTTTTTTTTTATTTGTAGAAATATTGTGACCGACAGACAAGCTATAGCCAAAACTATTTTTTTAATAATAATAATTAAAACATTTATTAGTTTCAACACACTTTACAAAATAATTACACCCACCAAACTGAGTGTCAGTTTGTCGGCGGGAATAGCGCTCGATAAACATTTGGTATTTATACACACAGATGAGAGAATTATTAATAAATCTATGTTTATACATTATAAAATATAAGCTAAGAAAAGTTTTGACTAAAAACACAAACTACATGTATATACATACCCAATATATATACATGCAGTTTGCCCAATCTTATTGGATGCAAGAAGCTTAAATTTGGCATGCTTCATTTTAATTTCCCGAAATTCCCGCGGGGTCGGGTAGAAAACTTTACATAAAACAAAATACAACATCCAACCAATTCAACAATCACCAAGTTACAACTTTAGTGAGAACAACAATAATTTACTTTTATATACCTTAAAAGTACGGTTCTACCTAATTTCTCAAAGTAATTGGAAGAGGGAAAGAATGTTTATTTGTGACCATGAGCTTGAAAAGATAAGGCGTAAAGGAAAAGATAAACCTTAAGAGACGTCGGCGAAAGAATATTTAAACACTGGTAGCGGCGAAGTGGATTTTATTCAAGAATTGGTAATAAAAATATTACTTACATTTTTATTTGAGAGTGATGGTTCGTAATACTTATACTTTGAACTGTTGTAGTTTGAGATAAATGTTTTTGGGCGGTAAATAGTGAGTGTAATAAAATATCTGATTACGTTAATGACTGTACAGTAATTTTATAAGTAAAGTTCATAACTTACGAGTCGCGGCAAGTTACCCGCTAGGTTGTAGAGTAGGAATTGACAGCGTGGATTGATTTGTAATTGTTTTTTAATTTTAATTGTCTTCATATTACTCACAATTAATAATAACAATACAATATCGTATGCCAATTCCACGGTGAAGGTTTTTTGACGCAACACAAACAGAGCACAGCCATAGCCTAGTGGAGAGACCGAGACGGTCTGCTACGCAGAGGGTCTCGTGTTCGAATCCACGGCGCGCACCAATGCCTTATAAAAGTTATGGGCGTATTAAATTGTTTATTATGTAAACATCGTGAGGAAATCCACATGTCTTAGCGCCAAACCGCACTTGGCCAGCATGGTGGACTATGGCCTTACCCTTCTCATAATGAGAAGAGACCTGTGCCCAGCTGTGGGACAGTTTATATACAGGGCCGATGATGATGCAGGTTTTTGAAGCTATATTGTAAACATCATATTTTTCAATGATTTATTAAACGACTTCCTCGAAATAATAGCAATTAAATAAGTGCCATGATATTTCGGCAGAAACTAAAAATAATGCATTTCATTATTTCAGAATCAGTATCCTTACATTAGTTATTTTAAGAAATTCCATCACCACGATTCATTGCGGAGGGCAGTCCTCACATTTCTTGAAATAAATTCTTACCAGCTCGAATGTTTTTAATAAAAAGGTAATTTAAGGACACTGCCCGTCTTAGCAACGGTTCAACGCTAATTATATATAGCGTTTCTCTCGGGAACCATGTCTTGTGTAGCGTTATTATTGTTTCATTTGGTTCGTTTACCTACCAGGTCATGGGGTAAGACAAGATATTAGTTTTTGGTAACTTACCTTGGTTCTCATATTATTACATAATTATGGTGTGAAAGTAAACATAATTATGCTTCCAGCATATTATTATGTTTTGTTTGAGGTTATCATCTGATATGGTTGATAGGTAGGCATACCTATTAGGCATAGCTTTTTATGTCGGGGTCTTACTAATGTTTGAGCAGCCAATCTTTGGCATCTTCAACAGTTTGTTTCGAGAGTCTCAAAGTTTCCGCCTTGCTGTTAACACGTTCTCTTTCAATTTCATGACGTCTGTATGAATTAAGGTCAACAATATGCTCCTATCTAGTTGTAAAAAATATGCTATTGTTCTGTATTCCTTCTGAGAAAATTTGGAAACTCAGTAGCAACTATAACGAGGTAGTATTATAGCACACAATTTATTAACAAAAAAATTACCATTCGCTTGTCTATAGTAACTGAGAAACTACAAATAATGTTTATTGTTGGGATGGGCTATAAAGAAGGCAATAATATGCTGAATAGAGTGATGGTGGCTGGGCCAGGTTACTGACTCAAAAAGTCATAATCATCTCATCTTAGGTTGCCTCGATGGAATTGCTTTTTGCAATAAGGCCGCAAATTTCCCTTTCTAGTATTTTAATGTAACTGTGTATATGATGTACAATAAAGTATTATCTATCATCATCATCACCATTCATCATCATCATCACAATCTTTCCTGGACCTTGGAGACAAGTTGCCACTTTCTTCGTGTATTCAAATGTCACAGAAGATAAGCTTTTCTACTGTGTGACTGGCGTGTGACCTCCGAAACTCTAAACGAATAAATATTTTATTTTTTAGTTCAGACAAAGACACTCCGTTATGACAATCTAAGGTATTCATTACTGCTAAAGCTACAACCTACATTCTAATGTTCCTTACATTAGAATGCAGGTTGTAGCTTTGTCAAGCGACAATTAACAATTTATTATTAACATTACTTCTAAACGTTCATGTAAACTATCCATCATTACCTTATTAACTTTATGTAAACTATTCTTATTAGTAGCCGTACTTAATGAAGTTATATGAAAAATTATAACGTTAACTATTATTTTTTAATTAATGAGAACTTATTTCTGAAAGAGAAAATTAATATTTCGAGTGAGTTTCTTTAAGGTATCGTACATATTTGAAGGCAGTTAAAATTTTGACATAGTTGTTGACAATGTTGTGATCCGTATTTATTTTGATAATGTTGAAAACGGAAATAATTATTTTAGTAGGGCTTACAAATATATGGTAGATAAATGGTTATCAGCTGCTGCGCCACTAGTAAATAGCAAGCACAATTTACAAGCTATTGGGCAGTTTGTCGAAGCTGTATGGTAAATGAAGTGTTCCATCCGTTATGTGGTCAAACTGTACATTTTGTTTATGTTTTTGTGATCAACATAGAACCATTAAGTCCAACCATTGACCACTGAGTAGCAATACAACAAAAATGATTGCAACCAAAACTACTTGCAAATGCAAATAAAAATATTTGTATGGTAGTACATACAGGGGTAAAATCACCATGATCATTATCTGTGTAGATAAAATACTTACGCTACTGACTGAGAGAAAACGAACAGTGAAAACTACTGGTGTAAGAAGCTGTCTCCTTGGGAACTGTAGGGACGCACTAAGAAGGGATCCTTTAGTACTGTACCTCACTTCATTGCGCGTAAAATTGTATTGATCCCCTTCTTAAGCAAAGTGTCAGTGTTCGGGTTATTTTATGTTAATTAGCTTGTGAAAGGTAATTGAGTAAAAAGCTGAGTAGGTACAGACTATTTCTTGTTATCAATATTTGGATAAACTAGTAAGATACATCATCATCATCATCATCAGCTTGTAACACTCCACTGCTGGACTAGGCCTCTCCTTTGAAATGAGGAATTGGCCTACTATACCACGCAGGCCAAACGGGTTGGTATAGGGTTTGTATCAAGTTTTCCTTCTCTTACAGTGCTGTTCTCTGCATAATATGCTCCCTCTGTCGGCTCTTATGACACCCATGGGATGATATGGGGTGGTGACAATCCGTATTCTTAATCCGTCCCCACACGGACAAGTACATATACAGTAGTAATATACAGGTTTTTTAAAATGGCCACTCCGGCAAAGAAAGCCATAGCAAGTTCATAATTAGCGTAAGCTACTTTTCGTCGACGCCTTATTTTACTTTTTATTTGAAGTCTTCCTTTGTATGCCTTCACTCATCATAAAGAGTGTTCAGAACTTGCCTTTTATATTTACTCTAATGCTCCTGCCACATCTGCGTCTTAACGCGTCAATTAACGCGTTAATTTAGGCGCTACGCAGATGTGGCCAAAGTTTTAACGCGCTAAATCACAAATTGTCAAGGCAAATCTTTAACGCGTTAGTTAACGCGTTGTTGGCCATTGCCGTTAAACGTTAACGCTAACGCAGGTGTAGCAGTAGCATAAGCATACATCGCTAATTTTTTATCGTCTACATCAACATTTATTAATCCACCCCCTCCCTATAAATCCACCTACAGGACATTAATTTCGAACTACCCAAAGTAAATAGTTTCGTATATAAGATGTGTATTTATCGCAAAAGTTGGTTTATCACTGTTTTTATATCTGTTATAGCAAGAATTTATAACCTTGTGAATATGGGCCCGATCCCAAAAATATAGGCATAAGTTGTGTTGTGAGCCTATTTCAGAGGAGTTATGACCTATAAAGTGGCCATAGTTATACCTAACGAGGTGTATGCTAAGTTGCCGTATATTTGGTATTTTATTTTATATTCGTATATTTTATTACAAAAGGATTGATGTAAATCGTAAAAATAAAAGGACCGTGAATAAGATTTATCAAAAAGGTGCCGAATATTTTTTTAAATCGGCATATATTTTAAGAGTATCGGCATATATTCAAGAACCATTTCTTGAGAAATCTTTTATTCTGGTAACATATTGTTTGGATTTTATAAAATCTTCACACGTGAATCCATCACAACTAAAAAAATATTTTATCGTAAGATAAAGATAGTTTATTAGCATACATTTATGGTATGCTGTACATAAATGTAAAAATATTAACAGTGAGATTTATTAACCGCCGGTACAATACCCGATCGATCCATGAATTTGAAAATTAGAGATGCATATTAATTGACGTAAGGTCCATTCTAAATATAATGTCAAAATAATATCATTCATTCTCCTAGCGTTATCCCAGTTTCAATCTGAGGTCCGCTTACTAGTCTAACCGGATTTGGCTGAATATTAGCTTTTCCACAGAGTGACTGCCTGTCTAACCTCCGCAACCTGAAGGGATAGCCATATTCCATGGTTTAGACTAGTGTCAGTTTATTTTAGAAGGTACTGACGCCCTATAACGACTGTCAAAGATCTTCATGACAACCGGGACCGACGGCTTAACGTGCTCTCCGAGGCACGGGACAACGATAATTAATAATTCAATACGCACATAACTCCGAAAAGTCATTGATGCGCGCCGTGGATTCGAACCCGATACCCTCTGCATGGCAGTCTGTTGGTATCTCAACTAGGCTATCGCTGCCTTATGTCAAAATAATATACAAAATAATATACATATATGCATTTGGAGTTCAAATCCACGGACAGATCATAAAATAATGGGACCAGCCGTAAGTTAGCAGAACATAGAATTAAAAATGCTAATTATTCTAACAAATCTGGCTAAGCAGCAATAGCCTAGTGGTGTACGTAACGGACTGCCGAGACGATGGTCTCGGGTTCGATCCCCAGGTACCCCGGGCACACACCTCTGACTTTTCAAAGTTATGTGTGTATTAAACGTGTTAATTATCGCCCGGTTAATAATATGCCCGGTAGATGGCAATAGGCTCGCCCCCTATTACATTGAGACCGTAACATAACTGGCGAAAAGTGGGTGTGTAATACACCTCTGCCTATCACTTACGGGATAAAGGTGTGAAGAAATGTTTTTATGTTTTTAACTGGGTATGGGCTCCGAGGCGAAAAGTCTAGGCTGCAACCGGGATAACGCGAGGGCGATAAAGAACGAGCATAAATAACTAAAAATACTGCAGCTTCCAGAAATATACATAATCCATATCTATCTACTGCTTTTTTCACCAAAAATAAGCAACAATATTATAGGTCTAGTTTCCTTACAATGTCGGTGAGAACTAATGAGATTGTCAAGTCGAGATATTTTTCTAAAGATGATTATTACATCTTGTTTAAAGGACCCAAGGCTTTGGGTAATCGACCGACAAATTCAAATGGGCTGTGGATTTCTTGAAGACATAATTGTACTTAATCACAGCGCGAAATATGGAGGTGCTAATGTTTTGGTAAATAACTTGAATTTGTTTTTATACTTTCGTGATTTGTATACTTCAAAAAATCCGTCAGACGGTCTACGAATTAATATCGAGATCAATATTCTGTGGTCAATATAACTTGACTACACGGCTGGCGTAGTGGTTTAAGCGGTTTCCTCGCCGCTTGACACTGCACCGAGTGTTGTGGGTTCGATTCCCACACGAGACGACACTTTGTATGATCCACAATTTGTTGTTTTGAGTCGGGGTGTTTATTGTGTCCGTTGGTTGTATGTTTGTTAAGCCCCGTGATCGAGCATTTATTCCTAGTGCATAGTGCGGAAGTTGTCCTCAAAAAATCGGAAAATTAAGAAGAATATGACTTAAAAAGTACAATTCATTTAGTGCTCGATTTTCAGTTTTATTTTCGGTATAGAAAATAAATAACGCCTCTGTATGCATCAGGCTCATAAACAAAAGTTTTCCGCAAGAGTGTTATATTAAAAACATGCCAAACACCACAGTGAGAACACACGCGACGAGATTAAATGAAACAAAAGTCTGTGTCTCACAAAGGGAAAAATGTATCCGAAGATGAAAACTCTCAGCGCAAAGAATGAATTATTATCTTCATTTTAATATTTTTCCGCGAAATTCTTTGAATCGTTCTTAAGATGATTATTTTTCTTAGAACATTCGCTGCCCACAGAAACTACTTGAATTGTAGATATAATTACGGTAAAGCGACGCTAGAATTTATCCAGAACCTAAATTACCTAAATTAGAAGATAAGGTAACCACTAAATTTTGCTTCTATATTCTAGGTCTAATGGTGTTTTGTCTACATTGCTATGTAGCCTTTTATAAGCAAGACTTACGGGTATGTAAAACTTATTTTCATGCTTTGAATTGGATAAGTTTTACTATTAGAATATTACAAGAATAAATACCGTTGAAGGTTTCTTCGAAAGGAAGCATAATATTTTTAATATTAGAAACTTAGTTTCTGATATTATTTCAAGAGTCGTGGGATAGATACAAGATAAGATATTTTGTAAGATATCTGTTTCTTTAAATACGTGGAAAACTTTAAAATTGTAAAAAAGTCAATCAGCCATTCCAAAATATTATAATTATATAAAATGTAAAAGATTTTATCTAATGTAAGAGATTGTCAACTTAAATACCTTAGCAGAGTTTAAGTGAACCAAATGATTAATTAATGAATGCTATCAGAGGACGTATTCCTTTAGTAGTAATTTACTTCACTTGCGAAAATTATAAAGACAAATAATCTTACCCTTTGTCTTTTCAAGCGTGAACCAAAATTTATTTCCAATTCTCAACTTGGTCACTTCTCTCGCTGATACAAAGACACGAATAAGATCTTAGCCTTAATCATGAAAGGCCAAATTTATATTACACCTTTACAATGACTCCAATTTACAAGCTGCCATTTCTCTTTAATAGTCTTTCATATATCCTGGCTGCATGTCGTATCAACTATAACTCGCGCACACTGAACTACGAAGCAACTGTAACTAGATGAAAGTTCCACTTAATTGAATGTAACGTATGCGTGCAACTTGTTTGTCTCACGCTTGAGAACGCAGATGGTTGCACGTTGAGTCTATCAAATTGTGACATTCGTTTAAATATTTAAGTTACCAACTATGGAGATAGCAATAAACTGGCATGCAGACGGCATCTGGTTCGAATCCACGGCGCACACCACTGACTTTTCGGAGTTACGTGCGTATTAAACTGTTATTTATTGCTAGCCTCCTGCCTCGGTGAGCATCTTAAGCCGTCAGCTCAGAAGGAGGTATCCTATTACCTTCTAGCTGCGCGTTGGACCCATGTCTCTATATACACTTGCCAAAAGGCCGTGTAATGCCATATATCATACGAAAACGCGAGTTACGAGAAACAAATAAACTTGCATCATTTTCAAACAAATCCAAAACATAATCTATTGCATGAGCTACAAAATAGTTATATTATTGTTCACAAACTAACATTTAGTCGTCGTATCCTGGCCTCAACCTGACATAAGCATAAGTTATCTCCCTTAACATCTATATAGTGTAACTGTAACTAGGTGAAAGTTTCACCGCAGTCGCATTACGTGATTAACTTTGGTACATGTGCTTTGTGCATGTGTATGCATCTTATTTGTTTTAATATTGAGTACGCACATGGTTTACTATTGGAATAATAGTCTAAAGAAGGTTTATGTCACAATTCAGTACTTAATCAAATATTTTCTTTTTTTATATGATCAGAATGCAAACTGCATATATTACTATTACATGCTGACTCTGCCGATTAAATCATAAACTACCCAAAATACCAAAGACAACACCTTATAATTCAAACCCTGCAATATCATATCTCTTTACAGTAAACAAGCAACGTTTTAGTAGTTGAAGCTGGTTCAATTTTCACCCAAAGACTGATAGCAAACTCGCTCCAAAATAACGTTATGCATAACAAGCAACACTCGATCGGTATTTACAAGCTAGAGCTTGCTTCAAGTAAAGCTATCGATCAGGTCTATGTAATGCAGCATCGATCGTATTTAGAAGTAGTATCATGTTTGGTTACTTATTGATTTTAATGAAGAAAAAGATACTTCCATGGTTGCGAGAAGATAATTCATTGCGCTTATATAGAGTAATATCCAACTTACTACTATACTAGCTTTTTACTTTCTAGAGGTTTGATACTATGTGTTCGTAACGTTACTGAAGTCCGCATTCTTTTTACTTTATTTTTCATCCCGCTCCTTATCCTGTCAACCAATCAACGCACTTGTCACTCCTCTAGTGTTGCTTGTGTCCATGACGACTATAATTATTAACCATCAGGTGACCCGTCTGTACGTTTGCTTCCTATTACTTACATAGAAAAAGTGAGAGTACTTAGAGGCCATTCTACTTTTCCTTTTCTCTCATCCCAGACGGCATCAAATTTTTGACTCCTGTAGAGTTACCATGGGCTGACATGGGCTGAGTTATAATCGCTTACCATCATCGGTCGAGGCAATAACTCTAAACGTTCCTAGTAAATAAAAAAAACACCCACTGTATCATACTGAAAGCTGTGTATTCACCAACCAATCTTTATCTTGATAACTACAGAACAAGCCTGCAAGAACACCGTCTTTGTTATAACATAACTAATAACAAACAATAAACTCGTTCCAGTCAAGTTCAACAAGAAATCGGGGTCGAAGGCGCATTCCACCTTCTCAAGAGCGAGTGTTCGTAGACCCGGCAAATTAGAAGTATTCAAAACTGGCGTTCGAGGCCAATCAATTTCTGGTCGACTCAACCATTCCGGACCCCACCACAGCGAATGACCTATCAAAATAGGCGTCAAGCATCCGCGCGAGGCACAATCAACGGGGTTGACCTCACCTGGCACGTGTCTCCAAACAAGTTTGACTTCGGATTTCTGGATTTGGGAAACGCGATTAGCGACAAATACCTCCAAAGTGTGGACAGACGCTTTCAACCAACACAGAACAATTTGGCTGTCTGTCCAGGCGTAGGTCCCATTAATACAAATTAATGATTTTATCCAAAGTACTGGACTCGTGGTTCAACAAGCGTCGAGTAGGGCTGCTCCCGAGAGCTCCAATTTTGGCATGGTCAGAGATGTCCGAAGGGGTGCAACCTTGCTCTTCGCCATGATCAGGGAAACTCTCAGCTGACCTGAGGCACTGACTGTGCGCAAGTACACCACGGCCGCGTGACCACGTTCCGAGGCATCACAAAACCCGTGAAGGGTGGCCTTGTACTTCCCGGGAGGAAGGATGGGACGAGGCACGGAGATCTCGTTGACGGCAGGAAGTGAGGATACAAAAGAGGTCCATTCCTCAACAAGAGTACCGCGAAGAGGTTCGTCCCAATTCAATCCCGCTGTCCAAAGCTTCTGCAAGAAGCATTTTGCCCAAAATATGATAGGACAAATCCAACCGTTCGGATCAAAGGTTCTGGCGACAGTAGACAACACGAGACGTTTAGTCCAAGAACAAGGCAATTTCAAGTCTACGTTGTACGTAAATATGTCTTGGACTGGTCTGTACTGGACGCCGAGAACAGCCATCATGGCGGGGTTGTCAACAATCTCAAACAAACGTGGATCCTGCTGATGATCCTCTGGCAAGCCTTCCAAAAGCGCTGGTGAGTTGGAAATCCATTTGCGCAACTCATAACCAGCGGAGGCCAAAATACCTATCAATTCGTCCCGCAGGAGGATTGCCTCGTCCGCTGTGGAGGCGCCCGAGCAAATGTCAAACGACGTCGACGTAAATATCGTCCTTCAAGATGGCGGAGGCTCGTGGGAAACGTAAGCCTTCTCGGTCTGCGAGCTCCCAAAGAGAACGTATTGCCAAGTAGGGGCTTGACCTTAACCCGTACGTATTAGTATTGAGCTCGTAGACGACCATGGGATCGTGAGGATTCTCTCTCCAAAGGATCAGCTGGAAGCGACGGTCATCAGGGTGGATAATCGTCTGCCTGAACATCATTTTTATTCGGCCACAAAAAAAACCTGATGTCGTCGGAAGCTGGTGATGACGTCACAAAGGTCCTTGACCAACTTGGGACCAGAATGCAAGCACTGGTTCAAGGATACGCCTGTTGAAGTCTGCGCAGAACCATCAAATACTGTGCGCAGCTTGCCAGTCGATGGCTTCAATACCGCATGATGCGGGAGAAAGTAGTGCTCCACCGAACGCCAATCCAAATTTGACACAGACATGTGTCCCAATTGTTCATATTCTCTCATGAACTCCAGAGCTCAGACAGCAGTACATTATTTCTGTCTGAGCTCTGGATCACAACCCATGCGACGCTCCATAGCCAACAATCTCTTTTCGGCTAAAGGTCGTGACTCACCAAGCGGAGGTCGAACAGACAGAAAGGGTAGCCTCGTAATAATCCGACCAGAACGGAGTCGACCAGTGTTGTTCTGGAAGAACAGCTCGCACTCCTCATGTTCTGGATTCAATCGGGCAGCTTGAGGGGGCTCCTCTACTTCCCAAAACCTCTGAACTGCGTCAGAGAGAGCAGAGCCTACAGTCAACCAATTATCAAGTTCAGGTGGAGGGGGGTCCCTAGGTACAGGTCCCATCAAAGCAAATCCAAATATGGTCGGGATGGCAGTCAAACCATTTGGCACCAAGACCCGTTTCCCACCAATCAAAATTCCACCTAGGACATCAGAGCCAATCAACAAGTCGATTTGTCCCGGTGTGTCAAATTTGGGGTCTGCCAGTTCCAATCCCGATGTCAAATTCACCACAGCAGCAGGTAGCTGCTTCTGTGGATGCATACCCAAAATATTCTTCAGCACAATAGCCGAGGTTTTAATCCTCGGGTGTGAAGATTCAACAGGGCCAAACAAAACCTTAACTTGCCCTTCAACATTAGAGGCTACGTCACCTATGCCCCGTATACAATTTGGAAAAGAGCCCATATTTAAATTAACCTGCCCTACCAAATAAGTGGAAACAATGCAACCTTGTGAACCTGTGTCCAATATAGCACGGACAACAACAGAGGTCCCCGTGGGTCCCCAGACCCTAACAGCAACCGTTGGTAGGATAACGTTCTCAATGGGGGAGGTTGCAGTTATAGGGTTAGGGGTCAATGATCTATTGTTGCCTGGGCGGCGACCGTTGGCCAGGACCTGGCAAGTCAAAATGAGGGTGCGGCTTGAAGTCCTCAAAAGCGCGATGACTCGATCCGCGCGCCATCTGTGGGGGGTCATAATGACGCATCCGCCCAAAACGAGGTGGGCGCGAGTCAAGGCGGGGACGCTCTGCCAAAGGTGGGGAATACCTGGGGCAGCAGTCATGGTGCTGGTGACGCTGAACAGCACATTCAGGTGCGCGAGAGAGAGGAGGCGTGCGCACGCTACGGTTCTCCAAGCGGGGTGAGCGGCGATCAATTAAGCGAGGCGACTCTCGGCTGCTTGCCGGTGAGCCTCGGCTGCCACCTTCAAAACACCCGCCCGTGCGCGGCGTCGGCTGGTTGGACAAGCGGCCTACCTCTCTGGCCTCTCTCCACAGTGAGGACAGGGGCGAGAGTTTGGGCAGTCTCGCTGGTAGTGGGACTCCAAAAAAGAGAAGCAAAGGCGGCGGGCATTCGCAATGCGCTTACGAGAGGCGACATGTAGGTCCAAGAATGCTCTACAACTGGTCGTTCTGTGCCCCGTGACCTTGCAGTAGGAGCACTCCGCTGGGCTCTGCGTGACCGCAAAGCGAGGAGGGCGCCGGTCAACATTGGCTCGGGTGTGAACGCGAGCCTGCTCCTTGACCTTGGGCGGCTGCGTCTTAGCCGGCGTGTCACCACCGGAGTTGTCCAAGACCCGGCACTCATCCTCCAGGAACCTCTCCAGGTCAGCAAAGGGGGGCAGATGGGTCGCGCTATCCCCACCAAAGCGCTGTTCAAAACGCGACCTCAGGTCGGCAGGCAGCTTTTTCAGCACAATGTGCACCAATAGATAGGACACTTAAGTGCGTTGATGGCAACCAAAAGCGGGTTCAAAAGTTGGGTACGCAACCCAGAGACCCGGGTGAGCGTCGGCAAACCCAGAATCTGCTCGATGTGCGTGTCGGCGAGGCCACGCTTATTATGGTACCTACGGGTGATTAGGTCCCGAGCCGTCTGGTACGCCTCGTCAGACACGGGCAGATGCTGGATGAGGCCCTTGGCCTCCCCATCCAGAACCGACATCAAATAGGCCAATTTTTGTGCCGGCCGAAGGTCAGCCCTGTCATTGACCAGGCTGTCAAACAAATTAACGAAGCCCAGGTAGCTTCCTAGGCAGCCATCAAAATGGGGGAGGTCCAAAGTAGGGAGCCTACTCACCGGCCCCGGTGCTGACCTAGGAAGCTCCTGCTTCAGGCCGGGTTGCCCTTCCCTATCGGCAACTAGTTGTCTCGCAGTATTGGAGACAGCATCATACAGGTCTAAGACCTGGGCATAGTCTTCGCTGACCTTATTTCGCTGGTCAGCGGTGAAATCATTGACTGACACTTCGAGACAGCAAGCGCTGAAAGTGCGGAATTGCTGTTCCACACTTGCCAGGCGATCATCGATCCGCTCGTACCTTTGTAGTAAGGCCTGCTGGCGATCAGGCCGGTTCACTAAGGCACTGGCCGAGGCAAACCAGCGCAAATCTGATGCAATAGCACCAGCAGCCGCACGCAAGTCCGTGATAGCTTACATAATCAAAATTCAAAAGAGCCCGGACAAGCGTTTAATATTAACAATCAAAACTTAATTTTTCTTAATTCTTTGAAACCAACAAGGTGTTAGCCCACAGAAATAAATAATAATAGAACGGTCACATGGGCGTGGTGCGCGTGTCAAACTATTGCACTATAGCGCATGTGTTTACACATGTTGTACAACATTATTCTGCCTGACAATCAGCAATGGTCAGTTTTTATATAAACAATAACATAATTTCATTTTCCACAGCTACATCGCACACACACATCGATAATAATTCCTTAGTGTCCCCTCACTATCTATACGTCACTGTGGGTGGGGGTTGCTGAAATGTGGCACGCGCGAAATGTACGCGATGACGTGACATTCACCATTCTATTACTATTTATTTCTGTGTGTTAGCCTGTTTACTGCTGGTACAAGCAAGTGGCAGGTATTTACTGCCCAACAAAATTAATAGTTTCAATATATATTGACACAAAACAAAGTCAAAGATATCAAAAGTTGAAACCTCAAATAAGTTAATTAAAGTTAAATATTCAAATAAATTAACTAATTACTTACAACAGACAGACTGGCTGTGTTATTTGAGATATACAATAGTAAGTAAGCACAGAATATGTGTTACCTAACAATATTATCTACATATTATAACAAGGTTTAGCAATATAAGGTTCAAACTTAATATATCAATATAATTATGCAATAAACTAAATGAATTGATACATATAACTGATATGTATCCAATCAAAGTGACTTATTAATAGTAACAGGAACAAATTTATGCTAGATTTCAACAATTAAAATCAAACAATTACTGATTGAGGTTATGTGTGACAATGTGTTTCAAATTATCTAGGTCAACTTATACAATTAAATATTATGTATTTTAGACAATAACTGACCTGACAAACACTACAATACTGTCTACAAGGTGATAAGATACAAGCTCATACCCATCTGAGGTTTGTACTCAGTAATGCAACAGCGGCTAAATTTCAACTACAGCTCTGCACCAAAAATTATGTCTAGAGTTCGGGCTAAGAATGGGTAAGTTTTATACAGAGATCAGTGGAAGCGATTAATTCATCCAGTCTTAGCCCAAGGCAAATGATCTAAACACTCTTACTGTGGTAGCACAGCGATGAATTATAATCCTAACTACACCTAATATTAATAAAATGTCTTACCAACTCTTACTGATGCCAGGAGTGGAACTAAGTTAGGGAAAAACAAACAAAACTAAGATGGCCACGATAGACTGAATGAATTATCCACTTAGCTGTTCCTTCCAACTTGATGTCCTCTCCGTCTTAGAGCACGATGCACGTTCACAGGATTCACAATTACAGTTTTACAAAAGCCAATGTTCAAATATCACAAATTTATCCTTTATCACAATTTACCGTTGCCAGCACTAGATCAGGCGGCATTCAAGACGGTTTACAGCACGAATTCACTTCGACGCCACTATGACTCGCGGAGCACCCATGTGCTTTCAAGGGGCGATAATTCAAGATGCGGCTTGGTCAACTTTTTATACCGGGTTTTTTCACTGACCGCGGGAAACCAACAAACGTTCGCGAAGCTACCAGGATGTGCTTTTCAAAAGGCGATCAATTTATTTCAATTAGATACAAGGCACGCGAGAGAGCCAACGGCGTCTTAATTTTTCAAGGCGGGAACGGAAGTGACAGTTCAGTGTGACCATTGTCAGAAATTTTCAATAGACTAAACAAAATGTTACTTAATCGATATAATCGATTTGACTTATAATAAAAACTAATTCTATTTCAAACAATAACTGACGATAGACTAAAGTGACAAAAGGCAGCAATAGACTAGTGGAGATACCAACAGACGTGCCATGCAGAGGGTATCAGGTTCGAATCCACGGCGAATTGTCAATTGCCGCTTGCCCCGTGCTTCGGAGAGCACGTTAAGCCATCGGTCCCGGTTGTCATGAAGATCTTTGACAGATTTTATAGGGCGTTAGTTTCTATAAATAAACTGACACTAGTCTAAGCCATGGAATATCGCTATCCCTTTGGGTTGCGGAGGTCAGACAGGCAGTCGCTTCGTGGAAAAGCTAATATTCAGCCAAATCCGGTTAGACTAGAAAGCGCACCCCTTTGCGGTTGAAACTGGGTTAACGCTAGGAGGATGATGAGTAGACTAAAGTGACAAGTGGTAGTGTAGCATTTCAGTCTTCTAATAAAATAATAACTTCAAGTGCCTAACTGTATTTCAACGCATCGGGAGAAACGGCTTGATTAAAATAACATATGGGTGTAGCTGCGGGCTCTAGTAATTTTATAGACGCAAGAGTGGACAGCCTTCAATAAATGCTTAGGTACTACTTACCACTTTAGTTAATTACGGACTGCCTCCGTGGTACAGTGGATAGCTTATGCGTCTGCTGATCAGGAGGTCCTGGGTTCGATACCCGAGTCAGGAAAAAGTGTTACTGTGTTTTTCTGAATTCTCAGTAGCAGCACGGAGGCTGGCGAAGTGCCCGGTAGCGGCAATAGGCTCGCCCCCCATTACGTGGGACCTCTATAACAAGGCGAAATGTGGGTGTAATGTTGTAACATTACACCCACATTTGGCTTCTTTATCCCTTAAGTGGTAAGCAGAGGTGTAACTCTGCTTACCCCTTTGGGGATAAAGTAGCCAGTCTATAAGAAAAAAAAAATTAATTACATTCTAAATAATTCAAAAACTTGCAACAAACTAGTATTTAGGGTTTAAAAGAATATTATTTTTAGTCTTTTGCCACGATGTCCACGTTTATGGATTGTTTCCAGTTTCAGCGGCCCCTTTGTTGATTGTTCTCTAGTTTCCTTTGTTACAAAACCTTTACAGAAAACAAAAATGTACTCGGGTGTTTGCCAGCCATCCTGTATTTTTGGATGACATAGCCGGTTGAACTATGACTTTATTTAGTTATTTAATGATAAAGCAACAACAGAGGACAAATTAAAATATTGAATAGTTATTTGTTATTAGATTGTATACGTGTGAATTTGAAGACCGATTACGGTTGAGCACAGCATTTGTAGTTAAGATGGTAGATAAGTAATTAAGAGCTAACTAGGAGATAAGAATAAGGAGTAGTCGAATAATTTGTGAAAATAAATGAGATTATACAATATAAAATAAAAACCAAATATAAGAATAAAAAATTGGAATAAAAATTAAATAAAATTAAACAAATCAAACACAATTGACAGTTGAGTTGTGAGAAT
This sequence comes from Euclidia mi, assembly GCA_944739405.2. NCBI lineage: Eukaryota > Metazoa > Arthropoda > Insecta > Lepidoptera > Erebidae > Euclidia > Euclidia mi. Next base: position 81,876,063 of record OX123191.2, on the reverse strand, counting down.
CAACTTTATTTACTGTCGTTGTGATGATTAAGATGGTAAACTTGTAATTTATGTACCTAAGTGTAAACAAATGCACTGGCTAGTCTATGCCTCTGTAAGGTAACGGATACAGATGTGAATTTGACAAAAACTTTAAATTTATTAAAAATATTTTTTATATGCTGTAACAAAAAATTTACTGTTTTCGCAATTTTCCTTTATAAAGCATGTAAAATGTTGCTTCGTACCAAATTTCAAGATTCTGAGTTCACGGTAAGTACTCTGTAGGTTTTGATTCCCTTGCGAGTAGTCGCGAGTTAGAAAATATGCTTATATTGCCCTTTCTTTTGATTGCGTTGACATAGAAGTTTGATTTTATTGCAGCCTAACGGTGTAATATACTTGAGTATTTGATACGAATTTCAATTTAATACCACCACGCGTTTAAGAGAAAGGGGTAGTAACTTTAAATTTATTAAACATACTTTTCTTATATGGTGTAACTCAAAATTTATGGTTTTCGCAATTTTTCCTTTATATGTGCTATAAGGCGTTGCTTCGTACAACATTTCAAGATTCTGAGCTCACGGAAAGTACCCTGTAGGTTTTGATTCACTTGCGAGTAGGCGCGAGTTTGAAAATATGCTTATATTGCTCTTTCTTTTGATTGCGTTGACCTAGAAGCTTGATTTTGTTGCAGCCTTACGGTGTTATATACCTGAGTACTTGATATGAATTTCAATTTAATACCTCGACGCGGTCAAGAGAAAGGGGTAGTTACTTAAAATTTATTAAAAATATTTTTTTATATGCTGTAACAAAAAATTTACGGTTTTCGCAATTTTTCCTTTATAAGTGATGTAAGACGTTGCTTCGTACCAAATTTCAAGATTCTGAGTTCACGGGAAGTACTCTGTAGGTTTTGATTCCAATGCGAGTTTGAAAATATGCTGCAATTTGCAGCATATACAGCTGTATCTTTTGATTGCGTTGGATTAGAAGTTTGATTTTTTTACAGCTCTATGGAACCGTAGATTCGAGTATTTAGTATTAATATTAGTTTGTTACCTCCACGCATTCCTGAGAAAAAGGGTCTTGACAGACGGACGGACAACAAAGTGATCCTATAAGGGTTCCGTTTTTTACTTTCGAGGTACGGAACCCTAAAAAATTAAGAAAGATATAGTGTTTGGTTTCGCCTTTGTATTTTTTTTATGTATACTTTTTGGAACCACAGTGCCATAGACAGCCATACACAAACAAGATAGATTAATAACGCCTCTGTGTGCATCAGGAATATGTACAAAAGTATTCCGCAAGAGTGTTATATTAAAGCCATGGTAAATACCACAGTGAGAACACACGCGACGAGATTAAAAGAAAAGAAAAGTCTGTGTCTCTCAAAGGAAAAAATGTATACGAAGATGAGAACTCTCAGCGCAAAGAATGAATCTTCATTTCAATATTTTTGCGCGAAATTCTTTGAATGTAAGTTAAAAGAAATGGTTATTTAGAAGGTTATTTTTCTTAGCAAAATTCGGTGTTTACAGAAACTACTTGAACTATAGATAGAATTACGTTAAGAGGACGCTACAATTTATCCAGAACCTAAATTAACTAAATTAAAAACTAAAGTTATCACTGAATTTAACTTTTAGGTCTAATAGTAATTTGTCTTCATTACTTCATTTTGGGATAGGAACAAGGGGAAGAGCTAGGCGGACGTTCTCTGACCAGATTAGAGACATCCTAAAAAAAGGACAGGTCAGAAGTTCCCTAAACAGAAAACTTGATGGGAGTGAATGAAGCAAGGAAGGTATTTCAGGATATTGCAAATGATGACTTACAGACATGTGAAACTTATTTTTATTATTTGAATTGGATAAGCTTTGCAACAAAAATCTTTGACAATGAATCTTTCTTCGAAAAGGAGCACAATTTTTAATATTTGAAACCTGGTTTCTGTAATTATTATAACATTGGAGGGATAGATACAAGATAAGATACTATATGAGATGTCCGCTTGTTTGAATACGTAGAAGAGTTTAAAAGTGAAAAGAAAAGCTCCATCAGCCATTCCACTATAACATATATTAATATGCAATGTAAAAGGTTTTCTCATAAGTAAGAGTTTGTAAACTTGTATACCTTAGCATGGCATACAAATAAATTATATGTTTACTAGAGGCTGTATGCCTCTGGTAGTAGATAATTAATATCACTTGCCAAATTTATTCGATAAATAATCTGACCCTAATTCATTTCAAACATAAACCATGATTATTAACATTCTTAATCGCAACTTGGTTACGTTATTTGCTAATTCAGAGATCAATTCAAATTTTTATTCATCATCAGCCTTTAACAGTCCACTGCTGGACTAGGCATCTCCTTTGAAAGGAGGAATTGGTCTACTATACCACGCTGGCCAAACTGGTTGGTATAGGGTTTGTATCAAGTTTTCCTTCTCTTACAGTGCTGTTCTTTGCAAAATATGCTCCCTCTGTCGGCTCTTACGACACCCATGGGATGATATGGGGTGGTGACATTCCGTATTCTTAATCCGCCGTTAAATTTTTATTACACCTTTACAATTACTGCCAATTCACAAACTGCCTCTTCTTGCTAGTACTCATTCTATACCTAACTATAGCCTGGCTGCATGTCTTATCACTTATAACTCGCGCACACTGAACAACTGTAACTAGATGAAAGTTCCACTAAATTGAATGTAACGTGATCAGCATACGTATATGTGCAACTTGTTTGTCTCACGCTTGAGAACGCAGATGGTTTCACTTTGAGTCTATCACATTGTGAAATACGGTTTAGTATTATAGTATCAAGCGCAAATTAGTGTTTAACCAGATATAGCATGGATATAAACTCCTTAGCTTATCCAATTCCTCACCTACTTCTTATTTTATATTTTGCGGATCTTTGAGATAGCTTTAGGTATACTTTTGTCGCTTCACGCGTGTTCAAACTCGGTGTCATATGTGGTTATTATTGATGAACCGAGATACACTGGTGAGAATATTGAAGAGGAGGATGGGCCATTAAGAAATATCTAGTGTTTATGCCATTCTGCCTGCTTTGGGGTACCTACTTAACTTGAAATCGAATGAACTATGTATTTAGACTCTCTCCCCTGAAAAGTTGCAATATTAGGTTAGTTGCGTGTAGCGTAGCGTAGCGTAGTAGTAGTGTGTAGCGACTACTAATCTAGTCATATTAAAAACTAATATCTTATTTTACAGAACATTGCTAGTGTATACAAATTACATTACCATTTCTGTCACATAATAATATGGCGTATATACGCCATCGTAGCAAGCGTAAAGAGAATTTGACGGTACATCTGGTCGCAAGAGCAAAAAGTTAAAAATGGAAAGAATGGGGAGACATCCTTCCTCTACCATGTCTTATAACTGTCTTCAAGTAATAATGCCTCGTTGGTCTCACGGCATAAATGTGCGCGTGGGATTGGGAGGTCTCGGGTTCGATTCCCGGGTTGGGCAAAGTGTTATTGGGTTTTTCCATTAGGAAATTCTCAGTAGCAGCCCGGAGTCTGGTAATGTGCCCGGTACGGCAATAGGCTCGCCCCCTATTACGTGGGACCTAAAACTTCCGTGGGAAATGTGGGTGTAATATTACACCTCTGCCTACCCCTTCGGGGCTACAGGCGTGAGTCTATAAATAAATAAAAAAAAAAGTAATAATGAACTTCTGTATAGCCCAGAATAATAAGTCCCTATAGAAGCAGCAACAGTACTACATCTGCTATGGATAACCCGTGACTGAACTTAATAGTGCAGTCATTGATGGTCCGCAGTTGGTATCCTATAACTTTTTAGATTAAAACTCTCAAAGGGCCTCTGCGCAAGGGACCCATGTCTCTACGCCTGCCAACAGCCGTGTATTTATCTAATGCAATATGTTATGGAAATACGCGAGTTACAAGAGGCAAATAAACTTGTGTCATTTTCAAATAAATTTAAAACAATATCTATTGCACGTAGTACAAAATAGTTATATTATTGTTCACGGAGTGACATTTGTCGACGTGTTCACCTCAACTTGACGTAGGTATAGGTTATCACCTATAGCATCTGTATAGTGCAACTGTAAATAGGTGAAAGTTCCACTGCTGTCGTGTATGTGACATGTGCAATGTGTACCTATGCATCTTGTTTGTTTCAATATTGCAATCTGTAACAGTGTTATGTGTTTATGTCACAATTCAGTATTTAGTCAAGTACATATTCGAATAAATCTGATTAGATGGCTTCTCTTGGTAAACAAACTGCATGCAAAAAGGTCAAATACTGCATTACCTAAACAGTAGACAATAAAGGCAGAATTTAAAACCATTGACCATATTTGAATAACTTAAGGTTTTGATTTGCTGGATAAAACTTTTGTAATAACGAAACTTGATTTAAAGAGACATTATTTCTGTACACGAATTGATTATTTGCCTCTTTCATTCGCACACCACATTCTAGTACCTGGAACATACAGCACATAAAATATTATCTTAATATATAAAATCCTTGCGTTACTGACTGACTGACAGACACGCTACAGCCGAAACTATTAGGCGTAGGAAGCTGAAATTTGGCAGGTATGTTCCTTGGGGACCGTAGGGGTGCACTAAGAAGGGATTTTCCGAAATTCCCACGGGATCGGCCAAAACGGGTAATTTAAAAAATGCAGGCGTAGCTGCTGGCGTCATCTAGTTTACATATAAGATCTATAGTTATACCAACATATTACTGAAAAAATATTGCGCTCACGCTATTTTACTCATAAGACGTTGGTAAACATCCAAAATTAGGTTACGCAATTAATCTCATTGTACTATTTTTTGTTGAAGTCTCAAAATAATGAATATTACGAACAAAATTATACAAAAAAAACTAAATTATTTTACCATTAACTTTAAGGTTATTTTCCTTAGACAGCTTGGTAATTACTTCTTAGAAACGATAAATAGCTCTTGTTACCTTTATACCTTTATGTTATTAAATTATATGTAAGATTACAGTATTAAAATTTTATTTTGTAAGGCAATGATAACCTAGTGGAGATACCACTGCTGTGAAGAGGGTATTGGGTTCGAATCCACGGCGCGCACCAATAACTTTTCGGAGTTATGTGCGTATTGACTTGTTAATTATCGCTTTTCCCGTGCCTCGGAGAGCACGTTAAGCCGTCGGTCCCGGTTGTCATGAAGATCTTTGACAGTCGTTACAGGGCGTCAGTACCTTCTAAATAAACTGACACTAGTCTAAACCATAGAATATCGCTATCCCTTCGGGTTGCGGAGGTCAGACAGGCAGTCGCTCTGTGGAAAAGCTAATATTCAGCCAAATCCGGTTAGACTAGTAAGCGGACCCCAAATTGAAACTGGGATAACGCTAAGAGAAAGAAGAGTATATGCGTATTCTATTGTAAATTATCGCTTGACCCGTGCCTCGAAGAGCACTCAAAAATCTTTGACAGTCGTTATAGGGAGCCGGTACTTATGAATAGACACTAGTCTAAACCACGGAATATAGCTATCCCTTTGGGCTGCGGAGGTCAGACAGGCAGTCACTCTGTTGAAAAGCTAATATTCAGTCAAATCCAGTCAAACTAGAAAGCGGACCCCGGGTTGTGACTGGGATAACGCTAGGAGGATGATAGTATATTGCATAGTTTTAGTGATATGTGTACATAGTATCTACTTCTCTGCTGACTGCCGATTCAATGAAATACCCGAAATACCAAAGACCCCAGCTTATACTTCGTACCCAGCAATATCATACGTCTGTAGACTTTACAGTAAACAAGCAACGTTTTAGTAGTTAAAGCTTGTGTAATTTGCGCCCAAAGACTGATAGCAATCTCGCTCCAAAATAACGTTATGCGTAAGAAGCAAGACTCGATCGGTATTTACAAGCTGGAGCTTGCTTCAAGTAAAGCTATTGTTCACACATGAACATGCCATGCCATATCAGCGATATAATCCTACGTGAGTTTTTACCACAACAATTATTGTTCGTGATTTCTATTAAATTAAGAGAAAATCACGTACTTACCTAAGGTACATACCGCTGAGATGGCACCTTACACACACAGCACACAACCGTAAAGTTGCGTGTGTGTACATAGGATAAGTTTAGTATATAAGATCATGTACTTTAAGAATAAAGCAGTCACAAGTTTAATCCGACTTTGACTCGATACCCTTCCCATACCTCTGACGGTGGCCAAGACACCTTTAGCCATCAGTACTGATCAGCTCGGTGAGTCTGTCGAATTGGCCGTCAGAAAACCATTTCCACCATACCTAATTCCTACCCACAGTCCGTCTGTCATCATAGGTCTCCGGTGCCGTAAAATGGGGATACTTTGATTAATTTTAAAATTCAATTGATCATAACTTTGCCAGTTTATGCTAGAAAAATACAAAATAAATACTGTATTGCCAAATTGGGATCTGCTATCATAATAGGACTATAAAAAAATTAGCGTTTATAGTTTTGGCGTAAAAATTCACTAAGTGTCTATTCAACTTTATTCTTGCAATGGGGTTATTTTGATAGGCCACGACTTTATGACGGAATATCATAGTATCCCTTAACAGGAGTAAAAAACAAAAACAAAAAGAAATATTGATTACTTAGATTTCAAATAAGAGCAATTTAAAAATCGGTGGGGTGACTTTGATTACAGGGGTTACATTGATAACAGATTTTATGCAGTTTACTAGGTTGAAAAATAAAACAATCGTTTTAGGATAATCAAATATATGACACAAAAAACAATCAAACTGTAACATCATATACTAAATAAAGGTTTAAAATCCTTAAAAACTTAAAATCTTTAAAAAAACTCAAAACTTCTTGGAAAAAAGAAAAATCAAAAATGTTTCATTACTAAATTATTACTTAGAATAATCAGCCTTTTTTATTTTAATTAGAGAAAATTATTAACTTTTCTTATACATTTAGTTAAGATATCAGGAAATACACAATCAACAGTCTTGTGAAAGAAATATTGAGATCATTACACAATTCTTTTCATCAATGTAAATTGCTTGCTCATTGCTCTTTTGCATCGTTTAACTCCATCGGTAACGTTTTGCAACACTTCTGCAAGTGTTTCTTCCGTATAGTTCCTGTAATTGGGGTACAAGGCGTTTTTTTTTATAGTTTCGCACTATTTTATCTGTAAAAATGGGTATCTTTGATAAACTGTACTTATTACATTGAGATTTGTTTAAATTAATCTTGGGGTTACTTTGATTGTATATCAATGTTGCCCCGTACCACCTATCAAAATAAACCCAGGGACAAATACTCATATTAAAACAAAATATGGCCGCCATCTACGCAATCAATTAATTTTACTCGGAAGATACCATTTCATAATTTGAAATAACTAAAAAATCGACAAAAATAATATCAACATTTGTAGCATTGAAGTTATCCTACACACTATTTCTTGGATTTGCAAGTACAGGAAATACATATTTTTTTAAACGAGGAACGTTATCAATTCCAACGCTGACGCATTGAAGAAAGATAACTGAACAGTCAAAGATGCCAACAAAAAAAAAATCAAATTCCTGCGTTCCATAGAAAATGATATTTTAATAAAAAAGCATCCATAAAAAGTAATCATCAAAGTTACCCCGCTATTTGAAAGTATCCCCATTTTACGTGGCAGATATCCCGCACCTATGTATATAAGTATATAAATTCAAATTCAAATTCAAAATCCTTTATTCATTTGGGTCACAATGTGACGCTTATGAACGTCAAAATAATAAATTTATAAAATAATTACTTACACTCAAATTTAAAACATTATTACTGTATGCTTCTACATTTACATTTACTGCCACGTTCGCAAAGCAATAGGTAGAACCATGAGAAAGAACGGGCAATAAAACTCACGGTCACTCTTTTTCATCGCCAGGTTTTGCATAATACACAATTTACATTTTGTAAGGTGCTGCAACTGTTACACCTTCTATACACTTGTATATATTTACTGTACATAATAATACTCAAGCATAATACTTTTGGTTAGCCTCCTCAGAATAGACATGGTGAAACAGGAGCATCCACTTACATTATATATACCTAATAATGCAGGCAATCCGCGAAAGTGATCAGAACCATGATGGAAATGATGCAGTTAAATATTAAAATCTAATACCAGCCCGCAAGACCGTCATCGACCAGTCATCGCAAGTAGCACCCGTTCACGAGTATGACGCATGTGCCAGCCATCATCCCTCTCGCCATATTAGAGGGACAGGGATGACCCGACACACGACGCCACCACAAGAAATGACATTTTAGTGAGCATGACGACAACGGTATACGAACCAGCAGTAAGAAACAAACTATTGGTATACTGACCATGACCGCCAATTACCTCCATTTTCCAGATCGTTATTATTAACATAAGTTAGTGGAACGCGTGAAGGAATGCAAATGTAGAAAGATTTTTTTTAAGGTGACAAGTGAACAATGATATTATCAGGGATAAATAATGTTAAACTACATTCAACAAATCATAAAAATATCCAAATCCTGCAAAAATCATGTGTTCACGAGGCACCTCCACTTAACATGTAAATAAAATAATCGTGAGTTAAACAAGCCTAAGCCTATCTCCACGGTGTCTTATCATTTAAAATTCCTTAATAGTGTAATAACCCCTTTGTAAAAGAAAGTTCCTAATTGTCCGTTTGTATTTGTGCATGGGTAAATTCATTATTTCAAGAGGCAATTTGTTGAAAATTCGTATACCAATCCCCGCAAATGAGTTCTGAAGGCCAATTCTCGTATTTAACAGACACTGACACTGAATTTTGACTGAACTGCGATTTAATTTTGAATTGACTCACAATTGGTATTCTGCTCCACTTAATCTCCTTACAGTATAATTTCGATATAATCAATTTATAATCTCTTGTTAATCTCAGAGGTAATGTCAAAAACTCAAAAACAAAAACATGAATTTTGCCATAGTATGGGAAAATACATTAATAGGAATGGTTATTGGATGCCAATACGTTTACATGCCAAATTAAAATTAATATACAACTAAGTAATAAATTTTCGGTAAGTAAATATATTGGTTCCTTGGATCGTGTGAATTATTTTCAATAGGTATTCAATAATAAAAAAAAATAATATTCAATAATAGAAATAATTCAGACATTATAAAGATTTTAACGATGGTAACGTACAATTGGGTTTTTTAATTACTTTTTTCCTCCTGATAATTTTATCTCATTTGTTGAATTTCTCGAGCAAAATTTTCGCGAATATTTCGATCTTGAAATAAATATTGTCAATGCTGGCAACGAAATACTTAACATGTTTGCATGTTGTCCACCAGGATCTCCTAGCCAGATCCCCCAGAGGATCCTCGTGAACTCATTAGTTGTGAAATTGTATAAAAGCAATTAACGTTTACAAAACCAGTGACTATCAGAAAGTTATCAGCCATCGATAGAGATTACAAAAATCAGGTGCATGCGATTTTCGACCTTATTGACGTAACTCAGAATTTATAATTTTACTAACATATCGATGTCAGAAAGCAAGAAAATACCAAAAAGAAGTTTGTCATGAATTGTCAATAAGGTCGAAAATCGCATGCACCTGTTTTTTGTAAGCCCTATCGATGGTTGATCATTTAATAGTCATTTGTTTTGTAGACATGAATTTGTCTTACACAATTTCTTTTTAAACTTATTTTAGAAATACCTATCCCCGTGGTAAAACTAGTGGCACATAATAGCTAAAGGAGATTCCTATGTTTATTAGCAAAATAGATCATAAATATTACCAGAAAAATATTCAACACTATTAGTGGTATCGTTAGGAATGTCAAATAAATCACGTCATCACGTCGTGTCCTTGGTAACAAATGTATATTTTTATTCCGTGCTTTTAAAAGTTTCAGGTGCATGCTTTTTTGGTTCCACTCGCTATTTTATTTACAACTGTACTTCTGCCGTATAGCGAATCGGTCGAGTCCAAGAATCTGCCCAATTCACGAATCTGTCGAGTTGGGAATCTGCCGAATCACGAATCTGTCCATTCCAGAATCTGTCGTATACCGAACAAGCAATTTGTCTTAACCTATTATGACAACCCTACCAAAATAGGTAACAAATTTACAAGCTCTTAAGAAGCTGTTTCTCTGTTCGGTTTATTTACTCATGTGGTTATATTATGTACGATGGTATCACTGTGAAAAAACTAGAAATACCTTACCTGCTCTACTAATAATTAGCAGAATACCGTTCACACTAGTTCACACTTGGTTCAACTTTCGATGTAGTCCCGATCTCATTCAAGTGTCAGTTAAGTTACGAGAATACCATTTATGATGCCGAGACTAGATCGATGTTGGAATTTGAACAAATATAATTACCAGAATTGGCCTTCTGAACTTTATGTAGACGGTAGTTAGTTCCCACCAGTTTATGCTTATTCCTTGTGTTCACTTTGTGCAGATCACTATTTTTGCGGTATAGAATTAAGGTTTTCTTAATGTACATTAAGTTAGCATATATATATTGCGATGCAACTGTCAATATATCTACTTCTTTAAATTTATCACGTAAAGAATCTCTAGCACCTAACTTATAAATTGCACGTATGGCCCTTTTTTGAATGACAAATATAGTCTGTATATCAGCAGCTGTACCCCATAACATTATTCCGTAAGACATTACGCTGTGAAAATAACTAAAGTAAACTAGTCTAGCAGTATCTATATCTGTGAATTCCCTAACTTTTCTAACTGCAAACGCTGCAGAACTAAGTTTTACTGCGAGACAGGATATTTGGGCGCCCCACTGAAGCTTACAATCTAAAGTTACACCTAAGAATACGGTTGATTCGACTAGTTGAATTGTTTCCTTATTTAAAATTATATTAGTAGGAACACTTTTGACATTAGGCAAAGAAAATATATTATATATTAATACGTATGGTAGGGCTAGGATCTAATAGGGATTGTAGGGACAAATAGGGTTAGGTTCTAGGCGCGTACGAATCGTAGGTCTGTATCACAGCATACCACAGTAGTACCACGATAGTACGTGCCATAGGTTAGGCGCTTAGTAGTAGGCGCGTGTAAGTGCTGGTCTATATCACAGAATACCACAGAGCACCAAGCCTATACGCATTATACGCTAGGTACAAGTTAGGATAGGTTTAGGATACATATAGGTATAAGGATTAGGATAACTAGGATAGGATTTTAGGTATAAGTGATAGGCTACGACTCTAGGATAGTGTAGGTTAACAAGTTAGATAAATCCCTTAACATTTCATCATCCCCGTTTTTCATTGTGGTCCTTCGCCGGTTGGGTAGGATTTAGGATTTTAGTCCTATCGAGCAAAAACCAGTAACACGCGGTCCTATTGTCCCTTAAATTGACAAATTTACTGACTGACAACTGGTATACAGCAGACTTGCGCACCATCCTAGCGCTTGTTTCGTTGTATATTAAGTGACTGACTAACTTAGTTGCGTCGTTCGGTAGCGGATCAGGTATCGGTCTCCCTGAACAGGGTCGCCCCGGTGCTCGAGAAGTCGCACATACCGTAACGAGGAAATAGATCGCAACTAAGTTATTTTTTTGTTTTCACCCCACCCCTTGTTAGGTTAAACAGGTTAGGATAGGGGCAGCAAGATGGACGTTTAACAGATCAACGCAATTGTAAAAAGCCAGGAGAGCTACTACAAAGAAATCGGACGGATATTGACCAACAACAAAAAGGACTCGGTATCCAGAAAAACAGAAAATTACTTCGCAAGAAGAAGATCGCAACTCACAGAAGTCTTCACCAGAACATCGGTAAACCATCCACTACTGGAAGACCAGGACATCTTAGAAAAACATACTTATCAAAATTTAACTACTTCGTCGGGATAGTCAAAAACCTCTATAATACGATCAACTTGTAGAACCAAACAAATCTCAAACATTTTCATCAATTACATAATTATATCTTTTTATGTGTCTCGCAAATAGCAACTCTGAATCAAAATCCAAATATAAACAACAGTATAATATTAAATCTATAAATAGCTCGTATAACTTACAAGTGCTGGCTGTGTAATTATTACATGCATCATATACAGGTGCGCGGAACTTAAAGCGCTGTCAGCAGAACAGCGTAATAATAAAGTATGCAAACAGTGCATAAAACATTCATTCAATGTATTAGTGTAGATTAGATATAACTAGGTCAACATTTATTATTACATCTTGAACTTCAAAAGAAGGTTAATGTCAACAATTACGTCAATAAAAATGACGAACATAAAGGGTTAAAGGATCGGAAAACCTTTGAAAACCCAACTACAACTACAACTTGGAAGAAAACCAAGTCAAACATACCGGACCGGACACACAGAATACAACGCTCTTAGCAACGGCCCTTGAGCAGACATAAGCCAAGATAAAGGCTACTAAGAGTGCTGTGTGATCAAGGTTCTCAGGCTTCATTCTCACGGAAGAAGTTGCCTAACTACTAGCCTACACTCGCAGCAAAATAAAATGAGAGATAGTAGGTATCGGTGATGAAACACCGAAGACTTCAGACCATAGTGTTGAAGTTAACTTACAACCAAGTTTGCCACGGTGCAACTTTGTCAAACTTATAACAAAGGTACGAACAGTTTCTTTGCTTCCCTGGAGTGGTGAAGAACATGCAATTAAATGAAAATTGCATCGTTGACCAATTATTGAAAAATCAAACTAACACTTAATGTCCTACTTATATCACTACACTAAAAGTCAAGTAATATCCATTGGAAACATCTTTGCACTGGTTGTTTATAATAAACATCAATAAAATTATCGAGAAGAGATAATTATTAGAGACGTAGAAGTAATAAAAATTGCCAACAACGGTATAACAAAAAGAAAACACCCCAAATCATCAAGATCTGATCCACCACACCTGCAACGTGCACCGCATCAAGACAGCAAACAACCATCCCACTGCATGGAACGCCGCACACTGCACGGAACGCCGTCTACAGCCAGCTGAACCATCTGCCGAAGCCTCCCAGGAAGTAGCCGCGGAACCAGAACGCAGCCAAGGATGACTCCATAGAATTATACCAACTGGAGTTGCCTGTTCCTCGGAGAGGCCAGAATGTTCACACATGAACATGCCATGCCATATCAGCGATATAATCCTACGTGAGTTTTTACCACAACAATTATTGTTCGTGATTTCTATTAAATTAAGAGAAAATCACGTACTCACCTAAGGTACATACCGCTGAGATGGCACCTTACACACACAGTACACAACCGTAAAGTTGCGTGTGTGTACATAGGATAAGTTTAGTATATAAGAACATGTACTTTAAGAATAAAGCAGTCACAAGTTTAATCCGACTTTGACTCGATACCCTTCCCATACCTCTGACGTTGGCCAAGACCCCTTTAGCCATCAGTACTGATCAGCTCGGTGAGTCTGTCGAGTTGGTCGTCAGAAAACCATTTCCACCATACCTAATTCCTACCCACAGTCCGTCTGTCATCATAGGTCTCCGGTGGCAGATATCCCGCACCTATGTATATAAGTATATATTAATACGTATGGTAGGGCTAGGATCTAATAGGGATTGTAGGGACAAATAGAGTTAGGTTCTAGGCGCGTACGAATCGTAGGTCTGTATCACAGCATACCACAGTAGTACCACGATAGTACGTGCCATAGGTTAGGCGCTTAGTAGTAGGTGCGTGTAAGTGCTGGTCTATATCACAGAATACCACAGAGCACCAAGCCTATACGCATTATACGCTAGGTACAAGTTAGGATAGGTTTAGGATACATATAGGTATAAGGATTAGGATAACTAGGATAGGATATTAGGTATAGGTGATAGGCTACGACTCTAGGATAGTGTAGGTTAACAAGTTAGGATTAATCCCATAGCATTTAATCACTCCCCTTGTACAGTGGGGTTAGTAGCCCTAGGCTGCTATCCCGCTGTTCAGCTATTGATATGGTCTATGTAATGCAGCATCGATTGCTTATATAAAAATAGCATCATGTTTGATAACTTATTGATTTTAATTAAAAAAGTTACGGCTTCGGTTGAGAGAAGAAAATTCGTTGCATGAGGATAAAGGAATCTCTCTTGAAAGAATACAGCTTACTTCAACTATAGCTTTTAAAAGCGTAAGCCAAATAACAACTCAAAACCCTCCAAGTCACTATTGAATCCAATAAAACATTGGTCCATTGACCTTGTAGTCAAAGATAGATATTTTACAAACAATTGTGTTAGTGTCTATTACAACTTTACATAGTTAAGGATAAAACGAAACGTTCCTTTTCGTTTCCTAAAAGAAATACTTACAACTTTTGCAATAGGTATATAATTATTCTATATGAGAGACTTTAGAAAGATTTAAGCAATCTACGTGAACACCTAGATCTAGTCTAGGTGTTCCCTAACACCTAAACCTGTCTAATGCAACATCTTAATAATCACAATACTACAACAAAACCTCGAACTATTTGCAGATTGTGTAGCCTATGTTTTACAATAAGGGCAAATGCGTCTTAGACTGGAAGATGTATATTCAGCAGCCAATCTTCATCTTGATGACTACAGAACAAACCTGCAAGAACAACGTATTTATTATGACACTAGCTGACCCAGCGAACTCCGTATCACCTTTTTAAGAGTTTTTATTTAATTACCTTTTTTCCAAGCACCTTTTCCAAAGACTTAGCGCTTAATCTCTTATTATTTCAGAGTCTATAAATGATGAACAAACAAACAAAGATTTTTATATAATATTGAATTCCCCATTCCTTAAAATATCGGAGACGATACCCATATCGACTTTTGAAAAAAATCCCGTCCGCCATCTTTGATCACGAAATAGACGTTGTATTTGGATTCACTATCCCTTAAATCATCAGAGACGATACCCATATTGATTTTTAAATTTTTTCCCATCCGCCATCTTTGATTTCCCATCCACCATCTTGAATCACGAAACAGATGTTGTATTTGGAATCCCCATCCCTTTTAACATCGCAGACGATACCAATATTGATTTTTTTTAATTTTCCCATCCGCCATCTTTGATTTCCCATCCGCCATCTTTGATCACGAAATAGATGTTGTATTTCGATTCCCCACCCCTTAAAATATCGAAGGCGATACCCATATTGATTTTTAAAATTTTCTCATCCGCCATCGTTGATTTCCCGTCCGCCATCTTGGATCACTAAATAAATTTCATATTATTAATCAGCGTCCCGAAAATCTCGAAAACGATACCCATATAGATTGTATCCTACTCGTTTAGCCTTTTTTTGCCTTTGACCCAACCCTCCCCCTTCTCGTTTGACCATTTTATTATTTTTATCTGGCCCCTAAAAGTTGTGGAGTAATTTTATAATAGCCTATAGCCTTTCGGAATAATTGGGCTATCATAGGCAATAACAATTTTTAAAATCCGACTGCTAGCTCTTGAGATTAGCCGACATTATCTTTTAGCCTTTTTAGCCTTTTGCCCGGGCCCAAAGGGTCAAAGCGTTATGTTATATAGCCTATAGCCTTCCGGAATAACTGGGCTATCGTATACAAAACGAATTTTTCAGATCCGACCGGTAGTTCCTGAGATTAGCGCGTTCAAACAAACAAACAAACTCTTCCGCTTTATTATATTAGTACTAGCTGACCCCGCGAACTCCGTATCGCCTTTTTAGATCTGTTTTCTTATTCCTTTTTTGCGAACCACTTTTCCAGGAAATTCTGAACTAAGTTACCAAAGCCATCAGTGCTTAATCTAAAATTTCAGAGTTTATAAAGGTATACAAACAAACGAACATTGATTTTTATATATAACTAATATATAAAGCTGAAGAGTTTGTTTGTTTTTTTGGTTGAACGCGCTAATCTCAGGAACTACCGGTCCGATTGGAAAAATTCTTTCAATGTTAGATAGGTCATTTATCGAGGAAGGCTATAGGCTATATAACATCACGCTATAAGCCACGGGAGTGGAGCAGTAGCCTTAAATAACGCGGGTGTATGCATCATCTAGTTATGTATAAATGGATGACCCAGCAAAAGTTGTTTTGCCACATAAATTATATTGGAGACGATACCCATATTGATTTTTAAAAAAACTTCCCATCCGCCATCTTTGATCACGAAATAGATGGTGATTTTGAATTCCTCATTCCTTAAAATATCGGAGACGACACCCATATCGACTTTAAAAATAATCCCGTCCGCCATCTTTGATTTCCTATCCGCCATCTTTGATCATGAAATAGATGTTGTATTTGGATTCACCACCCCTTAAATCATCACAGATGATACCCATATAGATATTTTAAATTTTTCGCATCCACCATCTTTGATTTCCCATCCGCAATCTTGAAACACGAAATAGATGTTGTATTTGGATTCCCCTTCCCTTTAAACGTCGGAGATGATACCCATATTGATTTTAAAAAAAAATCCTATCCGCCATCTTTGATCACGAAATAGATGGTGTTTTTGAATTTCCCATTCCTTAAAATATCGGAGACGATACCCATATCGACTTTTAAAAAAAATCCCGTACGCCATCTTTGATTTCCTATCTGCCATCTTTGATCACGAAATAGATGTTGTATTTGGATTCCCCATTCCTTTAAACATCGGAGACGATACCCATATTGATTTTTTAAAAATTTCCCATCCGCCATCTTTGATCACAAAAAAGATGGTGTTTTTGAATTCCCCATTCCTTAAAATATCGGAGACGATACCCATATCGACTTTAAAAAAAATCCCGTCCGCCATCTTTGATTTCCTATCCACCATCTTGAATCACGAAACAGATGTTGTATTTGGATTCCCCATCCCTTTTAACATTGCAGACGATACGAATATTGATTTTTTTATATTTTCCCATCCACCATCTTTGTTTTCCCATCCGCCATCTTTGATCACGAAATAGATGTTGTATTTCGATTCCCTATCCCATAATATATCAAAGGCGATAACCATATTGATTTTTTAAATTTTCTCATCCGCCATCTTTGATTTTCCGCCCGCCATCTTGGATCACTAAATAAATTTCATATTATTAATCAGCGTCCCGAAAATCTCGAAGACGATACCCATATAGATTGTATCCTATTCGTTTAGCCTTTTTTTGCCTTTGACCCAACCCTCCCCCTTCTCGTTTGACAATTTTATTATTTTTGTCTGGCCCCTCTGGCCCCTAAAACTTGTGGCGTCATTTTATATAGCCTTTCGGAATAATTGGGCTATCATAGGCAATAACAATTTTTTAAATCCGACTGCTTGTTCCTGAAATTAGCCGACATTGTCTTTTAACCTTTTTAGGCTTTTGCCCAGCCTCAAAGGGTCGAAGCGTTATGTTATATAGCCTATAGCCTTTCGGAATAACTCGGCTATCGTATACAAAAAGAATTTTTCAGATCCGACCGGTAGTTCCTGAGATTAGCGCGTTCAAACAAACAAACAAACAAACAAACTCTTCCGCTTTATTATATTAGTATAGATAACTAATAACAAACAATAAACTTGGTCCGGTCCTGAAACCTCGCTAATTACACCACGTCTGTCGCGACTTTACTTCGTACAAATGTCGTCGATTAATGTAAAACGAAATAGCGGCGAATATCTACTGTAATAAACTTGGTACAGCTGGCCTCACACTCTCGCTACGATCGCAAAATAACGAGTTATTATCGAAAACGTTTTACTTTTCTATCTCTATAATAATGACAATGGTTTTACCCTTCTCAATGGTTTTACACAGCTGTTGCATCGGTCGATAACAGCTTCATTATAAAGCTTGAACAAAAAAAAATATTTTTAATGTACATATATACATACATACATATCGTCACGCCTTTTATCCCCGAAGGGGTAGGCAGAGGTGTATTTCTACACCCACTTTTTGCCAGATATACTTTAGTCCCACGTAATAAGGGGGCGAGCCTATTGCCGTACCGGGCACATTTCCAGAATCCGTGCTGCTACTGAGAATTTCGTGACAGAAAAACCCAATAACACTGCCCGACCCAGGAATCGAACCCGGGACCTCCCGATCCCACGCGCACACTTATGCCGCGAGACCAACGAGGCAGTCGTATAGGGTTTGATGTCGAGTTTTCCGTCTCTACGCAAAGATGGTATTTGCATCGTGTTATCCCTTATTCGCCTTTTACGACACCCACGGGAAGATAGGGGGTGGTGACACTTGTATTCTATGCCGTCAATTGTACATACATTGTACATAATCATATTGTACATATTCACTTTAAATGTTCATTTAAAGTGAATATGTACAATATGATTAATGTACATAGTCACTTTAAATGAACGTAATAAATTCGCACAGGCGTGTAGCGCATGCCTTAATTTGTAGCTTTTTATCTTTTCTGCTTGTAACGACTTTTGTAAGTCTAGACATAAGTTTGGAGCTTCTTAACTAGAGTGTTGTCACAACCATTTTGATTTTATTTTCCTTTAGGGCGCGAATGATGATAGTAATTTAATAACTACCTGTAGACTAAGTGGCAAGTGGTAGTGTAGCATTTAATTCCTCTAATTAAATAATAATGTTAATTAGTGCCTTACTATATTTTGCATTGCACTTGTGACTTCTCTGGTGGTGTTTGTGTCTGGGCGGCGGTAATCGCTTTCCATCAGGCAATCTGTCTACTCGTTTGCCGCCTATTACATAAAAATAACCTCCCAGGATCGGGAAGAAAAGGCTAAATTCAAGAAGCATATGGCTGCGGGCATCATCTACTAATTTATAGATGCAAGATTGAACAGCCTTCAATAAATGCTTAGGTATCACTACCACTTTATTTAATTACGGACTGCCTCCGTGGTCCAGTGGATAGCGTATGAGTCTGCTTATCAGTAGTTCCCGGGTTAGATGCCCAGGCGGGCAAAAGTGTTACGTGAGTTTTTCCGAATTCTCAGAAGCAGCACGGAATCTGACAAAGTACCAGGTAACGGCAATAGGCTCGCTCCCCACTACGTGGGACTTACATAATATGGCGAAATGTGGCTGTAATGCAACACCTCTGATTACTCCATTGGGGATAAAAAATTACATGCCAAATGATTTAAAAACTTTCAACAAACTAGTATTTAGGGTTCAAAAGTACATAATTTTTTGCCTTTTGCCGCGATGTCCTCGTGTATGGGTTGTTTTCAGTTTCAGTGGCCCCTTTGTTGATTGTTCCCTGGTTTCCTTTGTTATAAAACCTTTGCAGGCAACAAAAATATACTCGGATGGTTTTTTAACGCCAGCCATCCTGTATTTTTTAACGACATACCCTGTTGAACTTTGAGTTGTGAGAATCAACTCTATTGTCGTTGTGATGATTAAGATGAAAAACTTTAATAAAATTTATGTAAGTGTAGAGAATCGCACTGTCTAGTCCATGCCTCTGTAAGCTGTCGGATTTAGATTCCCTTTCCCTCGAACCTTTTGTTGTCAGCGAAAGATTTTTGCGAGACGTTTTTGAATGTACTGAGATAGATGATAATTTCTTGCGTTTTGACTGAGATTTTTATTAAATTTTATAGTTTTGTAGCCGTTTGATTTTTATTAATATATTTAAGCTGCCGTTTATCAAAGTGGGCTTACGAAGAGGGTCTTGGATCTCCGGTGCTTATATTTGCTGAAGAAAACGAAACTACCAACTCCTTGACAAAATCCTTATAATAGCCAGGTTAGACAGCTTAACGTACTCTTCAAGAATCTGGGAAAACCAAGAATGATCCTGTAGTCTTATTCCGTCTAAAATATTGTTGATATTCAATTCACAATTGCATCCATGAGCAAAGAACAAAACAACCTCCACTCAATACCTCTATAAAATAACAATAGATGTTCCAACAATTGAATGTTCCATCTTTATAGGTGTAAGGAGTATGCATCGGTTCAAGTCTAACTGCAGCTGATAATAAGTGCATTAGTATACACCACTGCTAAGGCTGTGTCTTCAACGAAGATGTGCTAGGTAACGCTGAGATGAGTGGTGTGCTACCAAAACAGTACAATTTTGACTATCCAATTGCTCCAGAAGTTAGTAAACTTGTCTTCTAGATAAAACGTCAACTGATCTATTTCTAAAGAATGACGTATCAGATATACCAGGCAAATGTGTGGGGGAAAGTCGGTCGAATTGGAGACATCCTAAGAAACGGAAAGGTTCGAAGTACCCGATACCGACGATCATGTATGAAAAGAATAATGAGTGTAGAGGAAGCGCGTGAGGTTTGTAAGGATAGGAGCAAGTGGCGTTCTGTTGTCTCTGCCTACCCTGATGGGAAAAAGGCGTGAGTATATGTATGTATGTTCTATTTCCACAGAAAGATCATGAATCTCGCTACCACAGGTTTCACACTGCCTTACAAAATACGACGAGATTAGTTGGAACGCAGTCCACCGGGCACGATTAATAAAATTATCTTATTAATCGATTATCTTGTCCTGCATTGCTATTCGCTGATGAGCTGAAGATTTATAATAAGATAAACGAGACCGGAAAACTGGTTTGCAACATTAAATGTTGGAGGAGGAATGGATGGTAAATTGAATGAAGTATGCCAGATGATGGATGATAGAAAGATTGATGTTCTATGTGTAAACTAGACAAAAAGGAAAGGTTGTGGCCCCACCAAGCATGACAGCTTCACGGCTTATTGGTCTGGGGTAGACAGTACCACCAGAGCCGGTTTAATACTGTCTGCGCGAATGAATGAGTGCGTTAAGGAATTTGAATGTGTAAATGCTAGGCTATTGTGGATGAGAATGAAAGTAGGACTTACTCGTCTCTTTATTGTAGGGGTTTACGCCCCGGTCAATATAGTAGCGGGTATGTCACAGCGAGAACAAGACGAAAGGCAGTATTTTTGGAGAATTTAAGAGCGATTTTGAGGAAATGTAAAGATAACGAAAGATTGATCTTGTTAGGTGATTTCAATGGATGGGTGGGAGTAAAACGAGATGGATTTGAAAGGGTTTTAGGTGGATTTGGTGATGAGAGTGTGAATGAAAATGGAAAAGTATTGCTTGAGGTTTGTTTAGAGTGGAGCCATTGTGTGACAAACACCATGTTTGATCACAAAAAGAAACACATGTATACGCGTGAGGCTAAGAATGTTAGAAGAAGTATGATTGATTTTGTAATTGTAGATGAACGTTTGAGAAATAATGTGTTAGATACAAGGGTGTATCGAGGGATCGGTATCCACACATACCACTTCTTGGTGATGGGCCGGATAAGTGGGCTCTTTAAAGGATGGCGACACCGAGAACATAATGAAAATAGGGTCTTGGAAAGAATAAAAGTAGAAAATCTGAAAGATGAGTATAAGCGAAGATTGATCGCAAGATTTGAGAGGTTCGATGGCATAAATGATATGGAAGAATTATGGCAATCTTTTAAAGAAGATATAGTATGTGTAGCGTCTGAAGTATGTAGTGTGATCAAGAGAAGGAAAATACGAAAGGTTAAGAATACATGGTGGGAGAAGGATGTACAATCAGTAGTGTCAGATAAGAAGAAAGCTTGGTTAGATTGGTTGGCTGCCAGAGCAAATGAAAGAATGGGAAAGGCAACGAGTGATGACATAGATGAAGCAAGAAAGAAGTTTGTTAGGTCAAAAAGAATTGTGAAAGGTATTGTTAAAAGGAAAAAAAAGAAAAAGAAAGATGAGTTTGATAGCAGACTATCTGAAGATTTCTGGAGAAACATAAAGTTTTTCTGGAAATCCGTTCGTGCAGTTCGAGGAAGAACTCAATCCTCAGAATACACGTCAATCAGAGACAAGAATGGAAAGATACTGAATGGTGAATCATGCGTGCTGAAGAGATGGAAGGAGTATTTTGAAGATTTATTTGAAAGAATGGCGATAGAGACATCGATTGACGAAATAAATGGTAATAATAGCAATGATGAAAGCAATATTGGTGTGGATGAGATTGTGAAAGCGTTGGGAAGTATGAAATTTGGTAAGGCTGCAGGATATGACAGGATTACAGTTGAAATGCTGAAGGCTGGACAGGGCTTCATAGTTGGTCAGCTGCAGCGCTTATTTAACTTGTGCTGGAGCACCGGCCGAGTACCTGATGACTGGGCCACAGCTGTGGTTGTGCCTCTTTATAAGGGAAAAGGCTCGCAACAAGACTGCAAGAACTATAGAGGCATTAGCATTCTCAGCATCGTTGGCAAATTGTTTGCGAAGGTACTGATTGAAAGAGTTATGGAAGTAACCGACAAGAAAATATGGGACGTACAAGCAGGATTCCGAAAGGGTATGGGGTGCACGGATCAAGTCTTTTCCTTGCGGTGCATAGCCAAAAAATTCTTGACCAAAGGTCAGAAGGTCTATTGCGCATTCGTGGATTTGGAAAACGCTTACGATAAAGTGGTGAGAAATGAAATGTGGTCGGTACTGTCGTTGTATGGGGTGAACAGCAGCCTCATACGAGCTCTGAAATCACTTTGTGAAGATTCTAGAGCTTGTGTGAGGATAAATGGGTCATACACGGTTTGATTTACCATCGAGACAGGTGTTAGACAGGGATATGTAGCGTCGCCGTGGCTGTTCAACCTCTTCATGGACAGTTGTTTGCAAGATTTGAAAAATAGTGACTGTGGATTAAGGATGAATGAGTTACTTGTCAAATGCCTCCTTTATGCTGATGATCAGGTTATACTTGCGTCTTCAGCGGAGGAGTTACAGGAGATGGTAACAATCATGCATGGTGCGTTAGAGGGGAAAGGAATGAAAGTGAATGTAAGTAAATTGAAAGTTATGGTTTTTGAAAAGGAGGAATGCGTTACAGCTTGTAATGTTATGATCGGTGGACAGCGAGTGGAGCAAGTGAATGAGTTTGTATATTTAGGTACGCTGTTTACAAGAGATGGTAAGAATGTAGAAGATATTGAAAGAAGAGTTATTGCGGGTAATAGAGTGAATGAAGCTCTGAAGGCGTTTATGCATAGCCAAGACGTGGCCAAAAAGGCACGTTTGGCGTGCATAGAGGGGTGTTAGTACCTACCCTAGTGATAGTTGGGTATAGCAGAAGAGTCCTGAAAGTAGAATCAATGCTGTAGAAATGAGAGCACTGAGAAGTATGTGTGGTGTTTCTTTGACTGACAGAGTAAAGAATTGTGTGATAAGAGAGTGTTGTGGGGTAAAAGAAGTTTTAGTGACAAGCATCGAGAAAGGTATCATCGAGGATGGATGACGAAAGACTGACCAAGCAGATATATAAGGCAAGTGTGGAAGGGACAGGACGAAGGGGAAGACCTAGGCGGACGTTCTCTGACCAGATTGGAGTCATCCTAAAAACAGGACAGGTTAGAAGCACCTTGAACAGAAGAGCATGCATGAGGAATCTGATGGGAGTGAATGAAGCCAGAGAGATATGTCAGGATCGTTGCAAATGGCGTTCCGTAGTCTCTGCCTACCCCTCCGGGAAACAGGCGTGAGTCTATGTATGTATGTATGTAAACGAGACCACAGATAGTCAGGCCCTTCATCGGGATCTCAATATCGTTATGGACTGGTACCTATCAAACAATATGTGCCTTAATGTGGACAAATATTGCGTTATCTCTTTTACCAGGTAAAAATACAAAATGTTTCACCCTTACTTTATTCAGAACGACGTGTTAAATAGAAAAGAAGTGGTAAAAGATTTGAGAGTTTTATTTGACAGGGAGTTAACATTCCGTTCACATTACAAACATGTAGTAAAGAGAAGTAGCTAATTTCTGGGATTTATTATAAGGTCCACTAAAGAGTTTAAAATACTCAAAGCATCATGTGCCTCTATTTCAGTCTGGTGAGAAGTATCTTGGAATACTTTTTCCCAGTTCGATCTCCTTACTATAAAACGCATATATATAACATAGAGAGAGTACAGAGAAGGTGCTTAAAATTCCTTTCTCGTAAATTCAATTATGGTCGCTTAAATTATGCTGAAAGGTTAAGTAAATTTAATGTTGTCTCCTTGCAAGTCCGGCGTCAGAGATATGATTTGCTATATTTGCATAAATTGGTTCACTCATCTATCGATACACCGGCTTTACTCACTTCTCTCAGCTTTAATACTTCCCACACCGAAATCCTAACATATTTGCAATTCATGCTTATAAAAATAACACGTCATCCAATTGTTAGAATGTGCAGAACATGTAATGAAATTGCACGTGTTAATAAAGAGGATTAAATTATTGCAAAATTTAATAAATATAAAAAGTTAGTATCAGGCATGTATCAGGTGTCCTTAGTACTGAAAAGTTCCAAGTCTAGTCTTTGGTGTAAAGTTTATTTAATAGTGTGACATTACAATCACAGTTATTAGGTAATAAACCTTCTTACGATAACCTAGTGTATCGTTAACGAATCTAAATTTGTTTTGTAACATTTTCTTGTCTTGTTTTGCAAGAGTAATCTGCTTTGATTTATGCATGCTGTGTACACTACCTTAGGATTACTGTTCAGATTATATTATATTATGTTCACTTAACAACTTACTATGTAAAGATTGTAATCTGTTTGTGTACCTATTATAAATAAATAAATGAATAAAAAGATTTGTCCTGGGCAGGAATTGAACCCATCCCCGGTTCATCAATCAGGGTCAGACATTAATAGACACACCAGTGATAAATCAGCAAAACAAACTCTAGAACCTGCTAGGTTCTCCATATCCATATGAAAAAGAACATGAACACGCTATTGATATTTACGCCCAACCTCAAAAACCACAATATAAATATAATAACCCAATTAAGCAAAAGTTTGCTGAAAGGAAACACTGGCTTGCCCTCAGGGCTCCGACTTTGGTTACCTAGCTGTCCTCATAATCCTGACAAATATGTTCCTTTGCAAACCTTTGTAATTTAGCAGTTGCTTATACGGGCCTTCATTTTTCGCTGCCTAAATACTGAATCTTTGAGGATGGAAATTCAAAATTGTTTTTTTTTTATAAACTCACGCCTGTATCCCCGAAGGGGTAGGCAGAGGTGTAATATTACACCCACATTTCGCCATGAATTTTTAGGCCCCACGTAATAGGGGGTGAGCCTATTGCCGTACCGGGACATTACCAGTCTCCGTGCTGCTACTGAGAATTTCCTAACGGAAAAATCCAATTTGCCCGACCCGGGAATCGAAGCCGAGACCTCCCAATCCCACGTGCACATTTATACCGCCAGACCAACGAGGCAGTTGAAAATACATTCAAGATAATTTTAAGACGCAGATTCGTTTATAAATGCTCTATAATTAAATTATAGATCAAGAGCATTAAACATAAATTCAAGAATATAGAACACTTGTAGTGCCCTTTATTTGTAATGCGATCAATCGACTAATTTGTCTGCAGTTTACGAAGAAGGTTTTGGTTGACACAGGAGCATTCGAATTGTTACATCACGTGACCACACTGAGCTAAAAACTTGTTTATTATACGCTCGCTGGCGCGCGCCGCTGCCGCAGCGCCACCACCGGCCAACACGAGTACCCAAGTGGTCGGTTTTATGTAGATGCAATTTGTAAACAAATCACTGTGACTTTAGGTATATTAACAACTCGTACCTTTATAACTTATTACTTACTAGAGGACGCCAGCAGCTACGCCTGCAATTTTTTTTAATTTACCCGTTTTGGTCGATCCCGTGGGAATTTCGGGAAATCCCTTCTTAGTGCACCTCTACGGTCCCCAAGGAACATACATGCCAAATTTCAGCTTCCTGCGCCCAATAGTTTCGGCTGTAGCGTGTCTGTCAGTCAGTCAGTAACGCAAGGATTTTATATATTAAGATTAAGTACTAACGTTTTTGTATTTCTTTATTGTGTACGTGTAAGTATAAGCTGCTTTTATTTTTATTTTTTTTTTTCACTAGTTAAGTTTATAATTATGTACTTTACGTTTTTTGCGTCACTGACGTCACTTGGGGCAGGCATTGAAAACCAGCAAGTCGTATCGCGGCTAACGTCACGGACGACGCATCGCTGAATGTCTGCCTTATTGTCACATCGGCGGCGTACAGTTATATTTTTTTAATGTGGGTATGGCTCGAAATTGTCGTGGGTGATGTTGATGTATTAAATGACATTATGTATCTACCTACCTACTGTATTTATATGCACCTGTTTATTTATGTAACTAATAATTGTACGTTGTTATGATGTGAGAATAAATGAATTACTTATTTACTTACTTACTTACTTAAAGTTTTTGGGTTGTACAGGTAGCTGCTGCTCAACACAAATGTTTGATCTGATAATAACTTTCACTTTCATTGCCCATTTGACCACTTTATTCTAACTCACACGCAGTAGTAACAACGAAAGAGATATGTATGATTCTTTTCTGATATATCTCGTCATAGTCAATTTAGCAACCATTAAAATAAAGAAACGGACATTTGTTGGTAATTCTAGTAGATAGTTTTATGGCTCATGTATTAAGAATTTGTCCTAGAAGACGATCAAATCAAATGTATAATCGTAGTTGGAGTGACCACACCAAAGTTTTCTTTCAACATTTAAACTGAAGGTGTTACTATGTAATGGAACGTATAAATTCAAATTCAGCATATTGATGATTTCTGATCACATGGTCGCGACTGAAGCATATAAACAATCTAGTTTGCTACCAGTTGTAAATTTCTGAAAGTTTTCTGAGCGTTTTAAGCAATCTTTTTGAAAAATACTGGATAAATACTTCAAGTATCTCATATAAATAATATATATTCTTTTGTTGTCAAAGTTAATTTAAAACGGTATGGTAACACGACTACTACAATCAGTCAGTAGGGTTGCTGGAGCGTTTTGCTTCTACTACTTAAAGCGAGAGCAAGAGCGTCTTGAATTTATATTCTTACAAGCATCAGTGCACCTGCTACTTTAAAGCAAACTCATGCGTCTAGTTCTATTGTACTCTTTCTATGCAAATATTATGTAAGTAAATACACACTATTTGAAAAATCAAAAAAAAAAAAAAAAAACAAAATCAAAATCATTTATTCATCTAGGTCACAATGTGACGCTTATGAACGTCAATTTTAAAATTAAATTACTTAATGCTTCTACATTTACATTTACTGCCTCGTTCGCAAAGCAATAGGTAGAGCCACGAGAAAGAACGGGCAATAAAACTCGAGGCCACTCTTTTAAATCGCCAATATTATGGTACATATTTTCATTTTTGTAAGGAGCTGCAACTGTTACACATTGTACTAAATTACTTGTAGATAGTAATCAGTTACAGACATAATACTTAAGCAATTAATGTAGTTACTAAATGACGTGATTTAGTTAGCCTTCCAATGCGAATATTGTGTAACAGGAGCATCCACTTACGACTTATAATGTATACAACTCGTGACCATGTTCAGAACTATGGTGGAAATGTATGTTACAGAAGTGACGGTATATGAATACACAAAATTACAAAAACTTTAGTTCACAGACCATGATAACGAGTTATCTTCATCTTACAGTACAGTAAATTAAAAAAAAAATAATTGTGGAACAACAATGCAAATGTAGATGTAGTAAGTAGAATGACCTAATTATGATAAACGAATAATAATTTAAAAGAACTAGAAATGTTATATAATGATAAACTGAAAAATGCTAAGTATCTATATAAATTCTAAATAAGTAGTAGATCATGAGTTGTCTAGTGTAAGTGACCATCTATCCTTGTCACTGAAATAATCATTAATAGTATAATAACCTTTCTTAATAAGGCAGTCTTTTATTTTAGCTTTAAATGTACTAAATGGTAATTCTAAAAGACTAATTGGTATTTTATTGTATATACGGATACCTAGCCCTACAAAAGAATTATTAACTTTATGTAAACGATGATAAGGGGCATATAACCTATGCTTGTTTCGAGTATTTATATTATGTATATCACTTTTTGAGGTAAATAAACTTATATTTTGCCTAATGTACAAAATATTAGCAAATAAAAATTGCGAGGCTACTGTAAGAATTCCTATAGACTTAAAGCGTTCCCTAAGAGTATCTTTTGCACCTAACATGTATATTGCTCGTACCGCTCGTTTCTGTAGAACGAAGATATTCTGAATATCCGCTGCTTTGCCCCATAACAAAATACCGTAGGACATAACACTGTGAAAATAGCTAAAATATACTAAACGAGCCGTGTCGATGTCAGTAAGTTGCCTAACTTTTCTGACGGCATACGCAGCAGAGCTGAGCTTTCCTGCTAGACATGCTATATGTGCACCCCATTGTAACTTATTATCTAATGTAATACCTAAGAACACTGTAGAGTCTACTGTGTCAAGTTCCTCCCTATCTAGCATAATATTAGGTCCCAGTTGTCTAACGTTAGGTAAAGCAAATTTAACGCATTTAGTTTTCCTAGAATTAAGTACTAGGTTGTTTGCTGTAAACCATCGTGTAACTTGTAATAGTGCATTATTTACATCATCAAATTGATTTCTATTCCTAACGTATCATCTGCAAAAAGTACGACATCACAGATGTTTTTTAAATAAAAAGGTAAGTCATTAATATATACTAGAAATAGAAAAGGACCTAAAATTGAGCCTTGTGGAACGCCTAGCTGTATAGGTAATTTAGAGGATGTAGTCCCATTTACATCGACACACTGAAATCTTTGCCGCAGGTACGAATCGACAACACTAAGTGCGGTTTTCTCTACGCCGTAGTGGCGGAGTTTACGCAGTAGTGTGTCGTGCTGAACGCAGTCAAATGCTTTAGATAGGTCACAGAACACTCCAATAGCATTCTTTGATGACTCCCAAGCACTATAAACGTGTTTTATGAGAGCAACACCCGCATCAGTAGTGGATCTACCTTTAGTAAACCCGTATTGATCTTTGTGAAGCAGACTATTTAAATTGAAGTGGCTTAATAGCTGCTTTAAAAGAATCTTTTCAAATATTTTACTAAATGCCGGCAAGATAGATATGGGCCTAAAATTATTAATTTCATTTTTACTGCCAGATTTGAATAAGGGTATAATTTTACTTAATTTCATCAAATCCGGAAATACGCCTAGGTCAAAGCATTGATTAAAAATTATAGATAGGTAAGGCGCAACAGTCTCAACTATAGTACCTAAAATTTTAATTGAAATGCCCCAAAAGTCGCCGGTATTTTTAATATTAATTGAATTATATGCGATCAATATATCTCGCGGGGTAACGTGCTCGAATCTAAACACGCTCTTGCATTCAGGTACACTGCTAAGCAAAAAATTTCCAGCGTCTAAAGATGATGATTGTAAAGAGCTAGTAGTTGTTAAAGGTATGCTCGCAAAGAAACTATTGAACATATGCGCTACTTGAGTTTTGTTAGTGACTAATAAATTGTTTTCTTTTAGTTCAAATTGGTTTTCCCGTGGTCGAGCTCTTCCTGTTTCATTATTTATAATGCTCCACGTTTCTTTAATTACATTTGTTGAATGCTTAATTTTACTACTAATAAATTTAGATTTTGCCATAATACAAACTTGTTTAAAAATTTTTGAGTACTTTTTTACATAATCTCGAAAAGGTGAGTCAAATCTATGTTGTTTCATACCATATAATTCAAATAACTTGGCTCTACTTTTGTATATACCTATAGTGGCCCACTGGTTGAAAGATCCCATAGTACCCTTTAGTGTGACAGTTTTACTCTTAAAAGTATTTTGAAATTCATTATTTACTAGTCCAAAAAGTGAGTTATAAATTGTATTTGGATTTTGTGAGTTTAATATTGAGGTATTGAGTTTAGCAATAATATTATTTTTGAAACGTATTAGACGATTTGTAGTCTAAGGCCTACATTCTACTATACGTGATTTATCATATGTTGAACAGGGAAAACTAGCTATCTGTCCACGGTGATCAGAAGGGAGAGAACTAATTACTACTGGGTTTGTGGCAGCACAAGAACTAAATATGTTATCCAAACAAGTAGAAGATGTTGCATATACTCTAGTAGGTTCACAGAATAGGTTACTTAAATTAAATGACTTGAAAAGATTCAGAAATCTAATACTCTGTGAAGAATTCTCTAAAATATTAATATTAAAATCGCCACATACTATAATATTCTTATTACTACATTTAATTTTATTGATAGCATCTTCCATAACAGTCTCAAATAGATTATAGTCACCAGAAGGAGGTCGATATACACAAATTACTATATATAGGTCTAGTTCCACACAGGATAACTCAATAGTGCGCTCAATAGATAAATTAACAATATCTTTACGTTCCTTACATTTTAATAAATTTGAAGTTATTATGAGAGAACCGCCTCTAATAGCCTGCATTCTTATATACGAACTCTGCACCATATAATATTCATTTATAACAATAAGCTCATGATTCTTTAACTAATGTTCAGTTAAGCACAAAAACTTAACATCATATTTTTCTAGAAATAAACTTAACTCTAATTCTTTGCCAGATAGGCCCTGCATGTTTTGGTGTACTATATTCAAATACTGCAGCCTAACTGTTGTCCTATCTTGGAGTTTAAATCACAAGACGTGTCAATAAAAACGTTGTTAGTACAAGTACTAACCCTATCAAATAAATTGTAAACACAAGGGTCTTTTCCTTGCTGTAAATTGTATGCTAATAGTTTAGCAATCTGTCGCTTAATATAAAATGGCAGATACATTGTATCTTTTGTTAAAGTAAATTTACTAATAAATTTATTAGCGTCAAAAAACAATATTGCGTCACTATGACGACAAGTTATATTATATAATAACATATTTAATTTGTGTATGTGCATGTTTTGTGTATATGTTAAGTCATTTGAGTATGGCAAAGCACATAAAATAAATTTACAACTAAATCTGGAATTAAGGTCTAATAACATTTCAACACATTCTATCATATGCTGTCTTTTTACAGTTAAACTGTTACCAAACAACAATATGGCCGTACTACTCTCATCTAAGGGGTGCAACTTAATCTGATTAACTAAACTACTGTAACTATCCCCTGGCCTACAATAATTTATAACACACTGATTTGTATACTCACAGAGAAGACTACCAAAATTATGACCTAGCCTATCAGAAAAAATGTATGTTTTGTTAGTTGATCTTGAAAACCTAGATTTAATCATATTTGATTGTGAAGAGGATTGGTTTTGTGGATTATCAGAAAAATTCTCAGGTAGTATGGTACTCAATGGCTCTGCTGGGGTTGGAGTGTGAGTGTGAGCACAAGGACATAAGAGCTTATTGGTCAGAGACTCATACATTTCTGCATTACATCTCACCAAGTCTACTAGCTCACCTGCCTCTACTATACGCTTGCTCAGCTCTTGTTGAGAAGCTTGATATTTGTTAAATAGTTCATTTAAGGTGCTCTCCCTAAGTACTAGTTCTTCCCTCAAGCGATGAGTGTCAGTATCATGCACTACCCTACTATGTTCTAAACTTCTAGAGTACTTAGATAGTTGATCAAGTAAATAAATGCGCTCCTTTCTGAGATTTAAATTAACCCTATGCACATTATATTTCTTCATAGATTTATGACATCTTTTAATTAGTTTATTAACTTTAATATAGCGTTTAAGTTTTTTGTGACTTGAAAAGCTGGGTCTCATGATAATGGTATCATCCCTGGTCAGGTCTATTGTCACAACAGGCTCCCTAATACACACATGATCAGGCTCACTACTAACCAACTCATGATATAGACTGCAGGTATTCGCTATCTGTTCACTGTGTTTAAGAGTTTCTAAGTTAGAGAAAAGAAAATACAAACATTCTTTAGGGGTGTGCTTCGTCTGTAATGTGTATAGTTTCTAAGAATTTATGATTATATTTCTAAGTGATCTTGTTACCATAGTACATCTCGCAAAATGTACATATATTTCTATTTTCTACATATCCACACGTAAACGGTTCGCTACTCTGCACATTATTCGAACACCACTATCGGAGAGCACCAGTCTATTACTAATCTGCTCCGTAAGCCTGGCTGGAGTGTAAATTCAAACACATCCGTACCTCGTGAAGGTATCAGGGCGCTTTCACAGCGCTTTAGGCTGAGTGAGTACCGCCTGTCTAATGGTGTTGGACGTTGCTACTACGAGGGGCTGTAGTTTATGAACAGTTGTAACTATAGTTGATAGTGACTATCCAATATCTAACTCAATGAAATCTATCTATTCTGCCAACGCCTACGTTGGCAGAATAGATAGATTTCATTGAGTTATGGATGATGATGGATAGTTATTTTATATGTTTGCTTTAGGTATATATTACTACTAGAGGATGCCAGCAGCTACGCCTGCATTTATATATAATATATTATATATATATAATAATAATAATATTCTACCACATTCACACAACACCATCTAGTCGCAAACTAAGCAGAAGCTTGTACTATGGGTACTAGATAATGGATAAACATACATAATACTTTTTTTTTGTAAATATATACATAATATGCATAGAAACACCCAGACCAAGACAAACATCCATGTTCATGCATACAAATATTTGACTTGAGCGGGAATCGAACCCGCGACCTTCGGCGTAGCAGTCGCTTACACTCTCGCGGCGCCAATCGGTCGTCGATTTTTCTATCGTCGATTTTTTTTAATTTACCCGTTTTGGCCGATCCCGTGGGAATTTCGGGAAATCCCTTCTTAGTGCACCCCTACGGTCCCCAAGGAACATACATGCCAAATTTCAGCTTCCTGCGCCCAATAATTTCGGCTGCAGCGTGTCTGTCAGTCAGTCAGTAACGCAAGGATTTTATATATTATGATTATATTTGACTACATACATCGATATTCAGGTTATGGTATGACCGAATGTAGTTCATAAGATTTCGGATCGAGCGAAAAGTATATTTTTATGGTTTTATAACTTCATGCCTAAGAAAGCATGTGAAGTTGTTTAGCACATTTTAACCTTTTCTTCCCGACCTCTTGTGAATTACGTTAAAATCCCTTATTATTGCACCCCAACCGTCCCCAATGAACATACATGCTAAATTCAAGCTTTCTGCGCCCAATAGTTTTGCCTGTGCTTTGTCTGTCAGTCAGCCAGTAACGGGAGAACTTTATATCATAATAATATACAGATATATGTATACAGATGAAATGTTGAATCGTGTTCCCAGAAGTTTGTACGCTCACACATTTAAAGTTGTAACCACATACTAACTCGTACATAATCAATCTGTTCCAACCGTATCATGTGACTTGGTAAGTGAAGGACCAACATTTACGAGTTGTTCCAAAGTTTGTCAAATATTCCGACAATCATGAATAACTTCACGTGTTGGGAAGTTTGGACCCAAGAGTTATTGTGGGCAAATGTTTGCTGTAGGATAAGGTAATACTCAAATATTATTGGATTTGGCGGATAGGTGCTTGAAAAGACGATTTCACAAAAAGTACCAACTTCTGTTTGCGGTGTATAATTTCAGTTCAAATAGTTAGATAATAAATGATCATCATCGTCCTAGCGTCATTCGGGTTTGCATCCAAGACTGTCACCTCGGAACCTGAAGACCGCTTTCCTGTCTAACCAGATATGACAGCATATTATATATGTTTTCCACAGAGCGGCTTTAGCAATAGGCACATATCCCAAAATAATTCTGCAATATGTTTTAATTTGCAAGAAACCTTATCTAACTAAATTTATTAATTTGTGTCTGAAGTTGTTAGTTTCTCTAAACTAAGCTAACCACTGACAGTTTGGTTTCACGCTCCCCTTTTCACCTAGCTACGTATCTTAACCCTAGAACTTGTGTGAAGAGGGGCCTTCGAACTTTATCTGACACCCTTAGGAGCCATTTGTATTTAATTACGATTGATAACGTTGCTATGTAGTGTAAAATGTTGTAAATATTGAACAAAAATAGGAAACATAATTTAATAAGCTGACATCATACAGTCTTTCGCAGTCCACTGTTGGACATAGGCCGCACCTTATTCGCATCACAGTGGTATTTTGAGTCAATCGGATTTGTATGATAGAGTTCAATGTCCAGTTTGCCGTATCTTCGCAAATATAATATTTCCTTCGTCTATTTTCCTTAATCGTCCCTTACAACATACACGAATGAAATAGGGTAGTGACATTATGTATGTACTTTAAATCCGTCATAGCACGGATCTGAGAATCTGTACACAATTAAGTATAAAAAAGAACTCCTGTTGAGTTTCTTGATAGTTTTCTCAACATCCACGTCCCAAACTGGTGGTAAGATAAATATGACGTTTCATAATTGCGTAGGTACTTATGTACTTGCAAGAATTCACACGAAATAAATAAGTATTTCATTGACTACTGTGATACATTATGGAGCATGATTCATCAATAAAACATGTGTGTAAATAAAAGTTAAAACAGAACATTAAATACTTGATTTGTTATACGGTTCTTGGTAAATTAATATTGCTATATATTTTTTACTTAAAATACATATATCAGTATTCTGTATAGACTTACAACCTGAAATTAATGTTTGTACTGGACATTCATTTTAGTAGCTATCTATTTGTTGCTTTATTTAGCAAGCTAGCTTCTACTTGTGGGCCCGGGCTCAAGTTGAATTACTTTATAAATGTAAATTACGTGAGTAGGAGCCATTAAATAAAATCTTAATATATAAAATCCTTGCGTTACTTACTGACTGACAGACACGCTACAGCCGAAACTATCAGGCGCAGGCAGCTGAAATTTGGCATGTATGTTGCTTGGGGACCGCAGGGGTGCACTAAGAAGGGATTTCCCGAAATTCCCGCGGGATCGGCCAAAACGAGTAAATTTAAAAAACATGCAGGCGTATCTGCTGGCTTCCTCTAGTTAAATATAATATCTTCTTTAGTAGTTCAAGTCAAAATACTCCCAAAAATGACTTTTCTTAACCGCGCTTTTTAACACCATCCCATGTTACATCCAGACAGACAGTCTTGTTAACCGAGCACTTAGTACTTAATAATATTAGTAGAAGCTTAGTTATTCTATTAAAAGCGAGTTATGAACTTACCAAGAACAACTAATTAACTAAAGCAAACTAAATTGTTACGAGATTTCATTGACATAACAAGATATTTGTACAATGCCCTTCGCATTAATATGGTCAAACTGATACGTCTGTTAAAAGTGTTTCATTTAAAAATCAAGACAACTGGATACGGTCTATGGTTATTTTAATTTTCTTTTTGGGTGACTCCGAACTCCGAACTCAAAAACTCCTGAACCATAGGCTATTGGAGTTTCGGAGTTCGGAGTTTCGCAGAGATTAGAGTTATATGCTCGACATATTTTGTATGGAGCTTACGTCTAATATGTATCTCAAATCTCCAAATCTATGTATAGATCGAATATTGAAACCAGCTGTAAGCCGCCTGTGGGTTTGCGACAATACTTACCTTACTATTTATAGTTGTACCGAGACAAGCACCGGAACCGACGGATTTACTTTTCCTCGGAAGGACGGTAGCGCTCAGGGGGCCAATTCTCCTATTTTTATATGACATTGATTTTGTATTTTGAATTGACTCAGAAGCGGTATTCAGATAACCTAATGTCATTATCGTATAATTTGAAATAAACATTTTGTCGTTGACACATATTTTGACACTTGTTTCAATTTACGATCTCGTTACAACTTCGTTCAATTATCAGACAATTTAGAAGAATACGCTTTTTGTGACGTAAGTATGACACTGACTTGATATCTAAACTATATTTATTTAGGACAATTGGGCCCCTGATGTAAATGCGACAACAAGCCGTCACCTATACAAGTTTTATTTCGCCGATCTGTTTCAGACGGCAACTCAAGCTACGTAATAGGCGCAACGCCTGTTGGTTATACGACGGGTAGACGTGATCCCTTACACGTTATTTATGAGACCCATCCAAAAGCGTGACTTCTCCCAACGTTGCTTTACTTTACCGATCTGTCACAAACGTCCAGTGAATACACCCTAGGAGCACCACGCCTATCATAATAGTTCGATAGGTAGTGTTCACTTAAACGTTATTTATGAGGGATATAGCTTTCCTAGTTTCAACCCTTCGATCCGGCTCAAATGTAGAAGAGCTGTACAATTACATAATCAAAGGCGTAACTACTTCATTGAAAATTTGTGTTAATTGATGGACCGCTAGTGTGCTAAATGATGGACTCCTTGTCCCCCTTTGGGTTGTTGATTAGGAGGCTGCCTGCTTCGAGCTGTTCAGTTAGAGAGGCGTAGTTGCAAGCTCTAGCGAGCTAATAGCTTAAGAGCTGTCAAATAAGCATTCGCGCGTGTAAACTGATAAGTGGCAGCGAACTCGCTGTGGGGATTATGCCTATCTAGCCATATCATACAAGTATACTTCTAGTACTGTGCAAATCTCTTAGGAAGTTAAAGTATTAGTAATCATAAAAGTGTTGTACCGAGACTACACGAAAATCGCGAAATATATATAAGTCGCGAAATAATTGCGCACAATTTACCTTGGTTAAAGTTCAATGAATAGCTCATGTTTCGGTCGCAGTTATGACAAGCTCTGAAACAAAAGTTTAATCAATTTCTAAAAGTTAGCACGTTGTAGAAATCACGTTGTAGTTATACCACTGCATAGAACATAACAATACTGTAAAACTGTGTTTTTAGAATGATAGGAGACAGTTTAATATAGCATTTACCTCTTTGTCATTCATTTTCTTTAAAAAATAGGTGATATTGAATGTGTTTTGGGTAAAGCTTACGTAATCAGTAAACAGAACTGACCCTCAGCTTACTAGCAACTTTAAAGATAAATGCTACTCACATAAACTATTAATTACCTTTACGTCTAATTACTGTTAAGCCTCAACATACATAACGTTATTCATTAACACGCAAACGATCCATAAATCATGCTTAAGTAGTAGACGAGTGCTGATTTCAGCTCAAATGACCAAGCTTGCCTCGAATAGCTTCCATATAGAAGGTGCCTTACCTCCCATTTTACACGTAATGACAATGTATCTGCACAGTTTTATGATGATTAGTTTAGCAGTTATGGTGTAATAGCTTAACAATTTTGGGTAACTAGAGCTACAGACAAGGACCTTTATTTGGTAAACAGTCTATAGATGATAGTAGCGTAATATCAGAATGGCAGGACAAGCAAAATGCCAATGGCTTTTGCCTCAGGGAGCCCTTTTCTGGAAAGGTCGGCGAATACAGGTAGATCCTGTAATATTCCTACTAAACAAAAACAATAAGAAGTAATCCAATGTACCTACATTTGTAATGAAAAGCGTCTGGGTGTAATTTACATAATATATCTTAAACCTAAAATGTATAATTTTAGCCTTTTTTTAAATTTTACATTCAATTCATTTGTAATTTGCCCAAAACATAATTAGCTAAAAATACCTTTTCTGCTCATCTTAATCTTAATTATAGTTAGGTTACAAATAAATAGTTATCTTAACATTCATATTTGTAGACAAAAACTTCGTAAAAATTAACGAATATTTTCTAGAAGTCATCATTCGGGCATTGTAGGAGTCGAGACCATTTTCTTTTCTAATTAATTTTGAAAGAGCATAAGCTTTTGCAAACACTATGTTTGCAAAGCACCTAAATAAATAACAATCCATAGACATTAAATATTAATAACCCTTTCTTCTCAAAATAGTTAAGCAACTATCCAGTTTTGTACATCAAAACAAGCTTTTGAGTCCTTTGCAATCTGGCTTCAGACCTAGCTATAGCACTACCTCCACCCTCCTTAAAGTGACTGGCGATATTAGGGCGGGTATGGAGGAGACGAAGGTCACTGTGTAGGCCCTGGTTGACTTCTCGAACGCCTTTAATACCGTTAGTCACGACATCCTTCTGCCAATCCTTTCCCATCTTCTGATCTCGCCTGGTTCACTGGAATGGTTCTCAACGTATCTTCAGGGACGACAGCAGGCGGTCCGCGTTGATGAAATTTCATCAAGTTGGCGTGATCTTAGCTCTGGTGTCCCTCAAGGTGGCATACTCTCTCCTTTACTTTTCTCTATTTTTATTAACCTCTTGACCCTTAGACTTCAATGTTCGTATCATCTTTACGCCGACGACTTGCAGTTGTACTCCCAGGCGAGAGTGGATAACGTGGCTTTGGCGATAGCAGAGGTGAACAGAGATTTGGACACTATTTTGGCATGGTCCAAAGATTTCGGCCTTGACGTCAATCCTGCCAAATGTCAAGCCATAATCGTAGGCAGTCAATGCATGATACGCAGACTAGACTTAACAACCATGCCTCCGGTCACGTTTAATGGGCTAATAATTCCGTTTAGTCTTGTCGTCAAAGACCTAGGATTGCATATTGATTCCACTCTCGACTGGCAAGTAGGTTACTAGTGTTAGTCAGAGAGTCACCGGTACTCTCCGCGCCTTATATCGCCTTAAGAATTTTCTGCCTCCCAAAACCAAGACAATGCTTGTGCAGACCTTAATCATTCCCTTAATCGACTATGGTGATATGTGCTATTATGACCTGAATGCAGAACATCTCAACAAATATGACCGACTTCTAAATAACTGCATTCGATTCATTTATAATCTTCGCAAGTATGATCACGTATCTGCTTTCCGTTCTGAACTCAAGTGGTTACCCATAAGTCAACGCCGGAGTTTGCGTGCTCTTACTACTCTCTTTTCTATTCTTACTGTCCCTTCTCCTCCTGATTACCTAAAAACATACTTTCAATATCTCTCTTCTACTCATGAAAGGGAACTTCGTTCTTCTCACAATTTACTCCTTGCTTGTCCTACTCACACTTCTGGTTTTGTCAATTCCTCCTTCATAGTTCAAGCTGTACTGCTTTGGAATAGGCTCCCTCCTGAAGTCAGAATGTCCACCAACCGTTATGCATTCAAAATGAAAGTCCGAGAGCTCCTATTTAGTAGATTGAGGGAATCAGCACATCTTTCGCATCAGTTATAGTATATTATATATATGTGTATATATATTATATAATTATGTATTTATATATGTATAGTACTTATTTAGATATCTATAATATGTATTTATTATATATACTCATATGTTGCAGTATTTATCTGACTACTATAGGTACATATAATTACATATAATTATGTATTATCTAAATTAGGTATCTGGTTTATATAATATATTTCTTTTATCATTATTCGACTTTCTACACTGCTTCGAATGCACCTACCACATTTATTTCTGCACCACCTAAAGGTCGACTGTTAGAGAATGCCTAATGGCATTAAGTCCACCCATGTACACTTTAGTGCATAAAGATTAAAATAAATAAATAAATAAAATACTCAAAAGCTTCGAACACATGCATAAATAAAATCTTTTTGCACACTTGCACGGGGCATTCTCTGTTTCATTTGAAATGAATACGCTGTGGTTGCCCATATTTCCCAAGGGTCCATATTGTGAACTATCCATATATAGTACCGTTTTATATATTTTTATTTTACTTTTTTAGGTAGTTGATAAGTTACTTTATGGGATAAGTGGGATGAAATTTTAAGAGTTGATTACTTTAAAAGTTATATTGCTCAAATACTTTGTCAAGCTGCGATTCTTTTGTGGCGATACTTCACCAATGCTTAACTATTTGTAATGATTCTTACATCATACTAGTGTATAGTCTTGCGAACTTAGAAATATTAAACAAAAATACACAAGTAACACTTTGACTATTTAAATGGCGACATCGTAAAAAGAGGGAAAACACATAAATACTCTAAGTAACGTTTACATTACGTACGATATGAGTTAAAGACGATATTTATGATAGGTCACTCGTTTAATGTTGTTTTTGGGAAAATATAGTCGCCCGAGGAAAATGGATGGGTAAACAAATGTCTGTGATAGTTATCGTTAACTAGGCACTAACGTCCCAGGAAATAGGCTACGAACGTCTAATTCATCGCAAGATAGAAAATGTTTTGGGTCTATTTAGCTGCTACGAAGGCTTGCTGTATAAACACATATAAATTGCAATTATGTTCACAACGATGTTATTCACAGTATTATTCATATTGTCGTTTTACTGTATTACAAAGAGAATTAGTAGCATTTAACGTTTATACCATACCAATTACTTAATCGAAAGGTAACTAGGGGTAATGACGCATTTGCAGCTAATTTGTTAACTCGAAATGTCTACTATATTTTACAATTTCATTGAACTACTGCAAGCAACAAAACCCGTCCTAAAAATCCCAGACTATGATCTGATTAAGTCAGCCAATTTTTTATGGTAAGTAACATACATACACACATCCATATATATCATGGGTATAATGGAGGAACTAAATAACTCAGATTTTGGCCAAATTGACCTTTTACCATTTTCGTGAACCCCAAAATGTGCCGCATCTTTTGGTATAACAAACATTTTTATATCTTAACCCAGTCCAAAAACAAAGCCATTTTTGTGTTTCAATTGTAGAAATAGATATGTATAAATGAACATTTTTACTAGTAGAAAAAATGACTAACTCTACAAATAAATGAATAACTGTGACTTCTGATCACTTGAGTATGAAATCAATTAGCTAAATTGAGTTATTTAGTTCTTCCGCGCACGAAAATATTTTAATGAAACTAGTGAAGTTGAAGGAAAACTAAACAACTTGAGTTATTTAATTTGGGCATTAATGAGCGTTCTCTCGTTTTTAAATAAGTATTTTTATTTATTTCTTCTTAGAGAAAATATAAATTTATAAGAGATTCCAATCAAATAAATGTCAATAAGTGAAATTATTTAATATTTATATTTATAGTATACGCACGTAAGCAAAGTTATCGTGCAATTCAGTAGTACAAATTAGCGCAAAATAATGTAAACCTATAGATCCTATTCTCAAAGTGTGCTCCGCGGAGCGCCAGGGCTCCACGAAGCATCTCTAGAGGCTCCACGACAATTTTGCTCCAATTAAAATAAAATTACTTAATTATAACTAAATCACTAGGTAGCAGAATACATCAAAATGATCGATTTAGATTCTAAACTCACTGCAACTTAACACGTTGACAGTCCCTGCATCACATATGATACAAATTGATCTTTCACCATACGTCCTTGCATCACATATGATACAAGTAGGCGTACAGACTGTGCGCCGTTTATTGGCGAGAAAGTCTGAGTTAGGGAAATAAATAATATTAGGACGTCTAGTGTAGATATTAAGAAAAGTAAAACACCAATGATCCAACAAATTTTTTTTTACTGAAAGAAAATAATGCAAAGACAAAAATCAAACAAAAATTCAATGAAATTTGGTAAAGCATGGGATACAAAATGGCTTATTAAATTGTTTACACTCTGTGTGTACCTAAGGTGATTTCTTCTGAGCTTCTTTTGTGGTGCTGCGAGCATCCTTCAATTTCTTCTAGAAATTAAGACAGTGTTTTCTTGCAATTTTGCCATTAGCTTTTCTAGGTATAGGTCATGAAGAAGTGGGTGGTAGTACCACATATCCTTTTGCCAGTATGATTCTAGAGTAGGAAAATTCAGGAGGCCTGTACACTCCCAAAAACCTGGTCAATTCTTCTGGAGTCACATCTTTCCAACGAGTTAGATGACAATTGCATGTGTTGCTTCTGTCTGACTAACTGTTGCCTTGCATATCGGTTTGTTTCGGCCACCATTAACAGAATGAGATCACGGTCAAAAATAGCAGAAAAATATTCCATAATAAATCGTCATTTACATTGAATAAGGCTTCATGGCGTAGTCCCTCACTATGTTGGCATCACTAAACGATCGGGAACTAATTTTTGCTAAATATTTTCTACAACAATAGATCCGCGATGCTCGATTAATCATTACTGATGTTTATAATTATTTTTCTGCAACTACCGCAAGAAAACTAAAATAATTAGTTAAATGAATACCCACATTTTTTGCATCGACGTCCCTGCATCATATGTGATACACTTAAATTAAGGACGAGACGTCCCTGTATCACATGTGATACATGCTGAAAATAACTGAAATATTACAGTGACGGAGATTTCTAGTATAAATTTATTAAATGTGAAGTGTTTCCAACTACTTTCAATAAAAAAACCGCGGGACGCCACGTGAAGGTTGTTGGATTTGGCCTGGACAGTCAACGTGTTAAAGTAGTAGTACGTGTTATATGCTATGTTTTACCGGCGATTTATTACAATCGGATAATTGTAGTATAAACAGATATACTATTATTAGACATATTAGTTACTAAGGTAGGCAGCGATAGCCTAGTGGATATATCAACAGACTGCCTTTCCAGGGCTCGGGTTAGAATTCTATGCAGTAAATTTTCGAAGTTATGTGTTTAAATTGTTAATTATGGCTTGCCTCGTGCCTCAGAGCAGCTCTTTAAGACTGGGTGGCGTGGGCACCCCTGCCTACTTTTTTCTGACATCAAGATTTGATGTCTTCCAGCCACAGTTGCAGGCTAGGTTTCTTAAAGGCTTTAGTACCGTGGGCCAAATCCATACAGAGCATACTTTTTCATATGTTATTTAGAAATCCGAAGAGTACAAACAGCCGCTGTGGCTGTCTTTTGTGGATTACGAAAATACCTTCAACTCCATTGAAACTGGGCTGTTCTGCAATAAACTGCCTACACTACACGTCTCTCAGAGAGCTATGAAAATGACAATGCTAGTGATTTCGCTGATGGATAATTTCTGGCACGAGATTATCCGGCAGAAGACTAAAGTAACTGACATAGTTC
Organism: Euclidia mi; assembly: GCA_944739405.2. Classification (NCBI taxonomy): domain Eukaryota; kingdom Metazoa; phylum Arthropoda; class Insecta; order Lepidoptera; family Erebidae; genus Euclidia; species Euclidia mi. Next base: position 81,833,247 of record OX123191.2, on the reverse strand, counting down.
AGAGTTATACCAAATTGAATGGGGGAACTTATGGTCTGTGGTTTAAAAGCAGGTTATTAAATTAAGGCCACGCAAAGCAAGCGTAGTGGTGACCGCCAGAATGGATCTTGTGGCATACCCTGGGAAGGCCCACCTCTGGGAGTGATAGGCTGATGAAATGAGTTTAATGAGATAAAGTAGTTAATATAATTTTGTTTGACCATTATTCGCCCCCTTCCTAATATGAAAGCTTACAGGTGAGAAAATACCTCGCGAGATAGCGAGCCAGGCGTGACGTGGCAAACCGATACTCCGAAAAGGTAGACAGAAGTTGTAATTATTACACCCACATTTGGCCATGTCATGCACTTTTAGGTCCTACGTAAAAAGGAGGTATTGACGTTGCCGGGCACATTGCCAGACTTCGTTCTACTACTGAGAATTCGGAAAAGTCAGTTACCTACACTCTTGCCTAATCCGGGAATCGATCGACAGACGCATAGGTTATTTACTGAGCCATGGAGGCAATCAGCGACAAAATAAATATAAAATATAAGATTTATGTCAGTAATATAGTCTTTTCTGCAAATGTGGACCTTTTTGTACAACTTCTGCCTTCAATTTGTCGACTAATAAAGCGTAATATGCTGCAGTAATAGTTATCTCTTTCGTTCTCTCTCCATGAACATCCCAAAAAACAGTAAGCATCACTTTCCCAGCCGAAAAAACGGCCTTTGTCCTTTGGAGTCGTTTCTTCCTTATCAATTTACTGTTTGGAATGTATTATTGTTTTAGGCGTATAATGGTGTATCCAGGTTTCATCTACAGTCATTAATTGGACCATAACTTGGATTTATTAGGCCTAAACTACGCAAACAGTGTCTTAACGTGAGCAAACGCGGCACCCATCGCACTGGGAGCTTGCTCATGCTTAAATCTTGATTTAATATGTAACTAATACATTTGTTGGTCATTTTCATAGCCTCTGCTATCTCTCTTACACAATTCAGCGGTCGTCTAGCACCATTTGGTGAAAATTAGCGAGGTTATTGTAAGTGGTTGCAGTTTTTGGACGTCCCGGACCATCATCTGTTCCCTAGCTATTACGACCAGGTTTAAATTCAGCTGCCCAAATTTAATTGTGGTAAATGATGGAGTAGAGAGGCAGCGATAGCCTATAGGAGGTACCTATGCATCCTTGCAGAGGGTATCGGGTTCGAATTCACGGCACGCACCAATGACTTTTCAAAGTTAAGTGCGTATTAAATTGTTAATTATCACTGGCCACGTGCCTCGGAACACGTTAAACCGTCGGTCCTGGCTGTCTTGAAGTTCTTTGACAGTCGTTATGGGGAGTCAGTACCCTCTAATAAACTGATACTGGTTTAAACCATGGAATATCGCTATCCCTTTGGGTTGCGGAGGTCAAACGGCAGTCGCTCTGTGGAAAAGTTGATATTCTGTCATATCTGGTTAGAACAGTAAGCGGACCTCAAGCTCTAAGTCGTGTACGTGTAAGTCTTGGATGCAACCGGGATAACGCTAGGGCGATGATAATGGAGCAGAGAGTCACCATAAACAGAGTTTTAATCAAATTTAAATGGCGTCGGCATATTGCCTTTTAAAAACAAGAATTTAATGACAGCTTGATACAAAATTTCCCATTTTCACAAAAAACACTCACAGCAACTACTCGTACAAAATAGCTGAAATGTTGGTTACCGCCACAAGAAGTACAATTACATCCACAACACTATTTTGGCGAGTGCCGCTTCCTTCAGGTTGAGGTCGGAAACTTTTTAGACCACCCTAGTATGTTTTAATGCAAAGGAAAGTTATTTTTGTTTTAGTTGATTTTAGAAGATTTTTATAACAAATAATTTATTTGACTTTATTACACAATTATAATATTTTGTTGCCATACGTTATTCTGTTCATTTTGATATTGTAATTTTACGTTTATTTTTTTATATATATAGGTTGTCACAAGACCCATCACCAAGCCAAAGTCTACTCGTTGTGGACATCATGCCAAGTCATACCAACCAAAAATATTACCTGGGAAACTACTTTTTTTTAAGTTTGTATAATGTTACTACTTCCAATCCAGGTTTTTCATTTCATGTGAGATCAATAATCAGTGATAAAATTTCACAAATAAACTTTCACTAAGAATGCCTAACTTTCATGTTTAAATATTTCTTATGGTGAACGCACACCTATCCGAGCCGAACGCGTCGAACGCGTCGAACGAAACGAATTTTAGAATTCTTTATATGAAATCTCATGAAACCTCGCACACTTGTCCGCGTCGAATCGTCCGAATCTGGAAGAACCTCAGAAATCCTAGAAGCATTCGAATGACGTCATCAGATTTGGCGCGGTTAGTGCGGTCGATTCGTCCGATGCGCTCGCATTCTATCAGTTGGGTATGACAGAACAACGCGCGAGTACTATTTCCGCATTGTTTCTTCATATTCCATTAATAAAGCACTGACAAATAAAACCTCGTCAAGATCCATCACAATTCACATGTAATAACAGTGCGACAGGCGTAAAGGAAATGGAAACCATTTGTTCGATGCGCTCGATTCTTTCGGCGCGGTCGATTCTTGCTAATGTGCGAGGCCTCCTTGACTTCGATTCGTTCGACGCGTTCGGCTCGGATAGGTGTGCGTCCAGCTTTAAGGTTCAAAACTCAATAAGTGTACTTAGTTGACCCGAATTCATGTATTCACATTCATATAATGTGTGGGAAAACTGAACAACTACAATATAAAAATAGCTAACTACGGTATGTTTGCAATATCTTGTTTAGAGAGAGAGAGAGAGTTTATATATATTTTTTCTGTATGAATAATCACCATCACTGTAAGAGGTTCAAAGAAGTTGTAAAAGACATAGCAATACAAATGATACCTAATAAAATGAGTCAAGTATTTTCTGCCTTAAATCAAATATCGAAGTTAGAACGCGTTGACCCTTACCCCTGCAGAGTTGCGCGTGAAACTAATGGAACTCAATGTTTATACATAATTATCAAGGTAGTACCTACATATATGACCTAACACTTATTTATTATTCAATAATAGTAGTACTTTCATTGTTATATCAGAAACCGGTACGATAATGTCAATCAGATTAATATTCATGATAACACTAATTTGATTTGAATGAAAATCAATCATACAACGATTTCGTGCTATTTCTTATTGTATAAACTTAACGTTAATTTCGAACTCATGCAACAAGTCTTCGGTAGTATGGTGGTCAGTATCCCCGCCTGTCACGCGGGAGACCGGGGTTCGATTCCCCGCCGGAGAGATTTCTTTTTGCAAATACACTTGAATTTGAAATGTTTTCTAAACTATTTATTTTAAACATTACGCATCTTATCTAACACTTCTATACTATAATAAAACTGTAGAGGTGAAAAAGTCTGTACATTAAAGACATTTTGACGAAAATTAGCTAAAAAATCTAGGAAAATGCTAAAAAGCAATACTTGATAATTTTTAGAATTTATGTCTGTCTGTCTGTCCGACGTCTTTCCCTATGTTGCTAAAGATCTTTAAAATTGCGAAATTGATTTCAATAAAACTTACACTCATGTATAAAGGATACTTAAACCTATAAAATAGTATATGTTACATTACAATCGGTTGAGTGGTTTTCGGTGTACAGCTTGAACCTTGATTCTCTTCAGTAGGTATATAAGCTCTTCAATAACTTTAATAATATACTTACATACTAATCTTTACCTGAAGTTTGACGACTCATCATTGTCTTGCCCTGGTCCCAATTTATTTGGGGTCGGCGCAGTATGTATTTCGCTTCAATACTTCTTTGTCACCAGTCATCCGATCTTTTACCCCTTTCTTTTTCATATCCATCCTTACATAGTCCATCCATCTTTTCCTTGGCCGTCCTCTCCCTTTTCGTCCTTCTACATGCATATTCATCACTGTTTTAACTACAGACATATCATCTCTCCGCATAACATGTCCATACCAGGCCAGTCGACTTCCTTTTACTTTTTCATCAATGGGCGCCACTTTTATACTACCTCTAATGTAATCATTCCTTAATTTTAAGTATTATCTGTTTATATGTATGCTAGGCGGCTAATGTGCAGATCCGTTTGTGATGAAATTTGATATGGATAGTCTGAAACCTGGGGAAGTACAAAGGCTACTCTTTATTAAAATTTCATGCGGGCGAAGCCGCGGGCGAAAGCTAGTAATATATAAACTTGAAGAGTTTGTTTTTTTGTTTGGTTGAACGCGCTAATCTCAGGAACTACCGGTCCGATTTGAAACATTATTTCAGTGTTAGATAGGTCATTTATCGAGGAAGGCTATAGGCTATATATCATCACGCTATGAGCCACGGGAGTGGAGCAGTCGCCTTAAATTACGCGGGTGTAACCGCGGGAATCATCTAGTACTAATATATAAAGTTGAAGAGTTTGTTTGTTTGTTTGTTTGGTTGGTTGAACACGCTAATCTCAGGAACTACTGAGCCGATAAGAAAAATTATTTCAATGTTAGATAGCCCATTTATCGAGGAAGGCTATAGGCTATATAACATTGCGCTATGAGCGATGGGAGCGGAGCAGTAGCCTTAAATAACGCGGGTGTAACCGCGGGCATCCCCTAGTATTTGATATAAGTTTTTTATTCAGACATAAAGACATAATTATTTATTTCTGCATTTTGGTTGTTTACAACACTAAACTTATACAAGTCAAAACCCTATTCTAGATGATGCCGGCTTTTCCTAACTAAATGACTTCATGAGAAGAAAGGCCGAAACAAACTCAGAGTCATTGTTTCTTTTTGTCACTTCAATTTCTTTAGTCTTTTCTTGATATTTTAAAGTTCAGACAAAAAAAAGGGTTTAGTATACAAGTACAGTGCAGGATATTGTCTGACGCTTTTGACTGACTCGGCCCACCGATGGCCCGCATTCAACAGCAATCGCACGGCTCAACCTTGATTGAGGGAGCCAGCACGATCTGTATCACTATGCCTCCACGCCATCAGATTCATTGATAAATTGTGATACAAGAAAACAGTTACGTTGTTTTTTTTTTTCATTTTATTTGTTAATCTGTTAAATACGGTCCATACAAATTAAATAGTACATTGAAAAAAAATAGGCATTGCTATACAACGAGGCAATGTTGTCAGTCTTCTGGGCACGCTTCTAATTGACTACGATGCGGATGCTTTCAGGATGGCTTCTAAATTGAATTTTAATTTATTTTTCGATTCTTGTATAAATTTTATGGGGTGCATAGGGTTCCCAGGGTGCATAGGGTTCCCACCAAGAACTTAGGGTCCCAAGCCAACCTCACCTGCAAGTGGTGCACCTGCCGATCAACGGACGAGGCTCTGGCAAACAAAATATCCCGATAAGCGGCAATAGGCTCGCCACCTATTACGTGGGATCAAAACACTGGCGAAAAGTGGGCGTTTAATATGCCTCTGCCTACCCCTTTGGGGAAACAGGCGTGAGTCTATGTATTGTATGTATGTATGTATAAATTTTAAATTTAAGACATACAAGGACACAAGCCTATTGACTGCGTTGCTGATGACTTTCATGATGGCTTCTAAATTGAATTTTAATGTATTTTTCGATTCTTGTATTAATTATTATGCTTATTTTAAATTTAAGACATACTTACTTAGGTTAGTTTTAATATGTATGTAATGGTTGATTTTGTTTGGAAAATAAGTCTATTGAAATGGTTTTTTGGCCTTAGCGTGCATTAGTCAGAGGACACAACGTTTTTTTTTTAAATTAAATCGATTAAAACAATCGAAATAAGATTAAATCCAAGTTAAAGATGAACTGTATGTCGTGGTATTAGGTAGTGAAGAGATTAAAGGTACTAAACAGAGAAGAATATTTTATGCATATACCTTAAAATATTTACGCTCGTCAGATAAATAAATTACATAATAATAATGCATAATACAGCAACGTTGTTGTTAACATTGTTGTGGAAAATGTACGTAAAAATGGTTGTGGCAAAGTCCGTATAACATTATCGTGGAATATGATCGTGAAAATTGTTGTGGAAAATTTTCATGCAAAATGTTCGTGGAAAACGTTCGTGTAAAATTGTTGTGGAAAAGTTCGTGTAAAATTGCTGTGGAAAATGATCGTGTAAATTTGTTGTGGAAAATGTTCGTGAAAATTGTTGTGGAAAGATCCGTGTAAAATCGTTGTGGAAAACGTTCGTGTAAAATTGTGGACAAATTTTGTGCAAAATTGTTGTGGAAAAGTCCGTGTAAACCTTTCGTGAAAAATTGTTGTAGAAATTGTTCGTGCCAAATATTTGTGGAAAAATGTTTTGGAATTTTTCCGTGCTACATTTCCGTAGAAAATTGTTGTGCAGAATGTTCGTGTAAAATTGCTGTGGAAAATTTCCGTGTAAAGTTTTCATGAAAAATTGTTGTGTACAATTTTCGTGCAATATTGCTGTGTAAAATTGTAGTCTCACGCCTGTATACCCGAAGGGGTAGGCAGAGGCGTAAATATTACATCCACATTTCGCCATGAATTTTTAGGTCCCACATAATAGAGGGCGAGCCTATTGCCGTTACCGGGCACATCACCAGACTCCAGGCTGCTACTGAGTATTCGGAAAAACCCAGTTACACTTTTGCCCGACTCGAGAATCGAACCCGGGACCGTATAAAATTGTTGTGTATAATTAAATTTTGTGTTATAATAATTCTTTATGTGCATTCGCAATTATTACGATACTTCCGCCAACTTATTCAGCGTTACCTAATACCAGTAGATTTATGTATCTGAACTTCACGCCTATCTCCCACTGGGGTAAGTAGAGATTATAGAACGCCAAATGCTCCGGTTCAAACTCTTTCGCTTCCTCGACATTCAGTTACGACACTATGAATTCTCGTTGGTTATGGGTACTTTTGGGTTTAGCTGCTCCACATTGGACTTATTTTGTAGTTTATGTATGATCTTAATACCGTGCACCTTTTGTGATTGAATGTTCGTTTGCTTAAGGTATTAATAATGGTGCTTAATTGGCTGTATTAATGGAAAGACGTCATTATGAGTAAAAAGCTATGTTACCACCGAGAAAGAGTTTGATTCGGCAATACCTAGCTCAGCGAAGCGGACTTCGACATACCTAACGAAATAAGTTTGCGAAAAAATCATTAAAGAAAAATGAAACAGAATAATGCCTAGAGCTGAACGAAAATAAGAAATACAAATGAATAAATCAATTTCATTCGTTAGTGTTCCACGTTCTGGAAATGAGTGAACTACTTTTTTTGATGGAAATTCATTACATGCATTCATGTAGTTTTCTGACTATGCAGTTTTCTCTGCAAGTTAAAATAGACCGGTAATTAATGCCTGCTCTGTACGCAGTGAAAACCAACCTTTAGACTTGTTTCCTCTTACCATCATAACGACCACTCCCTTTTCTGACAAAGATTCCCATAAAAAGTATACCACACCTAAGTTTTCGCATCAAGAAAAGTTTGTCCCCTTCCTAAGATATAGTCAGAAGAAAAGTACGTACATATAAAAGAATAATCTCAACAGTAATATAATCAAAATAAAATACATACTTTAATCTCAACAGTAATATAATCAAAATAAAATAAGTACGGCCAACTATTATCATAAATTGTATTATTTTTATAGAAGTAGGGACTCGGTAGAAAAATATTTTTCCGCCTGTGGGACTATGTAAAATCAAAGATCATATGAAATCTTTTCGAGAAATTTTTTTAAAGTGTGTTTATAGTTTCTTTGATATAAGGCTGATGTAACAAGAATAGGTTTATTATTTTTTCATTTGGGAAAGTTTTGATTTCATATACAAGTTGATTTTATGTAACAGGTAAAAGATATTTGTTGTTGCTCAAGTCAAACATTTGTGTGCATGAACATGGATGTTTGTCTTGGTCTGGGTGTTTCTATGTATATGTTATTATGTTATATTGTTATGTAATATGTATGTATTTACAAAAAAAAAGTATATAATATATGTATGTGTATCTATTGTCCAGTATCCATAGTACAAGCTCTGCTTAGTTTGGGACTTGATGGTGATGCAATCGAATGCATCCAAAAAAGCTGGCAACACCGGCCGAGTAACTTTCAAATTCGTTACAGTCCGTATTTTTAATTAGTTTTATTGTTAAATATTAGTGGTAAATATACAAAGTAACTGTTAAATAACACGAATAGTGACTACAAATGGTCGCAGCTTATAAAAAATACAAACAGCGCTAAAAACGAAGTTTTACGATCAAAACAGCTGTTTGACAGCTACAACGGACCGTATAAAGAACTTTTTGTAAACTCCAGGGAGTATATTAATTTATATTATACACACAAACATTACACACTTTTCATTAAGCACAATATAGAATACTTTTATTTACTAATCTACTTAGCATCAACGTTATTTTCAATAGTAAATGTTTACCTTTCTATTCCCCAATATAAAATTCGTGAAGTGATATTATAAAGAAAAACAAACCATCACTTACCATAATACACGAGATAAGAACAAGTTTATGTAATTACATTAATTTAGAAACAAATAAGTAACTTATTGTTTTAAAATACATAATATATTAGATTTTTTGTTTTTTGTTTACCTACCTACATTCCTAAATAGTTCATTTTAAAAATAGGTACACTTCCACACTAATTCTAGAATATTAAGTCAAATAACATCTTTAAATTACTTATTTTCTGTATCTTCTCTATTGTTTTTCTACATTCTTACTCCTTTTGTATAGGTTCATTTTACACATTAGGTACTGATCAGTCTGTCTCCTGTCATCTTGTTTCTTTCTGTCCTTAGGTGTTTGGTGTACCCTTTGCTGCAACAATGAGCACTTATATGATGACCCGTAAGGCCACAGCAAAGGACATGGAAAATAAGCTCAAAATAGCCTTGATGGAATTAAGAAAGTGCCAGGAGGAAAATAATCACCTACTGAAAGAGCGTTCTGATTGTGAAGAGGATATCAAGATTGTTAATGACAAGGTCTCAAACTTAAAAGCACAACTCGCTGAACTTCACATTGAGTACATGGACACTCTTGCGCAGCGAGACAGGTTGCAGGAAGAGATCAATACATTAACAACTTGCAATGACACCTATTCCTGGTCTGTAAGTCGGATCACTGAGCTTGAAAGCAATTTAGAACAGGCTTTGTTAAAGGTAAAATCGTTAGAGGAAACGGTGCAGGTACTTAACCGTGGTGTAACACAGAACCTTTATTCAGAGGTTTTAGGTGATAAATTATGCTTAGGGTCTAATAGACATAGTATACAACTAAAAAGTTATGTTAAAAATTTTAAGCAACAAAGGAAATTATGTAACATAAACAAAAATATTAGTAAACTAGTACAGAACTTGAAACAGTATAATAAATCAAAAAATATAACAAACCAATACAAAAATTTAGTTTCTGAACGTAAGGAATTGTTACAGGACCTAGAAAATTATAATATAGAATTAATTAATGGTAGGATGTTATATGATCAGCATACAAGGGATCTCAAATCACAAATCAGCACTTTAGAGTCACAACTAAATAGGATGAATATCCAGTATGAGAAAGAGGTTCAGGTATATATAAGTAAATATGATGAGATTGCACGAATTGGTAAGAATAATCTGGAATATGTAAAGGCCTTGACAATTACAAATAATTACTCAAATTGTTCAAAATCATGCTTGTTAGGTAATGAATCTCTAATTATAGGTGATAGTGATTCAGGTTCAAGTTCTAGTTCTAGTACAACCAATAGTCCAAAGGATAAGACACCCTTAGTTGATAACTCTGGCACAAAAAAAGTGAAGTGAGTTAGGTGTAGGTTTAGGTAGCTTAATGAGTAGTCATTTACAGCAACAGAAAATCATTAATTATTGTTATCCAGGGTCATCTTTTTCACACTTAATAGATAGTTTAAAACAAACAACATTAGATAGACATTCAACAATAATTATTATATATGGTGACAGCCAAATTGTGAACAAAAAAGATATTTACAATTTAACAGAAGTAATGTTATCACTTCATAAAAACCTAGGATGTCAATTTATTACTTGTGCTTTACCTTATTCAAGTGTATTAGATGAAAAGGTAAATCAACATATATTTGACCTAAATTTGTGTTTATACAATATGACATGGCAGTATAAAGATATTATTTTATATTTTGACATAAATAAATTCATTAATAAAAATAATTACACATTGACCAAAGATACTATGTATCTTTCACTATTTTATAAACGACAAATTGCTAAATTATTAGCATATAATATACAATATGACACAGGTACATGCAGGGTATCAAAGAAAATGGTTTCTGTAAATAATTCTGTCTTTACCATTCCTTCTATTTTAAATACAGACACGAGTTCTTTAAACTTAAGAATAGGACAAAGGATAGACATTGTCAATTGAATGTAGCACATCAAAATATACAGGGTCTATCTGGCAAACATTTAGAATTAAGTTTATACTTAGAAAGCCACAATATTAAAATTATGTGCATAACGGAGCATTGGTTAAAGAATTATCAAATTCAATTTTTAAATAACATGCATTACACTGTGCAAAGTGCTTTCACTAGGAGTCAAGCTATCCATGGTGGATCCTTGATACTAGTTTCAAATACCATACCATGTAAGGAGCGAAAGGACATAAGCACCTTGTCTGTAGAACGAACTATAGAAATGTCCTGCATTGAGCTGGAACAGTATATTGTTATATGTGTTTATCGCCCTCCTTTAAGTAACTTTAATGTGTTTGAGTCTACTATGGAAGACGCAATTGGTAAAATTAGGACCAATAAAAAAGGTATCATAGTTTGTGGTGATTTTAACATTAATTTATTAGATAGTTCACCAATGACTAGTAGGCTTTTAAACCTTTTTAAATCATTTAATTTGACAAATTTATTTTTGAACCTACTAGAATAACAGCATCATCTTCCACTTGCCTTGACAATATATTTAGTAATCATACAGTATTACATAAATTAGTTACTACTGACTTAACTTCGGATCACTGTGGTCAATTGGCAGGTTTTTCATATATTCATGAAAAAGTCGTACATAAGGTGACAGTTAGGCCATTACCTAGGCGTAAATTTATTGAATTTAGGAACAAAATTTTAGTAGGTATTAATCCTGATATGATGGAGCTTAAATCACCTAATAAGATTTATGATACTATGTTTAATATAGTGCAAAACGAATTTAGAAGTACTTTTAAGACCAAGGAAAAAGTAATCAAGGAGTCTAGAGCATTTAGTGAGTGGGCTACTGTAGGTATTCACAAAAGCAGAGCAAGGATGTATGAGTTGTATGGTATGAAGAAATACAATTTTAATGCGAGCTTCACTGAGTATGTCAGAAATTATTCAAAAATATTTAAAAAGGTATGCAGTATAGCTAAGGCAGTATTCATTAGTGACAAAATTAGGAAGTCTTCTAATAAAGTTAAGGCCACCTGGCAAGCTATTAACGAAGCAACGGGCAAGACAACCTTAAGGAACACCAATGTTGACTTGCTAGATAATAATAAAATTATTAACAATAAAGAAGAAGTTGCACACACATTCAATAATTTTTTTGCTAGCATACCTATTACTACTACTAGAGGTCTAAACTCATCAGCTTCAGGTGCAGAAAATTTATTAGAATCAAGTGTACAAAAATGTGATGTAATATTTAAATTCAGCCCTATTAGTTCTACTGACATTATAAACACCTTTCAATCTCTAGAGTTTAAGAATACAGGTGATCTCTGGGGAATATCTGTTAAGATATTGAAAAGTATAATAGACATAGTAGCTCCTTATCTTAGTAACTTGTTTAATAAGTGTATAGAATCAGGCGATTTTCCAGATTTAATGAAACATAGTAAGATAATACCTCTGTTTAAATCCGGCAGTAAGACTGATCCTAGTAATTATAGGCCAATTTCAATACTACCTACTTTTAGTAAAATCTTTGAAAAGATCATACTCAAGCAACTTCTGAAACACTTTAATTTAAACAGCCTCCTTCATACTGAGCAATATGGTTTTACTAAGGGTCACTCGACGACGGATGCAGGAGTAGCGTTACTCAAACACGTCTACAATGCATGGGAGAAATCTCAGAATGCTATTGGTGTGTCTTGCGACCTTTCGAAAGCCTTTGATTGTGTCTGCCATGATACGCTCTTGTGCAAACTTAAACATTACGGCGTCCAGACTAAAGCATTGGATGTTATTAAGGCATATTTAAATAACAGAATCCAATGTGTCGAAATAAATGGCTCAAAATCAAGTGGTTTACCAGTACAATTGGGAGTGCCGCAGGGTAGTATCCTAGGGCCTTTCTTGTTTCTTGTGTACATTAATGATTTGCCATTTTACCTGAGAAACATTTGTGACGTGGTATTGTTTGCTGACGATACTTCATTGATATTTGAAGTAGATAGAAATAAGGAAAACTTTACCGAAATAAACAGTGCTCTTACTCAGGTGACTAAATGGTTTACTGTAAACAACTTAGTACTGAACGCCAAAAAAACCAAATGTGTTAAGTTTGCTTTGCCAAACGTCAGAAACCTTGGTACTAACATCGTTTTAAATGGTGATGTACTGGAAACAACTGAATCTACGTTGTTTCTAGGAATAACACTTGATTCAAAGTTGCAATGGGGCGCACACATTACATATCTGTCAGCGAAACTTAGTTCGGCTGCTTATGCCATTAAGAAGGTGCGTAGTTTAACAGATGTCGATACGGCTAGGCTGGTATATTTTGGCTATTTTCATAGTGTTATGTCATATAGCATATTACTATGGGGTAGAGCTGCTGATATCGAAAGTATTTTTATATTGCAAAAAAGAGCAGTTCGGGCCATTTACCAATTACGAACAAGAGTTTCGCTCAAGGAAAGATTTAAGGACATCGGTATTTTAACTGTAGCGTCTCAGTATATTTATGCCAGTGTTTTGCATGTGCGTAGGAATATAAATTCATATTCAAAGAATAGTGACATTCACTCTATTAATACAAGAAATAGACATAAATTATATGTTTATTATTCGTATTTCCGTTTGTGTAAAACTCATAATTCTTTTATAGGACAAAGTTTACGCATCTACAACAAGATACCGATATGTATTTTAGACTTGCCGTTTAGTGCATTTAAGACAACGATTAAAAATAACCTAATGCAAAAGGCTTATTACAATTTAAATGATTACCTTAATGACAAATGCGCTTGGCAATAATCTGTTTTAGTATTCACATAATTATTGGGTAAGTAGGTAGATAATATTAAAATTTTCATGATATGTAATTAAATATGATTCTATTCCCAATAAAATTATATAAGTAAATGATGTTTTTTGGAATCGCCATCACATCATTAGATGTCTTTCATGTCGTTAGATACTATTTATTTATTTTGTTTAATTTTATTGTCTTGTACTCAATCAGTTGGATCGGTGGTTGTATTTCAAAAGGTATCACGTCAATTTAATATGGGTACTGCATTTGCATTTCTTCACACGTTTTCACAAATTTATGCTATACTTAATGATCTGGAAAATGGAGGTAGTTCGCGTTCATGGTCAGTATACCAACAGATTGTTAATTTTATTACTGCTGGTTCGTATACCGTTGTCGTCATGCTCACTAAAATGTCATTTCTTGTGGTGGCGTCGTGTGTCGGGTCATCCCTGTCCCTCTAATATGGCGAGAGGGATGATGGCTGGCACATGCATCATACTCGTGAACGGGTGCTACTTGCGATGACTGGTCGATGGCGGTCTTATGGGCTGGTATATTTTTTTATTTATATATAACTTCATCATTTCCATCATGGTTCTGAACATTTGCGCGGATTGCCTGCATTGTTAGGTGCATAATGTAAGTGGATGCTCCTGCTTCACCATGTCTATGTTCAGGAGGCTAACTAAATGAACATCAAAATTTAACTTGATTATGCTTGAGTATCATGTAAAGTAAATATATACAAGTAACATAGAAGGTATAACAGTTGCAGCACCTTACAAAAGTTTAATTGTTATGTATTATTAAAAACCTGGCGATGAAAAAGAGTGACCGTGAGTTTTATTGCCCGTTCTTTCTCATGGTTCTACCTATTGCATTGCGAACGTGGCAGTAAATGTAAATGTAGAAGCATACAGTAATAATGTTTAAATTTGACGTTCATAAGTGTCACTTTGTGATCTAAATGAATAAAGGATTTTGAGTTTGAGTTTGAGTTTGATGTGTATATGTGGTAGAATATTCTTATTATTATTATGTAGTCATTTATTTTAGAACTCAACTTTGGGTTATGAATGGGGATATGAATATTTTGAACCAGGTACGGGTTTAAACCAAGTATTCTGGTTCCGTCGTGTAGTGTGTCTAGTGATTTTGTGTGTCGTATGGAGTCTCTTGTATGTTCTGCGTGTTGGTAAACATGGCAGTGTTCGTGGTATTTGGGATATTCTGAAGTGTGAGTGAGGTCGGGTTCAAAAAACGGCGGACTATGGAGCAGGTGTCTAGTACAATTGAATTTTGCAGTGGTATGTAAGTTTTTGGATGAAGATCAATCATTTTTAAAGCGTTGTGTAGTGTTTTTGGTACGATACCAGTTGAAGATATAATTATGGGAACTATCTTGACTGTTTCTTGGTGCCACATCTGTTTTATTTCATCTGCTACGGGTATATATTTTTGAATCTTTTCCGTATGTTTTTGCTTTAAATTGTTTGTGTTGGGGACGGCAATATCTATTAAATAGGTGGTCTTAGTGGATTTTATCGTTAGTGTGATATCAGGTCTGTTGCTAAGGATAGTGCGGTCAGTAATTATGTCTCGATCCCAGTAGAGTTTTACTTTATTGTTTTCTAGAACATTTTTCGGTTTGTATTTGTAGTAGGGTGTGTTTGTTTCTGTCAGGTTATATTTAAGTGCAAGTTGTTGGTGGATGTGTTTGGCGACGTTGTCATGGCGGTGTGTGTAGTCTTTGTTGGCGAGTACGCTGTATCCTCCTGTGATGTGATCAATGTGTTCAGTATATTGGTGGCATAGTCGGCATTTATCCGTTTCTATAGTCTCTTTCAAAATATATTTTGAGTAGTTGCGTGTTTTAATTAATTGATCCTGTATTGCTACAAAGAATCCTTCTGTCTCGCTAAATATGTTGCCTTTAGTGAGCCAGGTCATTGATGCAGTTTGGTCTATATGATCTTGTTCTAGTTGGTGGGGGTATTTACCATAAAGTGCTTTGCTTTTCTTTTTTAACTTAAGGTTTTCGTTTACAATTTTGTTTTTTGGATTACATTGTGTGTTGTTTAATTGTAGAGGTGTTCCAGAGTATGTTAGATTAATTATTGCTTTGTGAAGTGTGCTGTCGTTGGCTTTCCTAATAAAGTATGATCGTAAGTTATCTATTTGAGTGTAGTGTAGGTTCTTTATGTCGATAAAGCCCCGACCTCCTAGTTTTCGGTTAAGTGTGAAACGTTGTACAGCAGAGTGTATGTGATGTATGTTGTGTTTATTGCATGTTGTTCTGGTTGTAGTATTTAGAGAATGAAGTTCGGTATCTGACCATTTAATAATTCCAAAAGAATAAGTTAGTATGGGGATGGCATATGTGTTAATTGCTTTTGTCTATGTTTGTATTTTGCTTTCAAAGTGTTTTTTATATCTGTGTGGTTGAAGGACGTGCTTTGATGATATCCTATGTATTTGTAAGTTTCTCTTAGTTCCATGCTATCTATTGTCCCTTCTTGTATCTCAAGATGGAATGAATTTGTTCTACTATGCTGGTCTTTAATTATGCTGTTGATTTTACACTTATTTGTACCAAACGTCATTTTTATATCTGTGCTGAATTTTTCTGTTAATCGTAAAAGGTGGTCCAATTCTTGTCTGTTACTTGCATATAGTTTTATATCGTCCATGTATAGTAGGTGTGTGAGTTTTATTTTATTATCTCTGTCAATTGTATATCCGTATGTAGTGTTATTAAGTATTCTGGAGAGGGGATTTATGGCTAGGCAGAACCACAGAGGACTAAGAGAGTCACCTTGAAAAATACCACGTGAAATTTTTATAGGTGACGTAGTGAGTGTTGTACTGTTAGTTCTTAGATTGAGTTTTGTTGTCCATTTGGTCATTGTGTGTTTTAAGAATTATACTTTCAAAATGTGTAGTAACCATGAATGTGGTACGGTATCGAAGGCTTTTTGATAGTCAATATATGAGTAATACAGATTTTGGTGTTTCTGTTTGACTTGGTTGTGGATATCGGCATCTATTATTAGTTGTTCTTTGCAGCCCATTGAACCTTTACTGCAGCCTTTTTGTTCCTTAGGTATAATTTTGTTTTCTGTAATGTGTGAGTTTATTTTTTGTGTGATGATGGATGTTAGTAACTTGTAAATGGTGGGGAGGCAAGTGATGGGTCTGTATTTGGCTGGGTTTGTGGTGTCACTATCTTTGGGTTTTAAGTAGGTTACTCCCTGGGTAAGGAAAGCGGGCATGTCCTGTGGGTTTTTAATGAGGTTATTTAGTGCGTTTGCTAAGTGTGCGTGTGTTGAGGTTAAGTATTTAATCCAGTAGTTTTGTATTTTATCAGGCCCCGGAGCCTTCCAATTTAAAGTTCTTTTTATTGCAAAAGTTACATCGTCTGTGTCTATAACTATTAATGGCATAGGTTCTACTTTCTCCATCTCTTGCTCTTCTATTTTTGCCCATGAAGAGTGTATGTTGTGTTGCACGGGCTTTGACCAGATATTTTCCCAGTAGCTTTTAATGTTTGTTATGTCTGGATGTTGTGTAACCGTTATGTTTTCTGAATTAAGTTTTTGATAGAATAGTTTTTGATTATTATTAAACAGGATGTTATCAGACTTTCTTTGGTTGCTTTTCTTGTAACGGTTCAACCGCTTAGCTTGTGCCTGTAGTTTTTGTTTATTCGTGTCTAGTTGATCCACTAATTCGTCACGGCTTTTATTATTAGGGTTTAATTTCTGTTGTTTATTCTGTGTGAGGTTTCCGTTCAAGTATTGTGTGAGCTGTCCTTTTTCTTTTCTTAATGCTTTGATTTTATTTTCAATACGTCTTTCCCATTGTGGTTTCTTTTGGATGTGGGTTTTGGTGTTGGATGATCCTGAGTAGTGGTCTATTGTCTTCTTAGTGCGCCTATCATGTAATGTTGATACTGTTGTTGCAGCACAATAAATTACAGTTTGGATGCCTTCTAGTGTAATGATGTTACTGGTTTGCAGGTGTTTGTCTACTATTTCATTTACAATGTTAATAGTTTTTATCATTTGTCGCATCGTTTGCAATTTTGGTATAACAGGTCGAAGTGTTGGGTCTGTATCTGTATATTTAATTAGCATCTCAGTGAAGATATTTTTTTACCTGGTTAAGATCTATTGGCGTCCCTGGTGTATTTGTTGGTTCATTTTCTTGTGTTTGTATGTGTTCGCTGGTTCCTAAAGGTTAAATAGCATCTGTTTGTGTAATAGTTTGTTGTTCCTGTGCGTGATTCGTAGCAGGTATTGGTTGGGATAGGCTTATTGTATATGGTTGGCTATTATGATGAAGTTGTGTGTTGGTCGTCTGTTGTGTTTCTGTGGCGTTATAAGTATAACTTGTGTTAGCATGTAAAATGATGTGTTTTATGTGTTCTCGTTCTGATTCTGATATTCTATTGTTTCTATGTATTACTCTAATTTGATCCGATAAACGCTGTTCAGAGATATGACTCAACTCTGGGAATTTTTCTATAAAACTTTGATGTAACAACTGTCTCCAGGCGGTCATATCGGTTTCGCAGATGGTTACTGTGTAGTAGCACCGGAGGAGCTCTATGTTTATATCTTTAGTCCATTTCATCCGTTGTCTACTCTTTCCAGCTAGGGTGGTTGCGGGCAGTATATCCCGCAAAACACTTCTTGCTGGTGTGTTAGTAGCGATTTGTAATGATTGTGTGTTATGATCTACGTAATTTTCAATAGATTCTAATATTCGCGTAGAGTGGGTGATGCCAGACGTGGGCACAGGAAATTCAGCAAAAGCTTCTTGTGCAACATCGCATGACATAGGTGATGTGGATCGAGATAATTGGTGGAAGTATAATGGGTGAGGCGGTGAGGATCTGGGTGATTGGAATAAACTATGTGTGGATGATATAGGTGATGATGAGCTGTTATAGTGTAGGGGTGATGAGGTTTCATCATTATTTGCAACAGTACTTGACTGGGCAAACCTAAGCGATACGTTGCCCCCCCGAATACGAGGGGCAGCCCGAGCCTGACGGCCCGGGGCGGGATTCTCCCGTGTGGGTACCCGCCTGGGGTAGTTCTCTATTTCTAAGACGCATCGCATGTTGGTGTTACTATAGCTCCGTTGGTCATTGGTGAGTATATAGCGCAATGCTGCCAATGTCCGCCCCTCACGTGGCTACGGATGGTCGAGCCATTATTATTATTATTATATTTCTCTTCTTCACGGCTATTCTTCTAAAATTTGGTGTTAGAAGAATAACCGGTCCTTTGGGAGGCTTACACGGGGATATGGATCCAACGTGCAGAGGCCCGTAGAGAGTTTTAATCTAAAATGGGATGGGACACATGACAGTGGAGCCTCCACAACTGCACTATTGAGTACTGCTATGGACTAGCCGCATCACATGTAGGGCTATTGTTATTATTGGATCTAATGAATACGGGTTATGGGGATGGGTGTTTAGTGAACTGGTAATTAATGCTATGGGTGAAAAACGGCACCTGCCAGTGATACTCCTATAGCATCCGTCCGCGTGGCAGGTGGTGACTTGCCAACTCACTAGATGGGCCCTCTCTAAACAGCCGCCCAAAGCAAACTAACTCTGCCATAAAGGCAGCCAGAGGGCAACACCGGTGCGAGTGGCTAGGGGTGTCGAGCGGTGCGGCACCGGTTTCGCCATCGCGGGCCTCGTGACAACGGAGGCAAGGAGCGGGTTTCCCCGTAGTTACGCCCTTGAGAATGACACTTCCACCCACGAGCTAATAGCTCTTGCGTCTTCCCTCTGGCCGGCCGGCCAAGGCAAGCCAGAGTTGAGAGTCCTGCGGGCACTCTTGGCAATCCACTCCGGCCAGCCAATAAAGGCAAGCCGGAGACGAGGCCCTGACCGACTCTCTGAAGCATTCGGGACCGCAGTGTCGCCACACACATTCAGCTCGCCACAAAGCTGCCCTGCGATTATTATTATTATTATTATATTTGAAAAATTTGCTTCGACGCTTAACTATTATTCTATTATAATAAATTTGCAGTTATTTTACCTTTTATTATGCGATTGCAACCCTACGTACTACATAACGACTTAGTATATGTACAGATCGCGAAAGTTTACAAGTTTTGTTAAGAGCTTAGCGTAATATCGACCAGGCTTCTAAATACATAAAGAGTAAATTTAAAGTCATCATTATCATTATAGCGTGGTCGTAGTCGTTATACCCTCGCCTTGGGTACCGGCGTCTGCTTTCCTATCTTAACATCTTCACTTAGCACGGTCTTTCACATACTCAGCGATAAGTCGATCTGTTCGCATTTCGTCCTCATTATCTCTTGAGTTGAAAATCTTTATCTTATACTAATACATAAAGCTGAAGAGTTTGTTTGTTTGGTTGAACGCGCTAAACTCAGGAACTACTAGACCGATTTCAGAAATTCTTTCAGTGATAGATAGCCCATTTATCGAGAAAGACTATAGGCTATATAACATCACGCTATGAGCCACGGTAGCGGAGCAGTAGCCTTAAATAACGCGGTTGTAACCGCGGGCATCCTCTGGTTGTTGATAAAACGCATAACTAGTAAACTACAGTACTGCACTGATTCTTGTTTCAAGAGTGGATGTGCTTTGCACTCTTTTATCGATCACATAGCATTTCGTGAAAAGCCCAAATATCCCTCAAGGATGGCTTAAAATGCGAAACCTTAGCTGACCGCACTTAGACTTTTAGAGGAAAAGTCGATACACCGACTTGCAGCCAACGTTTATACTACGGCCAACCGCTATTACATTTACATTCTTAGAGTTCGCACCAAATAAATTAAAAAAACATTAAATGACTACAATTATTATTACGTTAACGGATTTTGTTCCTATACTCAGACAAAACATAAACCAACCCGAACATACTCAAATATCTTATGGAACGTTATATATTATAATTCCCACACATCAAAACATACCCCTCAAAATAATATTCGGGCCTATATATAGCCCACATCTCGTGTTTATCCTTAATTGAAACCGGCGTCTATGATGTATATCATAGCTAGTTGGACTATTCAGCATCCTTGTGCGAGTGTATTACATAGTATAATGTAGTACATAGATCTAAATGTAGGATTGAAATATGTCAAAGCTACACCTCATCTAGCTGTGTGACGGTCGACGTACAATAATTAGGAATTCTGGCTGATATTTTAGGATACCTAATTGCGAATAGCATAAAAGTGAATGTTAGTAGATTGACTAGCTTGGCAAGGGAGTATTGTCGTTAAAATAAACTTTCACAATTTTCTAAATAACTTAGATTTGCTTATGAATTTCCACAGCCTGGCATATTCTCACTATAAGGAGGGTTAGGTCGTTCTCCACCACGGTGGCTACGTTATTGAATACAGTATCCCAGACATGCTTAACCATTTAGCAATTCCGTGTACATTGTGGAAAATACTAAATTTGCGTCACCATTGTGCAAGCGATATTCCACAATGTCGGTGGTCGGTGGTTATAGCCCTAGAACCTCAGCGTAGCAATCTACATAACATAATATAATATAACACTTTCTATCTAAATATATCGTGTAGTAATATTTATTAAGGTATATTAAAAGTATAAGCACCTCTCTTTGTCCAGAGGTTACGACCTACTAATGTCGACAAGGTACCTACTAGGGTTTTCCTTTTCCTTTTTTTAGAGAACTTTCTCACTTGAAATAATTGGTACATTACAGATTTGTGAAACACTATCCAACCTGTAACACCGCGCAGTAATTCGTGCCGTAAACCACTTTTAGAACAGTTCAACATTTTCATTACCTTTGCACTAAGGTATAACTCAATCTAACAACATCAACGGTATTATAATTGCTCAGTAGACAAAACTTTCCCTTGAACAATATCATAATCCCACAGTGTTCGGTCTATAACATTAATCAACACGGAGCAATGAAAAGTTCCGACTGATAAGCCGGTGACCCTAGACCCTACTATCGTAACGATTTCTTTGGCTTTCATTAACTTCAGATCGCAGGACCCACTGAGAGATGGACGAGAAAAGAGGAGCTGGCTTTAGAAGTATATTAATTATTTTAAAAATAAATGGACTGACTGCCTCCGTGGTCTAGTGGATAGCGTATGCGTCTCCTGATTAAGAGGTTCCGGGCTCGATTTTCGGGTAAGCAAAAGTGTTACTGAGTTTTGTCGAATTCTCAGTAGCAGCACGGAGTCTTGCAATCACTTCAATCAAATTAACCTCTGCCTACCCCTTCGGGCATATAGGCTTGGGTCTACAAAAACTATTTTTTTTTAGTTAGACTAAGCTTGTTACCATGCCTCGTTTAGGTTGGTATTCTGATAAATGCAAAAAATCTGCGTGTCTGAGTATTTTACAACTCTGCCAACTCGCATTTAAACTTAACCTTCTCATAGTGCGAAGAGGCCCGTGCCCAGCAGTGGGAAAGTTTGTATACAGTGCTGACGACGGTGATGAAACAGAACAATACAAACAGAAAAGCAGGCACATAATATTACACATATTTTACCGCCTCTTACGGTTGCGGCAACTATATTACCAGTTTAGTATATACCTTGCATGTACACTTCTAGAGTGCGGCGTATCTAGTACTAAGTGGGATATGATTCGTGCATCCCGCACTAAAGCGATGCCGCTAAGCCTTTTTACCCGACTACGGCGAAGCCAAAAGGAAGGGTAATGTTTTTGGCAGTCTATGTATATATGTTTGTATGTTCCACCGTAGCGCCTAAACTACTGAACCGATTTTAATAAATGGGGTGTCAAAAGATTTGTAATAATAGCCCGGTTGATATAAGCTATATACATTTTATCTAAATGTTCTGTTATGGAATTAACACCTCAGATTCCGACCTCAAAAAAAATAAAACTGGGATAATCATAACCTGTTTATTATCAAAAGAAGGGTATTGGTGTATACATTACAAATATGTACATATATTATACTTTTTGAGTCAAAATATAAGTTTTATACGCGGTTGTATTTACAGTTCGCGCGGTACAGACGCTTTGAATTACCTCTTTTTCTTTCTTGCTTTCTTTAAATGTGCCAATGTAAATATTGCACGGTTAGTTTACTACCCTTGCCCTGTATACGGAAAAGGATTAAATAAAAAAAATAGTTTTAAAACTATAACCCGACTACGTAAAAAAGAGCGTCTAAAAAAGACAAAACAAGAAAAGTATAAGTACAGAAATGCTCAAGCTAGAGCCGTGGTCGCACCTATTGTATACTAGTGTACCTACATGAAATTACCTGCCACGTTTGTCTATTGCAGGTTAAGTATTCCTGACACCCACACATTGGATAGGTATACAAATAGGTGCGACCACGGCTCTAGATTGAGCATTTCTGTACTTATACTTTTCTTGTTTTGTCCTTTTTAGACCCTCTTTTTTACGTAGTCGGGTTATAGTTTAAAAACTATTTTTTTTATTCCAATTATCTCTACGCCTTCTTTTAGGTTGAAAAATGGGTTTTCAGTTCGCCGATTGTGAGCTGTGCTATGTTAACGAAGATTTCTTCACTCTGTTTGTTTTAACAAACTTATGCGTCGTTCGTATAATGTGATTACTATTCGGATATAATTGGAAATTTGATTAATGCTGCTGGGCTATTGCTTAAGCTAATTACGTAAAGAGTATCAATATTCTTTCTTAAGGCAGATAATTTACTTGAGACAGAGGATTTACTTCGTACATCAATGTCCATGAAATCCTACATAAATGCAAATATATTTTGCTTAAACGTTAACTGGATTCTGGTCATAATTTTCAACAGTTTATAGACGCAGTTATGCCAAGCTGACGAAGGATTTTTTTAGCAATAATCACTTTTCTAACGATGCGTCGTGACACCTCCGACACTGCAGGGTGCCATTTCATTGCGGTCCGTACCTTTGTGGCACTTTTAACCTACGGGCCTCATATGGAGTAGTTTCCGCCGAGTGCTGAGATCAAGATGTCACGTGTGTGAATTTGATCCTGACCGGCATAATTACTGCCTCTCAGGATGACGCGCCAGTGTGAAGATACCATTAGTGTTGTGTGTCGAAGTACCGATCGTTCCGAACTTATAAATATCAATAATTGTGAATATCAAGTGAGGGTAGGCTCCGAAACCCGCACTTTTCGGAGGCAGCGCTGACGGACATCAGTCATCCCGTGACCACGGCTGGTGTAACACATGCCGAAACGTAGGGACAAATAGGAAGGTATTTCATCTTTCTTTTCGTTTAATTAACACGATTCAGACCCGTTACATAATCATTATTAAATCTTATGACAGCCGGGACCAAATGCTAGGTGAGTATTCGTTATACATGTGTTAACATTTTATACTCTTTTTTAAATCATCTACTCTTTTTTTGGTATATATGTAACAGAATAATTTTTCAAAGTTAATTCTAAAAATTAATTCTACCATTCCGATCTGGGGTACAGCTAGCTACCAAATCCAATTTGGTTACCTTGGGGAGTGTTTCAGTGTCGACTAATGCAAAGTAATATGAATTCAGAGGACGGTGACGCATTTTGAATATTTTAAAAGCTTCGAAAGGACTGTAAACCATCGGTGAGGACGTGGTTGCGTGGAAATATAAGTGGAAGGAATTTGGTAGGGACCATTTATCTCAAGCCGTTAGAAGTATTCAGACCCATTTAATGGTTTCCTCTTTCTATAAGCTTCTGTTTTGAAACGATAGCATTTCCATCCAAAGTCTTATTTTTAAATCTGAGGTTAAAGAACCTTTCACTGAATTAGGAAACATCTACAGAAACTGGACTGATAATAAAAACATGATTCTGTCCCCGACAGCCAAAAAAGGCAACTAGAAGACTAGGCTCTGAAGCTTTCCGGACCACGGAGTCGCTAACAGGCTGACTGTGGTTTGAATGTAAAAATTATGAACGTCTATAAGAAGCCATTTTGAACTTAGCGCTAGCTAAGAAGCAATAAGCTTCTAAGAATAGCTCATTTGTAAAATTATGATAAGACCGTAGATGATAAGACCATATATCGACATAGATTAACATACAATACCTAGCAACTAATTTCAAAACTCCATAATAAGATGATTTCAAAGCAACCTCGGTGTATATGTTCGTATATTTCTAAATCGGTAACCAGATTAGCATTTGATAAAGATACGATACATGATTACATATGAGCGCCACAAGCTTGCGAACATTGTGTTAGCTAGCAAACAAACCTATTATGTCTGATAAAAAGAATTCTATTTAGGCTTAAGAGAAAACGTACGGAGAAATATCAGCATAATCATTCTAAAAAAACTGTATTACAATCAAAACTAACTTTATTTACATATGTGAAAAGCTCGTTACACGTAACGAACAAGAATTCACCTATGGCTCCGGCCCCACGGTATTCGGTCGACAACTTTAAAACGATATTATTCTACAGCCTTTCGCAGTCCACTGCTGGACAAAGGCCTCTCCTAATTTGTGTCACAATAACATTGTGACTGCCTCCGTGGTCCAGTGGATAGCGTATGCGACTACTGATCGGAGGTCCCAGGTTCGATTCCCGGGTCGGGCAAAAGTGTTACTGGGTTTTTCCGAATTCTCAACAGCAGCACGGAGTGTGGTGATGTGCCCGGTAACGGCAATAGGCTCGCCCCCTATTACGTGGGACCTAAAAATTCATGGCGAAATGTGGGTGTAATATTACACCTCTGCCTACCCCTTCGGGGATACAGGCGTGAGTCTATAAAAAAATAACATTGTGAGTCAAACACTCGATTAGCCCGCTATACTACGTTAACCAGATGGATTGCTATAGGGTTTGATTACGATTTCCATCTCTTCGCAATGGTACTTATTTACTTCATGTATTTTCCTTAGTCACCTTTGACGACACCTACATGTAGGTACATCAAATACTTTTTATCAAGCTTTTTGTCCCAGGAAATATTTTTTTGATATCAAAGTCATCATTCACGCATACATACTTATGAGGAAAAATTAAATATAATGTCTTTGAAATAATGGTAGCGCTTTTGAAACTCAAGTGGCTCTTGTATGTTTGATTATCACCTATTATCGTTGAAATAATTGTTGTCATATTTTTTTTGATCTTCCTTAATTTGTGTTTACACGTCAGTTTGTCCCTTGGAACTCAAGTGGGTTACCTTTTATTGCTGCCCTTTATGGCTACTGATATTTAGAAATTTTGGATCATACACTTGGCGATTTTCCGTTAGCTTCCTACAAACTTTAACATAATTAGTTAAAGGGAAAAAGAGCAGGCAAGTTATGTAGGAGTTAGGTAGTGATATACAATGTGATTACTGCAATTTACAGTTTTATTGTAACTTACTAAAACTAAAGGAAGCGCATAGCTACGCCTGTACATTTTTTTTTTAATTTTTTCTGCTTCTTTTCGATGTAATTTGAATTTCGAAAAATAACTTCTAAGTGTAGTAAGGATAGGACACGCTTAATTTCAGCTTCTAGCGCCGAGTTTCAATCTAGTCTAGGTTTCGTGCTTATGTTATAAATGGTATTCTCCTAAATTAACTGATACTTGATTGATTTCTTTTGATCGTAAATTGAAAAAAAGGTTCTTTAAAGTTGTTTGTTTGCAAAACAATAACATTTCAATTGAATAAAACCAAGCTAGAAACTTATAAACTTCATAGTATTAATTATATGTACCTATAAGTGGAATGTTTTAAAGCCATAACTTTCATAACTATACCTATATAAATACAAAAATGTCTTAAGTATGTTTAAACACGATACGCTCATTAACATACATTATATTAATTATAATAAAAACGCAAATATTTATAAATACTGGGCAGCCATAGCCGTACAACACATTTGCACGTACGCTGTGAGATTTTCCACATAATTTTAAGCAATTCGTAGGGGAGCCCACCATGTTAAATTAGGATTTACTCGATCGGTATTGAGACCTATTGGGTTGCAAAGTTAAGATGATAATATTATAAAAATGTGAATAATGTATCCCTTTTCATCGCTGAATGGAGCAGCTATTAATTTTCAAAATTAAAAAAAAATATTGTTGCACTAATTCCTCCAGATAATCGTCAGATTATGAAAAAGCACGTCTAGGACGTTAGGATGAAGCATATTATACATCCTAATCTGACGCGCTTGAGTTTTTAAAAATGGCGGATTCTTTTTGCACGTTCTAATAGTGACCACGAGTTTGCGTCACACCCAAACCGTCAGATTATTCAATGAGAGCCTTTTTTTAGGTTCACCTAACATACCCTAAGAAAATCTGACATGCTCGATTAATTTTCTTGTTTTTGCATTTTAAAATCTTTCGTACGATCACCTCCATTATGCAAACAATCAGATTAACATTCCTTCTTTATTAAAAATAGGATATAGATGCTATCAATATCTGACGCGCTCGTGTAAATCCCGAAATCCCTTCATGGGCTCCTCTACTAAATAAAGTAAATTAAAAATTCAGAATATTCCAGAATAAAATAAGCCCAAGACTTTGTTTCGCGTAAAATACATGTTTATAACGAGAATTAAAATCCATTATGTTAGTTAAAATTCAGCAGTTTCCCACTGAAAAAGTTTACGCGTCCGCCATTTGCATTTGTAACTTTTTAAATTTTTATTTGTGGACTAAGGTATGAACAACGTTACCTTTGACAGCTTGTTAGGTCACCTCGTATGAAAACTTTTTCTACTGCAAATAGGTAGTTGAAAGTGTCTTTTTTAACGGGTGTACGTTCGGAGAATTTTACTTTTGCGTCCAGTAGATTTACGGAGGGTTTAATCAACTTTTTCTAGGTGTTTTCTAATCTCACAGTAACGTTTAATTAACACGCTAACAAAATAAATATCAACTGCAAGAGGTTTTGAATAAGTTGAGAGAGAGATATTAATTTGAATGAAACATTTGTTACACGATTATGAGCGACAGAATATAATTCAGACTAAATCTTAAAATATTTTTATACAACTTATTTTAGTTCTAAACTAAGTTGTATAAAAAAAAAAATAAGTGACTTCAATAATTGATTAAATGTTTTGTAGTAAAGCCTTAAAATGATACCCTTATAAGACCCGTATACAAGTCACCAAGGTATAAAATCATTTAAATCTCTTTTATGTGGCGTAAAACAACATAATTGCTACAATTACCCCATTTTTAATGCGCAGAGAATAGGACTACATAAGTACATACGTCATCATTCACCCGAAAGCAACCACAATGATAATAAAGAAACGTTTCAATGCAACTTTCTCATAACATATGACACTGACCCAAAACCCGGTCACCCCTAAAACATAACTCGCATTCCCCTTCTTTTCAGAATACGTAATAATCACCTCCGTCGGGATGAGGCCCGAATATTAACCCCTTCCGGGATCCGGTATCCAAAAATTACTTGCACTTTGCTTTCTCATGGGCTTTAAGGTTTAATATGAAATGAAATGTCAGAAACGACTGAATGAGCAAAGTATTGAATTATCGGTTGAATACAGAGAAAATTATAATAAATTAATTGAGATTTATTTTATTTAGGTACTTATTTTTTTTGTCTTAAAATGCCTTCAGGCTATTTAGGCAATTCATGTTCAAATGCCCTTTGATAATAATCGTAGGTACTCGAAAAGAAGAACAGATTTATTTAGCAATCTATGTTTTAGTAAACAACTATTTTACAATCTATGTTTTACAGATACTGTAGTCGCAAGGTTCGATTGTAAATTATAGGATGTACGTATTCCTTCTTGAACTAGAAAACCTCATAAAACATGACTGAATCGCATAGTTCACACTATGCGATTCAGTCACAGATTTGACTTGGCTCCACAGACTGCCAAGTCTCCTAACATATGATACGTGTA
Organism: Euclidia mi; assembly: GCA_944739405.2. NCBI lineage: Eukaryota > Metazoa > Arthropoda > Insecta > Lepidoptera > Erebidae > Euclidia > Euclidia mi. The sequence goes on along the minus strand of OX123191.2, from coordinate 81,805,027 downwards.
TATCTCGAAACTATGTACTAACACAGGTTCTGATCCGTAATGAGTCGATTAGCCTGTACTTTGGTACCCAGATATAATATTAAAGATACATTTAGTCCAGACATAGTATTAATAATCCTGCTCATAAAACAAAGATTCATTTTATCCTGGGTGAGAATCGAGCCCACGAATTCCGGCTTGGCAGTCAGGCTAAATAACCACTAGACTATCATGCCAATCAACAAATATATCATCTTAATATATAAATTCCTTGCGTTACTGGACTGAATGATAGACACGCTACAGCCGAAACTATTGGGCGCAGGAAGCTAAAATTTGGCATGTATGTTCCATGGGGACCGTAGGGGTGCACTAAGAAGGGATTTCTCGAAATTCCCACGGGATCGGCCAAAACCGGTAAATTTAAAAAAAATGCAGGCGTAGCTGCTGGCGTCCTCTAGTATTTTGATATGTTTGTTGACTGGCATGATAGTCTATTTGAAACATTTTCGTAAATCTCTTTCTGTCAATCAATTTCTCACTTATGTAGAAGCCTGAAGATTTTCCTTATCAACTTGATATACAACGTGACGTAGGCAAATATGTTACGCCTCGCATGTGCGATAAACGTGGCTTAGTCATGACAGTAATTGGACGCAGCCTTATGAAATATAATATATTTTATAATAATCTATTTGCGTACTAAAACCGCGCTTTAGGTTCTAGATAGGTGTTTTGGGAACACAATCTGAGTGTTTTCAAGTCGCAGGTGAATAGAGGTGCCTTCTAGACAAGCGTGATGAAAGACAGAGATACACCTTTGGACTCCCTAGTCGAATATAGATAATTATAAAAGATAGTCTTTAAAAGAAAATCTACTAGACTCATCAAAACGAGTCTAAAACGCTTACTTCACTTTGTAAAGTTTACTAGAAGTTGTGTGTACGTTTCATTACCAAAATTTTGGCTCCATCATCAGACCAGCATCATAAAGTCAAATTATTGTCTTGTCATCCACGGTGCATATACCTTGTGTACAAGTGTTTACCGTGCCGTGCTGTACAAGTGTGTGCGTTTTAATGTGATGCTGAAATTACAAATAGGTTTGAATAATGACTTTTAAGATTTTTCCCCTAAATACTCCTTAAAGCTGTAAGTTAAATGTGATAAGCTCTGGTTAACCGATCCCGGGCTACGAGGCGACAGTCTTGGATGCAACTGGGGTAATAGTAGGATGATCATGATGGAAAGATTTCCCAGTGAACTGCCGTAGAGTTTTTCAGCGTCCCATTTTAGCGGCGCCACAAATCATTTTCACGTTCGGTCGTTGACCCGCCCATATAATTGTATGTGATAAACGATTCCAAGTCGAGAGTAATTGGGCGTCGGCTTTTGTAGATGTACTGTTTACATGTACATGCATACTTTAGGAGAACATTATGAAAAATACAACACAACAGAACTGTACGTTGTACCTACATCAGTACAGTTGTGTCAGTCCATTGAACTCGCGAAATCTTGAACTTTATTTACACGTATATCTGCTACGACATATTAAATACAAAAATATCATTTAAAAACCGACTTGAAACTTATAAGTAAACTAATTATTAGGATATTTCAAAACTTTCGGCCAGATCTTGAAAAATATGATAAATGGGACGACAAAAATAAAAATATGCAATTAAGTATTTAAATCATTTCATCATCCTGACGTTATCCCAGTTTCAAACTGGAGTCCGCTTACAAGTCTAACTGGATTTGGCTGAATATTAGCTTTTCCACAGAGCGACTGCCATTTAAATATAAAATTTAAACAATTATCATCAAAATTGATTCACTAGTAAACAAGCTGAATATAAGCTTTATCACAGAGCGATTGCCTGCCTGAGGTAACATACATCAAGAAAAATACATTCGAATTGAGTACCTCCTTTCTGTACGCTGGTTAGAAACAGTTAATATTCTAAGTAAGCTAATATTCTAATAAATCATCATAAAATAGGAAATTAAACACTTCAAAAAGTATATCCTTAATAATACATTTATCATTAATTAAGCTATTTATAAAACAGTTATCTAAAGGAATTCACTAAACTGAAAGAGATTGGAATATGTTTAAAGTTTTGAAGGTTTGACAGCTATTTGACGTTTAATTTAAGAAGTTGTGCGACGGTAAGAAAATATAAAATTAGGGCTTCAAACTGTAATAACGGTTTTTCTGCTTTCGGAATAACTTAAGAAGGCAATTTCACATAGATGAATATAACACAAAGCTTACTGAACAGTTTCATTCGATATGGGAATCGAACCTAGACAATACAAAGGATTGAAAAAACTATTTATGAATCACACGAAATTTTGTCCCTAAACACTCGGTGATAATTTAAACCACTCTTTAATCACTTTTACCACTAAGCCATTAGAAATTGTATCATTTTCACATTTTAATTAACTTTGTGTTGCAACAGTAACGTGCTTCTACCACGAGTGTCATAAAAGTAGAATATAGGCTCCTTGCCACCTCATTAAGATCATGAGACTGAATACAATATGGCACACTACGCAAAACTCAACGGACGTCAACACAACAATCCTTAACATTAGCCCCGCGTTGGGCGCCAATGTCAATGTGATGAAATGAATTGCAAATGAAGCTAATTAGAATACTCTACGTTGACGTCCGTTGAGTTTTGCGTAGTGTGCCATTTTCAACATCGCAAAAATAGCACTTATTTGTATAAAAAGGACTTGTTAGTTACACTACAAAGTAGCAATTATTATCCGCGTCTTTTTTATTTATCTATCTTTGCATTTCAAATTTTCTTGATACACTCATATTTCTCACGGCCATTTTATATCAACAGGTCTAAAGGATGGAATTTCTTTATCATACAGATTCTGGTTTACATTTTTTGTCATAACACCGTTTGCCGGCTCAGCCAGCTGTAGGTACTCGTATTATATTACCTTAGTTAATCTGTTCTACCATAAACTAACAAACAGATCTACCTAGCCTTTACACGGTATCGTCTAGTCCATTAAAAAATACAGACTACAGTTATTCGCCTCGTGTGCTCGCTCCAACATTCATCTTATAGTTCTAACAAACAAAGCCATCAATTAGACAGCAACTCTTTTAATAACATGTGGAAGAAAGAATTGTGGTGTTCCTTTAACTAGTGGAATTATTTACTGACTTGGTTATCGTTGGACCACGGTATTAATAGGGTGCCGTAGCCAAAAATGGCAAAATAGGGTTCCTTCTTTATACATAGATTTGCCATGTCTGTCTGTCCATCCATATGTCTCAGATTATATTGAGAATACAGATTTGAAATTGGTGGGTAAATGTATTCTGTCAACTCTCTCACGATTTTATACTAATATAAAAAAAAAAATAAGATCAGGGTGTCTCTTCATACATTGAAATAGCCGGTTTTTTTTTTCATCAGTCATATAGTTGCCGGGTGTTTATAAATAGGTCTTTAAAAATTACATTGATGTTCCTAATACTATCAAAGTTAATATTTTCTAAGATATACGCTTCTAAAGTGGTAAAATTAAAGTCCCCTCTGTCTTTTAAAGTAAGAAATCTGAAAAAAAAATATTTGCTTGAAGAACCCATTGCAAATGACAGTCGAGAAAGTTCAAAACTATTCAATAACTCTATTGTAACTAAACTTGTCTGTGAGTGCCCAAGAAATGTTGATAAGATTTCTAGATGTGACACTAACTTAGGTATTTACAAAAAGTTCGACTGTGCACTGCAACTTTGTAAGTCCGTTTTATCAACTTTAGTTGGGAACTTCATAGATTGGACTGAAGTAGTTACATTATGTAGTTTGTAAGGAATAATTAGAGTGAGAATTCCATTTCAGAGTAATATAAATTTGCTGTGTTCATTTCAAGCTACTGTCGATATTGAAGTATTTTGTTTAAAATTATGTATAAAATGTATGTTCGTCTAGACCTTATATATAACTTATTTCTTCATTTCATGTGAGTACTTGGTCAACAGCTCTGTTGTAGTATCGCTCTTATATACAAATGTATATAACCTAATGATTCTTATCCTGACACAAAAACGGTACCTACAGATTGCGATGGCGAAAATAACTGAACTTTGACATGTACGTTCCATGAGCAATATACGGGAGCACTAAGAGAGGTTTATAGAAGAGAACCAAAACAAATCTTCTTATTGTGTGTTTCGTGCATGTGTCAAAGTTGACTTTTCTACCACAAAACAACCGACACCAAGAAGTGTATAACTTGAGACAACCATTTGTGAATAGCAAAACCGTATTAAATCCCTCTGTTCGCATCGAGAGTTAAAAAAAGACAACGAAGATCCTATATTTTACAAGACTAATCTTCATACCACGAAAGTTGGTAAACTAGTAAAAAGCTACTTACTTAACACTATATATACATCGTAAGGAGTTAATTTAGGTTGATTGCGGAGTAGCCACCATTATCTTTGAGAAGTTAGTTTGCGGAGTGCTTTCATGATACTGGGCTGTTAACGTTATACAAGTAGTAGTACTTCCTTGACGGAACATTCCTAAGTACGGTGGAAGTATAGCAAGAACTGTTGATATGCCGATAACAAAACTTGGTATAAAAACATGGTGCTATCTATCGAATTCTTGGCCTAACTTTAAGGAAAGGTTTACTTTAAAAATACATTCAGTACTGACGACCCGGTGGTGTAGCGCGAGTGTAAGCGAATGCTACGCCAAAGGTAGCTGGTTTGATACCTGCTCATGTCTAATATTTGTATACATGAATATAGATGTTTGTCTTGGTCTGGGTGTTTCTATGCATAATGTGTATGTATTTTCAACAAAAGTTTTTTGTATTATCCATTTTGTTTGTTTTTTGTGTGAATGTATGGCCAACTCTGGTGTCGGAGTTTTCAGACCGCCCAAAGGCCTCCGACATGGCCTAACGACCCTTATCCTATTATTATCTATTGTCTAGTACCCATAGTACAAACTCTGCTTAATTTGGGATAAGATGGTGTTATGGTAGAATATTAGATATCAATGTGTTTGTTTTGCTTAAAAGTAAAACAACTTGTACGTTCATCATAACTTATAGAAGTGCAGCCATTTCAGTGATTTGTGCCGTAGCTATCCGTGAAAACAGGTTCAGCTTGCAAAAAAATCGGCCTGAAAATATTGTACACATCTTATTAAATTCTAATTCCTGAACAATTTACCTATTCGCAAGCTACACAAATATTTAGGTGGCTCCGTAGATTACTTGAATGTAGCTACGCACAATGCTACGTGTGTAGCTAAAGTGATAACCAATGACCGCGGCTGATGTTAATCACGCCAAATTATCAGAGCAAAACAAGATATACCCACCTTTCTTTGAATATAAATATGCTATACATAAATATGTACAAACATGGTCATGTACAAACCGGAAAAGTTTGAAAGTAACTTATAACACCGCTCATTTTCTTCAAACACGAACAATATCAACGTCACATTCCATCACCTATTATATATTACTAGCTAAATTACTTCGAAATATTTCCCTGTCAGAACTGGCCGGTGAAAGAAAGAGACGGCACGAGGAAAACAGTTCATCATCTTTATGTTTTTACCCTCCCATGAATGAGAAACCGTAACTCACCCCGCTGATAAAAAAAAACTTCTATTAAAATTAAGAAGCGTAATTTCTTTTCTACGATAGTTTTGTTTATGGATTCCACTTTCTGATTACTTAATTATGTTTGCTATTTATTTTATTGGTTTGAATTAATTTAAAACGTTTTCTTTTTTCATACAAAAGTTACGCGACTTTTGACTGCTCGTATGCTTAGGATTCATGCGTTAAATAAATACTGTTGGTGCGCATGGGGATGCAAAATCGTAAGATCCACCAGTGATCATTCATGAATCCCTTATCATTTACCACTTAAAGAAGCTCTGCTATTGTAAATTCTGTCTAAATCGGCTCAGTTTGGGAGTAGCGGCAACAAACAGTTTGTTCTTCGTCAAAATCATAAATTCATTTAGGCCACGCAGAAACTTATGAATGTCAAAATATTGAAATCTCTTTCCGTTATTTTAATCCCCTTTTAATCTTTCCGCTCAAACGCAACGAATGTCGCTAACACTTTCATATGCATTTAATGAACGATGTTTGATCTTGATATTAAAACAGTCACATAGGACATGGCATATTAAATCTATTGCTTTTATTTTAAACAATACAGAGTGTCACAGGGTGTCACGTTTTTGACATCATGCTAAGTCATACTAAGCAAAAATAATACCTGGGAAACGTTTTTGTTTTTTTAAGTAGACACATTTTTCATGCCGTAATTAGGCAACAGTGCTAGCGCGCAATGCTCGAAATACTTACTTATACATGGGTGCATAGAACATCTATAGAACGCGGGTAAAATGTATCGACTTTGAACCCAATTAGAAAAAAATATTGTGAAGTTGAGCCTCAATATCTCCTGAACCAGTAATTGCCCAGGTATGTTGCCGAAGTAAAAAATGTTCGTAATTGTTATTACAAGATGAGATTTCAGTTTTCGTTAAGGGTCTTTTTAGACTTCGTATATTCTAATGCAAATAAATGTACAATCCTTTTCATTCATCCTTTTTCTCAAATACTAGATACCCGCCCCAGCTTCGCACGGGTGCAATAGGTACATATAAACATTCCTCTCTTGAATCACTCTATCTATTAAAAAAAAACCGTTTCAAAATTCGATGCGTAGTTTTAAAGATTTAAGCATACATAGGGACAGACAGACGACAGACTTTGTTTTATACTATGTAGTAATATTATTTTTTGCATCATAATAATATTATAATGGATATTGCCACATTATTTTCCGTATATCTACTAACCATACTACACAAGCAAGTTCCTTCACAAGTTGGAAAGCATTCGCGCGCCTCGAGAAACTTACAAAGTTTACGTAGACATTAGTTATAAGGTGTCGGCCACCGAATTATTTTTATAGCTGCCATTCTTATTTATTGTTTGTTTATTTCTTTACACAAAACGGGAATTTTCTTGTTTGGCAATAACTTTGATAATATATCATGGCATACCATGATTTGATCAATGTTGCTTTTGTCTGTATTCGCGGTTTGGCAGACACTTAAATGTAGATATCAAGTAAAAGATTTTTATTTCACTTGCTTATTACTTTTACATATAATTTATTTTGTTAAATTTTCATAATTAGGTACATTGCAGATGATTAATTATAACTATATACATTACTATCTTAAATAATCATACTGTCTAAGAATATATATGTACATAAAACAAAAATAAAGAGTAAAAATAGATACATATGTACAGGTGTGTTTAGGCGTCGTAGAATGCCTCCGCATCAATATCATCGGGTAACGTGCCCAGAAGGCTGGCAGCATTGCCACGCTGGATGGCAATGCTGATTCTTTGAGCAAAGAATATATCAATAAATTATGTACTTTTAGTGTTCGCAATTTTTTATGTCTGTAAGTGTGTGTAAAAAGAAGCTTTTAGGGGTAAGTAGGTATAAACCTACGCAATTAAGGCTCGTAAACAGACTGGTACGATGTATACAAGTCGCAAAGTTGTTTTTTTGTAAGTTTTTAACTAATACAAACTAGAGGACCCGTGCTGCTCCACAGCATATTTTAACCTCTCATATGCTGAGTTACCAGACACAATTAAAATCTATTGTGTCTCGTGCAGATCTGCTCTTAAGCATACGAAAGGTTAATATTATAAAAAAGCTCTTACATATAGGCATGATGAGTACATTGTAGCATTATCTAATAAGTAAAAAGATGATATTCTTACCAAAAATATATATATCACAAAACTTCTTTTCTCACAACATTGACTTTGCGTTGCACCTTAGGTATCGTGAAATTTCCACCTTGGCATTACTGGATGGTTTGCCGCGCAAAAGGGATATAAATAATATGTATATATATTTTTTTTATCTGTCAATATTTTACTATCAAAATTAAAAATATAGATAAACAACTTTTTTTATAAGTAAGAAAATAGGTTTTATTTTTGTTATCCAGCTTAATATTTCTGTGAGAAGCACGATTTATTTTGTTTTGTGTATGGGTGTGATTAATCCATCATAATTTAGAAATGTAATAATGACGTTTATAGTTTTGGTCGAAATTGTAGCTTTGGTAGCAATCGTAAGTAACATCGCTACCAAAACTACGATATATGCCAAAAATACAATTTCTACTAAAACTACTATTCCTACCAAAAATTATATTCCTATCAAAACTACTATTTGTACCAAAACTACTATTTGTACTTACTCTATCATATCTACCATATTTTCAAAACTACCATTTCTACCAAAACCGCCGGTGCTGTCAAAAGTACCTACCTTTACACTCAAAACTACTATCCTTACCAAAGCTACAATTTCTACCACAACTACCACTTGTAATAATATAATTATATGACAATAGTAATACTATGAACCGCTGTAATATGTTCCACATAAAAAAAATTAAGATGCCCGAAGAAAGTCCGTAATTTAAAAACACAAAAATTTTCCTAACATAAAACGTAAAGAAAATTCCTCAACATCAGAGATCAGTTCACCCAACATTAAGGGTTAACTGGTAACATTCGGGGAATATTACCTGCCATCAGCGATAATTCACTATAGTGATAATTTGATTAACATCGGGTATAGCTTTACACACCACCACACTCACACCCGAATGAAAGTAAGGCAAGGTCACCTTAAGGAGGCATAACGTTTTTTCCTGGCAGTTACCGCAATGAACTTATTAGATGCCATAAAAATATTTTTGAATTTAGAACCGTCCATGTAGAGAGAAAGCAATGGAATCCTAAGAAATTTATAGGAAAATATTGAAAAATAAGTTCAATGTCCACACCTATCTTCCTTCAAACTTACCCAATTTAAATGAGCATACCATCAAATGAAAGAGCTCTTTTCAGCGCGTGTTTTAGGCCTATAACGATACGCCTACCTCAATGAGAATCAGATATATAGAAGCAGAAAGTCATTGACTACGGCTACGAAAACGTAAAAAATGTATGGGAGAAAACTGTTTTTGCATATAACTTGATGAATGTGCAAGTTAGGTAATTTCTAATGCTTGATGACAAATCTGTGCAGCGAGATCTTCCATTTAAAAAAAAATCATGCGAATCGGTTCGGTAGAACGGGCTGGCCGACTCGTATTATAAAACACAAATTCTTTTAATATATTGATAGTTATTCGCGTATTAATCGTGTTCGCTCCAGTAGTTTATAACTAACCAAGTACAAAAACATTTACCATCTGACCATGAATCAAAGGTCATTATACTGTCACCAGTAGGTATAGTTACCGACGAAGTAGCTTATACGTTTTTTCAATACGATAAGAATTGCATGTACAAAACATGCACTAAAACTTGAGATTTTAGTAGCAGCAATTGTAACCAAACTCGCATACACGTGCCGTCGTCAACATCTATAAGCTTTGACAACTATTCACTACCATCGCCAAAAACCTACCAGCTTTATTCACCTCATAAAAACTTCCACCATTTCCATACAAAACACGCAACTTTATTATAAAAACGTCTACTTTATGTCTGCCACGTCAAAACATGGTAGAGGAAAAATCTTAAGAACAAAGCGGGGTCAGTGGGGCAGCTATCAACGTATTTTGACGAGTGCACTGATTTATAGTCCAAAGGGTTATTCTGAAATCGGTCCATTGAGATTGCGTCCGTAAAACGTTTTTTGAAAGGTAATACTGCCATTATTGACTTTGGGAGGCTTACCTAATGAACAACATTTATTACTTGAGTATGATATCAATAATTATTAAGTTTTGCATTAGTAGATAACTTCCAATGTGATACAGTTGCAGCTCCTTACTAAGATATCATGTTAAACATTTATACTGGCGATTAAATGAGTTTTTTTGCCCGTTCTTTCTCGTGGTTCTACCTGCATTGCGAACGTGGCAGTTAATGTAAATGTAGAATTATCTAGCAATTGATTTTAATTTTTGACGTTCATAAGCATCAATTTGTGGCCTAAATGAATAAATGATTTTGACTTTTGACACGGAATTGAATAAGACGGTGAAGAAAATATTGTTATTTTTGTAACGGAAATGATGCGGCCATGTTAAAAGTAAGCGGAGTTTTGATCGTGAGGCGAAGAGATAGGAAAGTACAGTGAAAATGTGCTTGTAGTTTGTGGAATTAAATATGTTTTCTTACTTCATCTGCTATCAGGCAGTGGCAATCCCTACAAAATTGGTCGAGCAATTTTGGAGATTAGCCAGAATATACAGACCTATAAAGGCATAATTTGCACATACTGTGAAAACATCGTGAGCAAACCTGCATGTCGGAGAGTTATTCTAATGTTCTCAAAAGACATGTGAAGTCTGCCATTTAGATTTTTTTTGATTACTTGGCCAGCGTGGTGGACTATATGGCCTCACCCTTCTCATAGTGAGAAGAGGCCCGCGCCCAGCAGTGGGACAGTTTAAAGGGCTAATAATGATGATACTTAGAAAAAATAATCGTTTAATAAAAACTATACGTACCTATTACCAAACACACTTGAATTGTACTAATTTATGCAGAGAGCTTATTTCTATATTTACTCCTCCGTCCATTACTACACATGGCGTCAAGGCCGCGCGTCCCTCAACGATTATAAAGGTCAATCATTATAAAGGTTCAAAAGAAATTACGATTTCGGACGTATACGAGTACCTAAGAACCGTCTGCTAAGAGTTCCGTACTTGTCATACATCGTTAAAGAGAAGGCCCAAATCGAGCGTCATGCAGCAATCGAAAGGATTTTAAATTTTAAGTTTATAATATTGAACTATCGAAAAACAGAAAATACAGACTCAAAATAAAAAAGAATCACCACACAACTTATTGTCTCGGGTGGTAATCGAACCCACAACACTCTGCGAACAGTGTTAAGTAACCCTTTAAACCACAACACTATCCGCTCAGTATAGTTTCAGTTTCTATAACTACATTGGCTATTTTATCGTGCTTTCACTACTTGACTTTGGTACTTTATCTTAGTGGTCTATTATTACGTTTATAGAAAAGACGAATTTAGCATTAATTTTGATTCCAAAGTCTTCAACCATCTAGTGCGGATTATACTCCTCTTTACAAGCTAACCATCTACAACCTATTTACGACTCACTCAGACCCTGATTGAACCACAATTTCCTTTAATTGCCATCAAAGCCTTTTTTCTTACCAAGTCGCTTGAAATGTCAAGAGGACAGCAAGTCTAAAAATAGTTAACTACATCTTAACATTTAAAAACAATTGAGTACATAGGTTTTACACAGAAAAATTACAGGGGAACCAATAATATAATTTATTAATAATAAAATTATACTTCTGTGAACTCCACTTAAATTTTTGACAGACTGAACCCTAAAATAGCCACGCTATAGTTATTTCCGTCAGATAAGAAATATTTATTGAACCGGAGAAATAATAATCCAGAAATGAAGGACTGATACTTGTCGGAAATTCGAGATTTCCTGACTTTTGTATATGTACTGATTCAGCTACTTCTCGAAAAGAGAATGCTTGTGATCACTTTTCGGAAAGGCGAACGCTTTAGCCAGCATACAGAGAGTGGGTAAAAATTATCGAACCAAACATATTTTTATGTGATAGGAGGCAAACATATATAAGTGAACAACCGAACGTCAAGTAATAACTTCTGTATAATGTCAGGTACGTAAGATAGAAGATAATGCCTAACGTCATCATAATCATCGTCCTAGCGTTATCCCGGTAGCACCCAAGACTTACACGCCTTGGAGCCGGGGGTCCGCGTACTAGTCTATCCAGATATAAATAATACCAGCTTTACTTTATATATACGAGTATTCTTGTAAGTTAAAAGCTCCTAAACTAAGGGCCAGCGCCATGTCTCTAAATTTAATTATCCCGTTCCGCCGGCATGTTCTCTATTACTTCATACCTGGTGCAATAGGTTCGAGACATGCTTATCTTAAGATCGTCTTGTGAATATTACAAGCACGTACAAAGGAATGTGTGGTGTGTTGAAGAATCAACAATGTGTGTCCTAGAAACACGAGATTGTAAAAGGGTTTTATATTCCTTGCGTTTGTTATTTCAAAGCAGAATACCCCGTATCACAGAAAAGTTGACTAGCACAGTAATTTTGCTAATACAGTTTATATACCTACGGCATGTGTATTCCTTCTATTCGTAGCGAGAATCCTGCATAAAACCACTAGAATATAAGATGAAGAACTGGTTTCATGCAGGCTTTACTTGCACCTTGAAATAGCGGCATCAAGTAAGTTCACCAAATTCGACTATCCTTCGACTCCGAATCGAAAATCCGCAAACTCGTCTATACAGATTTAGAGATCAAACTGATTATGGGGTACAAGCTGCAGGACAAAATACGGTTATACTCTGTGAAGAAGCTCTTTGACAAAGTGTACCAACAGATTTTTGCGTTCAGCATTTCAATAATCATCAATCAGCCATAGATATAGTATCAATAAAGTTAACATACATACATACATATCGTCACGCCTTTTATCCCCGAAGGGGTAGGCAGAGGTGTATTTCTACACCCACTTTTCGCCAGATATACTTTAGTCCCACGTAATAAGGGGCGAGCCTATTGCCGTACCGGGCACATTTCCAGACTCCGTGCTGCTACTGAGAATTTCGTGACAGAAAAACCCAATAACACTGCCCGACCCAGGAATCGAACCCGGGACCTCCCGATCCCACGCGCACATTTATGCCGCGAGACCAACGAGGCAGTCGAATAGGGTTTGATGTCGAGTTTTCCGTCTCTACGCAAAGATGGTATTTGCATCGTGTTATCCCATAGGCTTCGTTCACACGACATTATCCTGCACGTTTTCTTTGTATTCGTTTTTTTAACGTACTGTTATAACCCTCTGCTGAACCCTAATATGATGACGTATACGATGACGGTTCTGACTAACAGAACCGTCTTACTCAGCATTTCAATCTGTAGAGCTAAGAGCTCACTAACGATAGTCAGTCGGATTTTCACTCTCGCGCGGTGCGGTTGCTTAAGGGTCCTCTCCTTGTAATCATAGTTATTACGTTAAATAAATACATTTATATTCTAGAATTTTAAAAATCGTTTTTTTAAAACACCTTCTGATGAGGACCCTATAACATTTGGTGGCAGCGGTGGATACGGCATCCCCAGTGCCAATTCGCGCAAACCATTATAGTTCAAAACGAAAGTGAAAAGACTCGCCGTATCCTGCGAAATCCAAAAATTAAAACTAATTAAGTTTTATTTAAACATACCTTGGTGTTCATCCGTAACCGGTGAATCCGTCCTGCAAACCCTGTGAATTGTACTTACCCGCGTGACGCCCGACCTTGTTCCGCGAGTGCCTTGGTGTTCATCCGTAACCGGTGAATCCGTCCTGCAAACCCTGTGAATTGTACTTACCCGCGTGACGCCTGACCTTGTTCCGCGAGCATCCTGTAACCGGTCTACGTGAAAGCTGCGAGTACTCCTAGTCGTCGTCCTGGGTGGCTGTCCAACACCCAATCCTTCGCTCTGCGAAAATACGACATCCGTGACCCGCGAGTGTTTTGCGTACCTAGTGTTATTAACACATCCTGTGAAAGAAAGCTTTTGTGTTCCACATCATAGTGCTAAAAGTGATTTGTGAAACCCAGAAATCATAGTGTGTGGCATCTCCGTGTGGCGCCATTATGCCGGCGTTCCGAGAAATAATTCTTATCGCCGCCTACGTGTTCCTGTGAGTCAAACCTAACTTTTACTATCGTGAACTGCGAACTCTATTGTGTTAGAAGTTTTAATACATTGCATGTTTTATATTTGTATCCTGTGCTCATATTATGCCTAAGGTGCCTAAAATTGAAGACGCCAAACTTAACATTGACATCCCGAATCTTGAGAATTTAGAACCGAAATCTCCTATTTTATCACCAAAAACTACGAGACGAACAGTCGAAATGGAACTTAATATTTTGCTAAAATTTGTCAAACAATATGACGGAAGTCGCGAAAAGCTTAATTCCTTCATAACAAATTGCAATAATGCTTACGACTTAGCTTCAGAATCTCAAAAGTCTATTTTGTTCAAATACATCTTTTGTCAATTAACAGGCAAGGCTGAGACCGCCTGTTCCATTAAAGAATTCGCATCCTGGGAACAACTCAAAGAATTCTTAAAAACCCAGTTTTCCGAAAGGAAGCATTATATACATTTATTGACAGACCTCCAGGAAAGCAAACAAGCCTCTAACGAAACGTAGGGCAATTCGCACTAAGGATGGAAACTTGCTTGTCCCATTTACTTACCGAAATCTCACTCTCCGGCCACAAGGCCAAAGAAATTCCAGGTCGCACTGCAGCTATGGTGGACCTTACTCTCCATCATTTCCTTATGGGACTACATCCCCGTATATCAAATATCGTTAGGTGCAGAGCACCTAAAACATTTAATGAAGCCGTCAATTTGGCTATCTCGGAGGAACGTATCCAGGAAACCCTCTACAAGCGTAGCAATAATAATAACACGCAATCGCAACAGGACAAACAGAGTGGCCAAAACCGGTTTAAACCTAAACTCCCTATTCAAAACCCTACCAATAAACCCAAGTTCCAACAGAAACCGATTTCTCAACCGAGCTCTACTAATACTAATAAAGGTAATTCCAACCTCGTGTGTAGATACTGTAAAGAAGTAGGTCACGAGATAAACAATTGTCAAAGACGACAAGCCGCGAATAAACGCTATCAAGCTTCCCAACAATCCGAAGGTTCTAGCAAATCTGCCGGACCTTCTTCGAGTTCTAAACCCCCACAAGTGAACTTTGTCGATAACGACTGTGATGATTCGGGTGAATCGGAATGTGACCCCGAAGACGAAAATTTAAACCATTAAACGTCCTGCACTCGTGCCGCTCAGGACGCTGGGTTAAAGCCGGCACCAATCCTAAGAACGTAAAAATGTTCAATTCCAATCTTACTAAACCATTAGTAACACCCAAAGAGGTTATACATCAGGGTAACCAGCCCCAAAACGGCAACCTCAAAACTAAAATTACAAAATCATTGTTAACATCCAAAGAGGTTATACAGCGGGGTAACCAGCCCCAAAACGGCAACCTCAACCCTAAAATTACTAAATCATTAGTAACATCCAAAGAGGTTATACATCAGGGTAACCAGCCCCAAAACGGCAACCTCAATCCCAAAATTACCAGACCCTTAACGATGTCTGATCTTAGTGAAATCTATGAAGTCAACATCGACACTTCTAAAAGATTATTACCCCACGTGTTGGTAGAATCGACTGTGTCAGATGTCCCTCTAACGCTTTTAGTAGACTCAGGCTCCGCCATTTGTTTACTGAAACAATCCAGTGTACATACACAACTGAATCTGATTAAAAAACCTATCAGTATTAAGGGTATTGATCCAGGTGAGGAAACCACCCAAACCATGGGTCATTTTATGTTGAAATTCAAAATCTCTGACAAGAAGTTGATAAATCATAAATTTCATGTCTTCAAGGACATCCATCTGCCTTATGACGGCATCATCGGAAACGATTTCCTGACCGCACATGGCTGTAACATTGATTATAGCCGTGACGTTCTAAAAATAAACAAGAACGAAATTAAAATCCACTTTTTTGACCCGTGCTACGTCATACCTCCACGTACCGAAACCGTGATTGAGTGCACAGTCTCAAATCCGGAGGTCAAGGAAGGTGTAGTATTAGACCAACATCTTTCCGACACTCTACTCGTAGCCAACTGCCTAGTGAGGGTAAAGGAAAACAAAAGGATCAACATATCCGTGATTAATACCTCCAGTGAACCGATATCGATTAAACAAAATCTTAAACTGAAAATAGATCCAGTGGGTTCATACCCCGTACAATCCTCTCCTTACACTCAAAACGTCACTGAACGTACAACCCAAGTCCTTGACTTATTAAGAACCTCTCACTTGAAACAAGAGGAAAGTGACACCCTCTTTAACCTATGCTCGGACTATTCCGACATTTTCCATCTCCCAGACGAACCTTTATCCTTTTCACCCGCTATCCAACACGAAATTAAAACTAGTAGCAACACTCCAATACATACCAAATCGTACCGCTTTCCAGAATGCCACAAACTAGAAGTAGCATCCCAAATAGATAAAATGCTGGACCAAAATATTATATCCCCTTCATCATCCCCTTGGTCCTCTCCCATTTGGATAGTCCCTAAAAAAGGGGACGCGTCAGGACAAAAGAAATGGCGCATGGTAATCGATTACCGCAAACTGAATGATATTACAATCGGTGAAGTCTACCCTATCCCGCAGATTACTGAAATTCTTGACCAATTAGGAAAGAGTCAATACTTTACGACCCTTGACCTATCATCAGGTTTTCATCAGCTGAAAATAGCACCCGAAGACGCAACGAAAACCGCGTTTTCAGTCCCACAAGGACACTTTCAATTTAACAGAATGCCATTCGGGTTAAAGAACGCTCCAGCCACATTTCAGAAACTGATGAATACTTGTCTCACAGGCCTTCAAGGTTCAAGATGCTTTGTTTACTTGGATGACATCGTCCTGTATGCGTTTGACCTTAAGACTGCCATCCAAAACCTCAAAGATGTCTTTGAAAGGCTCAGACAGTTTAATTTAAAACTCCAACCGGAGAAATGTGAATTCCTCCGAAAGGAAGTTACCTACTTAGGCCATATCATCACCCAACACGGTGTAAAACCTAATCCCGACAAAGTCAAGGCCGTAACACACTATCCGGTCCCTAAATCCCCAAAGGATATTAAATCTTTCTTAGGCCTAGTGTCGTATTACAGGCGCTTCATCCCAGACTTCTCGATGTTTGCTAAATCCCTTACCTCACTCCTAAAAAAGGATGTTCCATTTAATTGGACAAACGAACAGCAACTTAATTTCGAAGCTCTGAAAACTAAACTGGTCGAAGCACCTATCCTAGCTTATCCTGACTTCAACCAACCCTTCCTATTGACTTGTGACGCTTCTAATTACGCCATATCAGCCATCCTGTCACAAGGTCCTGTGGGACATGACCGCCCAATAGCATACGCTTCCCGTACACTGAATAAGGCGGAATGCAACTATAGTACTACAGAGAAAGAGTGCCTAGCAATAGTTTTTGGTACTAAAACCTTCCGCCCTTACCTATACGGTCGCCGTTTTACTATCCTCACTGATCATAAGCCCCTACAGTGGCTATTTAATTGTAAGGATCCCGGATCCCGCCTTATTCGTTAGCGACTGAAACTCGAAGAATTTGAATACAATATTCAATATAAAAAGGGAAAGATTAACGCAAACGCGGACGCCCTATCCAGGTTTCCGGTCAACCCCGTGCAACCAACCAACGACGATATCCTGGAGCTTAACCCCCAAAACGGTAATCCTGGTATCACTGCTGAACAGTTAGAAGAATCTCTTAGGGAGCCAGATGGCCTAGACAGGGACCTATTCGATCTGATTACGTCACCTGCCTCATTCCCGTCCAACGAAATAGACCCTAACATACTATTAGAATGTCGTACCCCTGATCTCGATAACATTCAATCTCCAGAAGGCCCACAAGCCGGCATCTCTGTAGTACCCGAAAATCCAGCACACCCTTATGCTCCTGGAAATCCCCTCCAGACTGAGACTTCAACAAAGCCACAAACAGGTCTCAACTCCATCCTCGACCCTATTACTGAAGATTATTCTACTTTCTTAAAACAAATATCTGACAAAAATAAAATCTTCAATACAAAGATTGTTGAATTCAACGAAAGCCTACTGAAAACCCCATGTAAAACCATTATAGTCCCCACGTCAATCGACCTCGATGAATCGAACCCTTACTTAGAAGAAATATTAGGAAACGTAGAGAATCGAGAGGCTATCTTAAACCTAGAGAAACAACTATATACATTCTCTAAAATCCCTTCAAGAGGTAAAACCTACTACTTACTATATATAAAAGTGCATCACTTCGACCAAACATCCTACGAAGAAATTTACAACTCTCTTAAATCAATACGAAACGAATTAATAATATCCCAAGACGTAGAACAAATAAGCATACCCGACTTTCACAACCTCTTCGAGAAACATAGTTTTATTAGGATTTATAATATCCTGAATTATCTATTCCAAAATACTAATATACAAATAAACATCTACCATAATAACATTATATATCCCACACCTTCAGAGGTGAAGAAGATCCTATTCGACAACCATAATATACCTTTAGCCGGACATTTAGGTGTTAGCCGGATGTATAATAGACTGAAAGACCTCTATTATTGGCAAGGTATGCGCAGCGAAGTAGAATCATACGTTAAAAAATGCAAGCAATGCCAAGAGAACAAAGCCCTAAGACAAGTGAATCGTGCACCTATGCAGATAACGAGTACGTCCACTAAGCCATGTGAACGCATTGCGCTAGATATAGTTGGCCCCCTTCCGGAATCGGGTGCTGCAAAACTAAGATTCATTCTAACACTCCAAGACGACTTCTCTAAATTTTCCTCTGCTTACCCCCTTCACGGCGTAACAGCTGAAGAAACAAGCGAATGCTTGTTACACTTTATATCCGTGTTCGGTATCCCAAAAATGATCCTATCTGATCAAGGTACTAACTTTACATCGGAACTATTTAAAAAGACATGCGACTTTTTAAAAATTAAACAGTTATGGTCCACACCTTACCATCCTCAAACCCAGGGTGCCCTCGAGAGAAGCCACTCGACACTCAAGGAGTACTTAAAATCCTTCGTCGACGAGAGCCAAACCAACTGGCCTCGGTACGTTTATACGGCGATGCTTACCTATAACACGACAGTACACTCCACGACGCACTATACCCCATACGAATTGATGTTCGGTAATAAACCATTCATTCCAAACACAATATACGATGAACAGTTGGGTGCTACATATACCGACTATGTACGGATGTTGCAAAACCGAATAAAATTCTCCCGAGAAAAGGCATTAGAATATATACGCCAGTCTACATTATCCTCTAAAAATCATTACGATACACGTACTCGTCCTATACAATATAAAATAGGTGATTACGTCTACCTAAAAAACCACCTAAGGCTCCGCAAAGCCTTATCACCGCTTTGGAAAGGCCCATATAAAGTGGTTAAAGTCCACGGTAATAACACCCTATCATTATTGATAAACAGACGGCATGTCCGACACCCTTACGACGAGATAAAGCTCGCTGAGGTCGGCAGCAACCTGTAACATAAAACTAATTATTCTTTGATATAAGAAGTAGATAATAATTATATACTTAGAATTAATACGTATACCTTTAGATATAATAATCATATAATATAAATATTAAACATTAAACAGATTTAATAATAGTATTAAAATTATGTAAGCATAGAAAATAGGTGTTAGTCATTAAATACATATGATAAATATAAATGTATTCTACATTGTACTATAGAGATAAATAATAATATAATATACTTACAGCAGTACTGCAGAAGCTCGGACACCCGACAGCTATGTCCAACCGATAACTACGAGTCCCGGGATGTATTTCGATTACATAGGAAAATTAAAAATTACCAAAGGCGTGCTAAATGTCATTATGCCGATGGAAATATCTCATTTCAAAACACACAAAGAAAACATAAATTATTCACTAGAAACATTTACAAACCTATGTAAACAAACCCAAATTGTAGAACATTTGGAATGCCTTAATGTAATAGCGCCAATAGAAGTCCAACAACAAAATATTGTTAAACTATATAGTTCAATTGCCCACCTAATTGACAATAGATCCAAACGAGCTTGGATCGGTGGAATAGGTACTGTGCTCAAAAAAGTGTTTGGCACATTAGATGAGAACGATGCCTCAAAATATGATCAGGCAATTGAGTCAATACAAGGCAATCAAAACAAATTATTATCCTTAGTAAAAGATAACATCCTTATCACAAATTCTGTAATAATGGCTTATAACAATTCTCTTAAAAGGATAAAGCACAATGAAATTAGACTTAGTAACGCTATTGAACAACTTTCAACTAATATCCAAAATTTGACAGCAATTACAAACAATTTTGACTTACGATTGAACATGGACTTTGTCCTAAATTTGTTAGAAACATATATGGTCACCCTATCATTCCAACTCGAAGAAATAACAAATGCGATATTACTTTGTAGTCAAAACATCTTGCACCCAGCTATCATGTCGCCCACTCTCTTGTACCGGGAATTGAGCGATAACGTTAGGCACCTCGCAGACGAACTAAGCTTACCTGTACATTTAGACTTAAGTTTAGTCCATACTATTGTAAAAATCTCTACTTTATTATGCTATTATTTAAATGGAAAACTTGTATTTCTTTTACGCGTTCCTTTAACGTCCAACCAAGAATGCATGTTATATAATAATATTGCCTTACCAACACCTCATGTAAATCAAACATATATTTTTAGTTTTATTTTACCTAACAATAAGTACATTGCTATAACCAAGGACAAATCGACATATTGTAACTTAGATTCACTAGACGACTGTAAGTCTATAAGTCCTATAGAATTCTTGTGTGACATTCCACTAATTTACAAAACAGATTCAAAACCCAATTGTGAAAGTGAACTTATGTCAAAATCAATGGTGAATATCCCTAAACAATGTAACAGTAAATCTATTTATGGAAATCTAAATACCTTTAAGTCATTAGCCAATAACAAATATCTTTATGTGCAATCAGAGACAGTTAAGCTATCGCTAGACTGTCAAAATTCAAACCAAATACAAGAGATTAATATCTCAGGTATCGGAATAATTGACGTGCCAGATAATTGTGTCATATATTGTAAAGGCACGATATTAGTACCGAAATATCATAACGTTATAAATGTTACTTCACCAATAAAACTACCAGAATTTAATCTGATAACTAGTAATTGTTGTAATATTACTGAAATAAGAAATATAACAAATAATCTGTCCCCTATACATCTAGAAAACATTGATTTAAATGACCTACACTACATAGACAAATTGTCTACTGAACTCCTATCAAAAGCTGAGAGAATCCAAGAAACACCACATTTAATTGAATATGGGACACATTATTCTGTGGTTATAAATATAATCATTTTTACTCTTATAATTTACCTAGTTTATAAATTTATATTATGCTTTTGTAGGCCCGGTAGCAACCTACGCAAATATGGTTTCCGCGAATCTACCAAACCTAGATCGGGTTCCGTAGAGCTGGAACAGTCCATACAAATAAATCAGCCGGTATACCCGGCTCCGTGACGTACGGTTCCGTAGTTGCAAACACAGGGGAGAATATTTGTAATACTTTTTCTGATTACTTCTTTTCTAATTTTCTGCAGGCTCCTCAAACATCACTTTCAACATACAGTAACTCAGATCCGGAATGCAGATCTGTATCCGATATTGATAAGGTACACATTAGCATTACAACAGTGATAAAACTTCTAAAATCACTCGACCTTGAGAAATCAGCTGGACCCGACTTAATACCTCCTTTCTTTCTATATAAATGCGCAGATACTATCGCTGTTCCTCTCTACACAATATTTAACATGTCACTCACAGAATGTATTGTACCAAGACTATGGAAGAGGGCATTTATCACCCCGATTCACAAGAAAGGGTCCAAATCTGATGTAACTAATTACAGGCCAGTGTCTAAATTATGCATAGTGGCGAAAGTTTTTGAGAAATTAATTTATAATCAGTTATATGCAGCCTTAAAAAATAGTTTTAATAGTTTTCAGCACGGGTTTCTTAAGGGCCGTTCCACAACCTCAAATTTAATCTTATTAAATGATTATATAACTGAAGCTATGAGTAAAGGTAGTCAAATAGATGTAATTTACACGGATTACACGAAATGTTTTGACAGAATTCATCATGGCATCCTACTAGCGAAGCTTCAGTTGATAGGCATAAGAGGTGACCTTTTGAGATGGTTTTCTTCTTATATAACTAACCGCTCACAAGCAGTAGTGATTAATAATTATATATCTAGCTGGGTTATGGTGCCTAGCGGAGTTCCCCAAGGTTCACTGCTCGGGCCTCTTTTGTTTCTGATCTTCGTAAATGACATCGACCAGTGCTTTCATCATTCTCGCCTTCTGTGCTTTGCGGACGATATGAAGATTTTCACATCGGTCTCAACGCCTGCCGATTGCCTCGCTCTTCAATCAGACTTAACACGGTTAACAGATTACTGTATCCGGAATAAGTTAGATCTGAATCCTACCAAATGCGTAGTAGTCACCTATAGTAGGAAACCTGCCACATTACCATCAGAATATTACCTAAACGGTCATAAACTAATTAAACATCATAATGTTCGCGATCTGGGCATTATACATGATTCTAAGTTGCTTTTTGATGACCATATCGACAGCATAATTGCTAGGGCCTTACGAGCGTTAGGATTTGTGATGCGAGCATCTAAAAGTTTTAAGGAGGCTAAAACCTTTAAAATCTTGTACTGTACTTATGTGCGTAGTATATTAGAATACGGAAGTCAGATCTGGAATCCACGATATAATATATATGCAACTCGAATAGAGAATATACAACGCAAATTTATGAAATTTCTATGTTACAAGTTAAAAATCAAATATAAGTCTGATAATTACTTCATTCTATGTGCCAAATTTCATATTTTGCCCTTAACTAACCGCCGTATGATAGCAGATGTTGTGTATTTAATGAATTTAATATATGGCGTAATCGATTGTCCTGACCTTCTTTCCAAAATAAATTTTAACGTACCTGCGAAAAGCGCGAGACGTTATAAACCCATTCACCTGCCGTTAGTATCCACAAATTACAGACAGAACGCGTTCCTCTGGCGAGCGAGTGATACCCTAAATGAACAAGTAACCAAATTCGACATCGACTTGTTTAACGCTAAACCGGACACGTTGAAGCGCATGCTTAGTCTCGACTTTTTTGCAAGGTTTAATGCTTGTTAATATTGTTAGTTCTTTTGTTTCTTAGATAATTAAGTGAAATTTATATAATTACTGTCCACGCATTGTTAGTCAAGAGTTAGTCGTGGAGACCTATCATTGGCTCCCTGTTGTATACGATTGTTGCTATTATGTATTTCCCAGCTGTTGGTCTTCCTAACTATTAAATAAATAAATAAATAAATAAATAAAAAGAAATACCTGCTCCAACTCTGAGGACTTCATTTTAAATGTTAACTTCGGTTATCATCCCCGAAGTTCACACTAAAGGGGGAGGTGTTATAACCCTCTGCTGAACCCTAATATGATGACGTATACGATGACGGTTCTGACTAACAGAACCGTCTTACTCAGCATTTCAGTCTGTAGAGCTAAGAGCTCACTAACGATAGTCAGTCGGATTTTCACTCTCGCGCGGTGCGGTTGCTTAAGGGTCCTCTCCTTGTAATCGTAGTTATTACGTTAAATAAATACATTTATATTCTAGCATTTAAAAAATCATTTTTTTAAAACACCTTCTGATGAGGACCCTATAACAGTACAATCACCCGGGTGTTCACACGCTTAGATTTTCCTTCGTGTAAAAAACGAATAGCCGCAGTCTTCACAGACTTGTGATTGTGAATAGACGTCAGTGATGGAACCACGCTTGGTTGTTCTTTTATATTGGTACAATGGAAGGCGCAAACGGTTTCGCCGCCGACAGAGCAGAAGGTTTTGGGTACATCCTATAAATTAAGAAACAGGGCGTACTAAATTATTTGAGAAGTTATACGATAGACTTAGGCCCACTTGCACAACGATTCTTAAATTGAATTAAGATGTATTTAGCGAGAAAAAAAAATTAAACACCACTAGTGTCTTACACAACGCAAAATTTGTCGAGTAATATGATTTAAGAACTGTCAAAATTAATTACCGAAAATCGGCTGTTTAGTGGCTAATTTCATTTAAGAACTGTCACACTGATGTTGGCATCTTGTCATTAGCGACGAAAATTATCAATAATTATATACATGGACCGGACGACGCAGCAGGGGCAGGCAAAGGGAGGCCTATGTCCAGCAGTGGACGTCCCTAGGCTGAGACGATGATGATGATGATATAACTGATAACAATGTACCTACTTGTGTTATTGTTAACCCTAGAATCCTACACTATTTGGCGCACATGTTATTCCTACACTGGGGTGCTGGAACACCCCATACTAAAATGACTGTAATCCTTAAAATAAATTAAAAAAACAATTCATGAAAATACGTTTTATTAAACATAATCGGTAACTTCAGATCACAAATCAGCCTTATTACACAAAGTTAAATGTAGTTTGAGCAACAGCGCTTGTAGGATTTGGTCCCTTTTTTGAGGATCACTGCAATGGACTAAGTTGGCATCCGGTAACGGTCTTCCAAATGTTCATGTATCAGTTCCAAACCTAATTTCAAAACTGTCTGCTGAAACTTTATATTTGGCTTATTATTTGATCTTGAACACTTGTAAAGAACCCAGGAATTACAACTGGTCCCAACTTCTATTTCTTCTTCGCCAGATTTGTGGTCTAGAATAGAGCTTATTTCTTCGTAATTCAAACATCTGACAGCCATCAGAAACAAAATAAATAAAGTTCATTGAATTTTACCTTCATAATATCTAAAAATATCTGTATTTAATTCATATAAGACTATTGTTTTAATAAATAATCAAATTTAATAACTTATTACATATAAATGCATCAACCGTAATAAATAAATAATCTTACGATTTTACTACACTGGGGTACTGGCGTACCCCACAGCACTTATACAGGCGACCACACAACGTGGTCCCTCGTCACGGTATTGACGTAACGCGAGCGGTTGACACCAAACTAAAATACTCCGACGCGCGAATTCGTGGATATTAAAGAAATTGAGATGTTTAGAAAACAAATCGGTGTGGGGTGCACCTGCACCCCATGTAGGGTTCTAGGGTTAATGCTCAAAAGTTTCTAGTTATTATTTGTCAATTGTCATTTCGTTGCTAGGCGACGACAATGCGTTTTGTTTTATGCTCAAAGTATAATATATAGTCTAAGGTTTTATGCAAAACCATACGCATAACATCGTTAAAATCGTAACAAAAAGGCTTCATGCCATGAAACAAAACGTAGAAACTACTTTACCGACCTCATAAAATGTTTAACTAAATCTAAGCGTTGTTGTCGCTGTGCAAGAGGACGCTAAATACTTTTAACTTAAATTATTTTATGCTGTTAATTCTGTTCAACGAATTTAAATTAAGGAGTGACTTAAATCAAACGTTACGCAAGTGGGCCTTAGAAGCGATGAAAAGAAGTTTTTTAATTACTTTAGGATGTCTATTGAAACTTTTGAAAACATACTAAATCCATAAAAAAACGTATGAACATCGTGCCGTGTGAACGAGTCAGAACTACACTATGTGCCACTCCAAGCCGAATACGTTAAAGTTCGTTCGATTTGCTTGACAAGTCCGTTGAGTATTCGTTTAAACGTATAAACGGTGTACGATTTTTTGCAGTACAAGCGTCATGTGAATGGTTCTATAGAGAATGTATGTGCCACTAATTATACGTTAAGACGTATACTGCAAAAAAACGAGCAGCACAATGCCGTGTGAACGAAGCCCTAGTCGCCTCTTACGACACCCACGGGAAGATAGGGGGTGGTGACACTTGTATTCTATGCCATCAACCACACGGCAAAAATAAAGTAAAAATTCTCAGAAAAAAGTATTGTCCCAAATAGGATCGAACCTTCGACATCTTTATTTTTATTTTTTATAGTCTCATGCCTGTATCCCCGAAGGGGTAGGCAGAGGTGTGAATATTACACCTTCATTTCGCCATGAATTTTTAGGTCCCACGTAATAGAGGGCGAGCCTTTTTCCGTTACCGGGCACATCACCAGACTCCGCGCTGCTACTGAGTATTCGGAAAAACCCAGTAACACTTTTGCCCGACCCGGGAATCGAACCCGGGACCTCCGATCAACAGTCGCATACGCTATCCGCTGGACCACGGAGGCAGTTTTCTTTTACGAAAATTATTAATTTTGTGAAAACTAACAATTTAGGCCGTGAGAAAAATGGTGCATTATTCACACTATTAATATTCACTAAAAGCAAAGCTTTAACTCAAATATTTCTTCTCCATAAACAAGTCTCGGGCTTACGTACAAAGCAACCCTCACAAGTCGTTTTAATTGTAAAAGCATAAACGACAAGGCAATTCAAGGCCTTCGACATCTATGCGACAAAACAACCTACCCAACTACATTCCTCTTTTTATACGGGTTGTTTACTAGAAAATTATGATTACTATTGCTGACTGTGAAAGATAAACACAAAGCTCGAAGTCATAACATCATCGTAGCTATATTAGGGGACGAGCAGTGAGACCCCTTGGCAATAATGTTTACTGCACAGTTTATAGAGACAGAGGAGGAAATACGATCATTGTATGCTAATGCAAGACCACTTGTCAACTGTTATGGAAGTCACAGAAAACGCTTGAAAGTAGAAAAGAAAAGCGAAGCGCAGCAGAGAGCATTTTCCACTGTCAAATTAAAATCAACATATTTCCCATTTAAATAATGCCCAAAATTAATTAACACAACAAATTTTTTGAGTGGCACATCCACTAGCATGTTTTGCCTCGGAGAGCACGTTAAATCGTCGGTCCCGGTTGTCACGACTATCAAAGGATAGTCGTTATAGGTCGTCAGTACCTCTAAAATAAACTGACACTAATCTAAGTCATGGAATATCGCTATCCCTTCGGGTTGCGGAGGTCAGACAGGCAGTCGCTCCGTGGAAAAGCTAATATTCAGCCAAATCCGGTTAGACTAGAAAGCGGACCCCGGGTTGAAACGGGGATAATGCTAGGAGGATGATGATCCTCTAGCATGTTTTCGTTGCACTTTATATATGCGCCGGCCATAAAATAAATATTCTTTGTAGTCTTCATTTAAACATTTAGAAATTCTAACAGCATCGCGTTTGTGCTGAATGCGGCCATCTTACTGCTAACCAATCCCAATGACGCCATTTAAAAGTCCATCTATTTATACAAAGTACTCCAAACTACCGTCAAACTATTCGAAAATAACCTCAAAATTATTCATAACGCATTTAAATTCAGCAATATACATCACTTGCGTCTACAAACCACATGAAAGTGTCTCAACAAGCAATTTAAAATCCAATTTTCATGTTTTCCATTAGAACCTACGAACTTGTGGTTATTTGTGAGGTTAACTTATTGCCAACATTCCTCAGGACTTGACAGGGTGAAAACTGCATATTTTGTGAGCTTCCATTTTAGACTTTAGAGACTAAGTAACAAACATTACTTATTTTCATATCGCCGAGAAACTATAAAATAAAAGATTTTTGACTTTCATGTACTCTACTAATTGTGATCTAAATAAGTGAATGAAAGATTTTGACTTTGACTTTAATAGTATTCAATAATGAACAAGATGCCAAAAACCTTAGACTAATGATTGGTATCGCTTCGCTATACTAGACTCCGCGCTGCCTAAGAAAAATTGCTCCGTAAATGAGGCAACTCATTATGACAGTATGTGTCAAACAAAAGCAACAAGACGCATGCGTGAAGAAGTGTGTTGTCAGCTTCTCAACAGTTACCCGAGTAAATGGGAAAATATTTTATCCTGTGGTCTAGCGGATAAGTTATTGGTCTCAAAATCAGTTAAGAAAATTCTTAAAAATTACAATTCATTCAAAGCATCAATATACAGGGTGTAAAAAGACCCTTAACGAAAACTGAAATCCCATATTGTACCAATCACTACGAACATTTTTTACTTCGGCACCATACCTGGGAAATTACTGGTTGAGGCGATATTGAGGCTCAAAGTTAGTATGGAATTTTTCTTATTAGGTACAAAATCGATCCATTTACCCCGCCAATATGTTCTTTAGATGCCCTATGACCCCATGGATGAGTAGGTATTTCGAGCATTACACGCGCGCGCTTTTAATTGCGATTTAAAAAATGTGAAATCTTAAAAAAAACTTCGTTTCCCAGGTATTATTTTTGATTAGTATGATTTGGCATGATGTTCACAACGAGTAGACTTCGGCTTGGTGATGGGTCTTGTGTTGTGACACCCTGAATTTGTGTATAGGTTAGGCGTACCGCGTAAGTTCCTTTATTAGAAAAATGGTGGGTATATTATCCAATGATTACCTAGGCCCCGTTTTATTATGATGGTTTGTTTTATGTACTAAAAGTATTTTGCAAATTGTAATTAGAAATAACCATAGAGGAAATAAGGTGTTTCCAAAACAGTGCTTTCTATTTCCATGCTACTAGTCCATATAAATTTAGTTAGACATTATTAATTTAACATGAATAGTCGTGAAAACTACTTTGAATAAAACAATCTAACAACTAACATTTTTCACCTTATTTGTAAAGGTATAAACATAAAATAATATAGAAAAAGGTAAAATATATAATAAATAGGTTAGATAAAAGAAATAGTAAAATATAACGAAATACAATAACTATAGATTCACATAATGAAAATCTCAACTGTGGGGAAGTTGATTCTTGTACTAGCAGCAACACTGAATGGTGTTTTCGTTTTTTTCTAATTTTATGTTGAAATTTCAAAATTATTCTTATTTTACAGATAGTTTGTGATACCAGAGTCCTTCTTAATTTTTGCTGAGTTATTTTTACTCAGGATAAAAGCGCAACTTGGCATTTTACAGCGAATTATTTCCGTAATTAATTTGGTGGATAGGTATACGGCTGTCAGTGTGACAGGCTCAACCATGCCAGCTGGCATGGTTTTTTCTGCCTCATTTTACAAGTATGAGGGCTCCGTCTAGTAGAGCAGAGCGAGACCAATCATTAGTCTATGCCAAAAACGAACAAAACTGCGAAACTAGAAATAATAACAGATTTACTGACACTCGAATAAAGTTGACGCTTTGCATTTCATTCCAATTTGAAGTCGTGAGAAAATAAAATCACATATTTTCCGACCCTCCGTTCACTGCCGCCGTGGTCCAGTGGATAACGTATACGTTTGCTGCTCGGAGGTCCCTGGTTCGATTCCCGGGTCGGGTAAAAGTTGTACTGAGTTTCTCCGAATTCTGGTGATGTGCTCGGTAGCACCAATAGGCTCGCCCCTTATTACGTGGGACTAAAAAAATCATGTCGAAATGTAGGTGTTATATTACACCTCTGCCTACCCTTCGGAGATACAGGTGGGAGAATATGTTGTTTTGTACTATTTAGTGTTCAAAGTGACGCAATTAACATTACGCTATGAGCCAAGGATGCAAAACAGAAGCCCAAAGTACCGTGGGTGTAACCGTAGGTCCCACCATATTTTTACCCACTCACAAATAAAATAAAAAAAACACGACAGCTCTACCAAATATCGAACTAGTTAAAGGTAAAAAAAAAACAAGTTGTCATTGCGGCCTGGGTACATTTTAATAAAAAATCTGTTAGACGAAGTGAGCCCCAACTGCAAGGATAAGCTTTTTACTTTTTAGTTTAATATTTGGCAGAAGCAATCATGTTTCTAAAATTTTAAATATTACTTATTTTATTTGAAATTATATTGTACCTTGCGTCATGCTTATGAGGCTCTGTAATAATAAAATATTGTACTTAATATAAAATATTCCACCTAGTTAGTACAGGCAAACGCATATTATTAAAATATTTATAGACTGGGTCACATGGTATAATAATTATAACAATTCCCCGCACCGGGGAATAAGTCAGAGAATAATTCTCGCCATAAGTCTAAACATTGCTATATTACTTCAATCTTGCCTTTCGAAAACGCCAAATGTGTTATGAATAATCCTTTTGTTGAAATCCAAAACGTTATCTTGTCTAATATTCGTGGAATACGATAACATGGATCAGAATTATCGTAACATTGTTGGCTGCCTCTAGCTATCGAACCACTGACGTCAGACATTAAGCTCCACTTATTCAATTAATTATACATCGTATGTTTGTTAATATTTCAACGATAACATATATCGTGACATGTTTGCACACATTGTTATTTATTCTAATTAATTGCGTAAATATGGAAAGTAGGAGATACTTTCCTTTTTTTGTCAACGATACTGTTAATTGAAAACTTCATTAAAATAGTATTAAGTCAGATTCGTAAGAAATATCTTGCCATATATTTTGGGTTTAGTTATTGTACGGAACTTCTCTTAAATATCTACCGTACAAAATAGTGTAACCAGCACGCCACTCCCGGTAGCAACAGTTGGCATTCAATTTAGCCACGCAACCCTCTGTACACATCGATATCCATTAACTTGTGAGTGTATCCTAGACAGAAGACTTGTCGTAATACTTGTTATTTTCCTAAATACACATTGACGTAACCAGTTCGGCTTGTGTGGGATAAGCCGAACTGGTTACATCAATGTACCTTCGTTGAACTCCCGCAAAGGAGTTGTTATTTCTACGTACAGAAAAGCTGCATAAACTGCGCGCTCCAGTAGTGGAATCACTTCCTTATCGTGCAGTAGAACCCTAAGTACTATTTTTCCGGGTACCATTAAAAATATATATAGAGTATTGTTGAAAAAAAAAACAGTATTTTTATAAAAAAACAAATTTTCGTAGAGAGCGTATTCTTCAGAGCAGTATTATATGAACACTAGCCGAGCCCGTGGTCACACCTATGTTATTCAAGGCTTCTGCTCCGCACCCGTGGCTCAAAGAGTGATGTTATATAGCTTCCCTTGATGAATGGGCTCTCCAACACAAAAATAGTTATTTAAATAGAATTGTTTTCTGAGATTAGCACGCTGAAGGGTTTCGTTCTTTGAACATACAATGATTCCTCTTAAGTGTCACTTTTCACAAGTCAACCTGTATATATCTTTGTGCAGTAACATCTCTGATATCGACTGATCGTTATAAATGGCATTCCAACTAAGCTATATTGTGACAAATGCCTCGAGCACTCTTATAATGCCTGCAAGAAACAAGCAGATATCGGTAATAATGTATGAGCGTCATTAATCAATACTAGAACTCTCTAAACAGGAGCAATCATGCATGGGAGAAGACAATTTTATGTACTGTCAGGCCCATATTGTATGAATTACTATTTTATGTTTCTACGCATAAATGTATTAAATGAGCATTACCTGCCTGAACTGCTGTTAATTTTAACTAGCTGACCCAGTGAAATTCGTATCGCCATATTTTTTTTAACATTTTCAAATTTTAGATTTGATTTTAAAGTCTCCCCCGTGACACAGAATGTGTACGAAGAACGACATTCGCCATTAAAAATTATACCCTTGAATGAGGTGACTGCAACAGTTTTAGAGACAAATGCTTCACATTATTCTTAGTGTAATACAAATTTTAATTAAGACACTAATTTTCATTACTGGCCAAACATTACTGTCAAAATAAAGATTATTTTTTAGATTACACAGCAGCATGGTTCAACACTTTTTAACAATTTAGATGGTAATATAATTCTCACCGAGTGAAATGACGACTTGCTTGTTTACTCTTTATTATTGGCAGAGCAATACCCAAATATAAATTGTATTGTAATTTACAGCAGAACTGCGCTAAACGGCACATCACAAGGAAAACATCATGACACTATTATCAGATTGACATTATGTACTGCGATTGTTCAACCAGCTAAATATCTGTTAACTAAAGCTAAACTAAAATGAAAGTATGTATTCGACAAGTTACCTACGGAACTGCTAAACATTGTAAAGTGGAAATACAAATGAGAGCACGCATATGAAGAACCAATATTAGCCTTATTTGTTTATTATTTATTTTATTTATTTTAAACTTCTTGCACAATTACAAAAAGTAATGCACAAAGGCGGGCTTAATGCCAGAGGCATTCTCTTCCAGCCAACCTTTGGGTGATGCAGAGATGATTGAAGTAGGTGCTTAAAGAGGGAGTAATTTAACAAATAATATTAATTTAAAACAACAAAAATAATGGGTATTAAATAAATATGTAATAATAGGCATACTAACAGTAACATATTATTATAAATATATACATACAAAATATAATACATATAATATATACACATACAAGTATAATAGATAATTATATTATATATAAATATATACATATACAAGTATCCTTGTTTACCTGAAATCTAAGTAAAAAAAACACACAAGTACATGCGCACACACATATTCTCTCTCGCTCAACCTTACTCCCGCTGCTCTGTCTCTTCTATCTCTCTTTCTCCCTCTCTCTATGTCTATCAACCCTCAAAAGTTCCTCATCACCATTAAAAGTAACAAACATTTTACATATTTACACAAAACACTTGTCCTTAAAATCTAAAAGCTAGTTAGGATTTTTAATGAATAGGTATTTTCATAAAAATAAATTCAAACATAGAACAGAATTTGTATTATTTTTTTACCTAATTATTGAAACAAAATCATCAAAGGTGATGAAACTCAGCTTTACTGTAATACGAATACACACAATGTGACTACAATCACACACACTAGTAAACACGCAATTGACAAGCAAATTCATTTATCATCCGTAAAATGCGAACAAAATTCCACGTCCACCAAAACCTCGGTTCTGTTCTCTGAGTTGCAGAGACCGTACCGAAAAGTGCATTATTTTAATAACAACCACAATATCCTATTATAAAAAGAACTGCCAAGAATATGTAGGGCAATTAGTACATTTAAAATCATTAGTCACTGTAGTTATCGCGTGAAATGATCTTGTAAAGCAAATATAAATCCAATTTATAATACAAACTGTATTCGTTTACTTTTGTTGGCGTTAAGAATCATTACTCTTATTGCAAGGTTGATAGAAATGACTGATAAGCCGGTCAAGGTTTCATGGGGATTTCGTTAAGAAAATTTTTAATTTACATAAATCATAATCATCATCAGCCCCGTATATAGACAGTTCCACTGCTGGGAACTGGCTTCTTCTCTCTTTGAGAAGGGTAAAGCTATAGTCCACTACGCTGACCATACATAAATACTAAACAAAATCTTTAATGTATTATTTGGAGTAGAAGCAGTTGGTTCGTCACCAATTATAACGGTTCAATCTATGTAATTTCAGTTGGATTTTCTTACATTTTAATGGACATCCAATCTATTGCGAATCCTATAGATATCGTAGAGAACTTTACAATATCCTATCATCGGACACAAAGATCCAAAAACCAATAATGACATTTTCAGGAGGATGTCGAATGAAATGAGATTATATACCTTTTCAAGAATCAAATTAAATAAACAGGCGAGAATCCGTTTATTTATTTGTTTATACTAATTACAAAATACACAGCAGTGCCACAAACGCTGCGAATTTAAAAGTTTAGTTTACTTGAAACCTGAATAAATTAAACAGCAGGCAATGAAAACACCTGTGTAAGAGAACATATATTTTCTTCGCTGTTTTAAATTACGTGTCTTTTATCTGTTTGTTTGTAATGAAAGAATTAAAACATAATATAAATAAATGTAACTATTTATATTATTTTTGAATTCTTAATACTCTTAAAAGTCTGAAGTCTAAGTGACAGTTCGTAACAGATCTAAGCAGGATTTTGCGTTTGTTTCGTCTGAGTGTGTAGCCAACTCTGGTATCATACTTTTCTAAAAGCATAGAACATTAAATCTATCTAGCACTTTCGTGCCTACTAGTACAAGTCCTAGCGATCCATTAACAGTGTCTCGCGCGACTAATTTAATTCAACGCGAGATCCCGACTCGACTCCCGTCCTTTTTGTGACAGTGATTACACATTAAATATGCAGCCACATATAAAACTGATAATGGAAAGGGACAGACTTATGTAGTGCAGTGAAGTGTGAGCAAGACGGAATATTAAGTGCTTAGTATTATCCTAAGTTGAACGATTCGGATTTGAATGACGAATGTGAGTCTATCAAATGAGTTTGTGTGTGTAAATGTTTTGTTAGTGTGCTGTTTCTGTGGTGATTTGTGATTGGAGCGGTCAACTGAATTTTATTGTAACTGTGTGTACGTGTATCTACATATAGAAAAGAAATAGGGATGACTAAAATATCGAGCTGTTTCAAATGTGTTTTATGTGAAATAGCATTCCTACTGTTAAGCGTCGATAATCTCAACCAAAGCATGATATTAGATAGGCCAAATAATTTTTCAATAAAATTACTAAAAGTGTGTATGATTAAATATACTCCGGTATTAGCAATATCTAATTTATTAGCCCTCTTTAAATAATCACTGACTATTGTTAACTGATAATAACCGCAAATACTTAGATTAGTATCTGAAAAAAACACTGAAGTTATAAGTGTCTCTAGTACTTAACTAGTGTGTCATATTTTCACTAATTTTGTACTCGAGTTAATTTTTATTATGTTTTCGTGTGGCCATAAAAAGTATTGACATTAATGAACATGAATATTAGTCTTTTATAAGATAGTTTGTAATAAAATATTTCTTAAAGTCTCTGAAAATTAACCATGATATTGGATTTTTTACAAAACCATAATTATCTCCATGAACCTTCGGTTTTTTAGAATGTGTGACTTACATACCCCTTTTTTTTTTTTTTTTTTTTTTTTTTTTACGAGGTGGAAAATCCCTTCGGATCTCCGACTCTTGGGGGAAATAAGAGCCGGAGTATGTGGTGTTTCCACTAAAAACCACCTCGACTTCCGCCATGTACCCGTGTGTCGGAGGGTGGGGCATCACCAAAGCACTCGTCGCCTCCCTCCGACGGGTATTGGTCCGCCAGATGGTCAGGCGGGCCCCGAACAAAACCCCCTTGGCGACGGATTAAGGTGTTGGACTCCGCCGCCAAAACGCCCAGCGGCCGCAGAGGATAGGGAGGACGGCAACGCAACACCGCATCTCCTCTTCCTCTGCGGCCCCACCGCGACGCATCGAATGGTGCGCCCCCATTTGGTCGCGGGAGATAGGGCGCGCGGCAACGCAACACCGACACGCCTCTCCTCCCGCGACCTCACCCGACTGCGAGGGACAGACAGAACTGTCCCCCGCACCCGCACCGTTGGACGCATCCAGCGCAGGCCCCTCCAAGCCCACGCGGAGCGTCCCCTCCTGGATCCCTCTTAGCTTCACCGCGGGTGACCAATCCACGGTTACTGAGCCCCCCCACCACGACAAGGTGGAGATCCCACGGGGGGGATGACTTACATACCTACAGAAAGTCAATTTGGTAGGTCTTGAGATCAATAACCTTTGAAATCATTTACTATATCTTTTTCGCTATGTGACATATATTTTACTCTACTTTATACTGACGTAGAAAATACTGTTATTACCCTATTAAGTCCAGATTGTCTATCTAATATCTACAAAGTTTAAACGGCAAGATATGACATGTCATTTGAAAGATAAATGGTAATAGAAAATGAAATGGTTATGAAGTGATTTCTTCCTCGTAGTAGGTACTTGAGTTGATTGGCCATGGAGCTGACAGCTAGATGCGTCATGATCGAGGAATGGAAATGTGGGTAGTATTATATTTTGTATACAACGTGTAACTGAAAATTGTGGTCATGTCTTGAAGCTTTGCTACAGCGCATATTTGCAACTGATGTAATTTAGGACATTTTTTACGCAACAAGCTAAAATATACCCTGTATAAATACCCTTTTATTTGTCGGGCTCCGATGTACAGTCTATTTGTACAGACTACCGATGGTCTACAGACCTATCTTATGACTTTAACTTACATAGAAAAGGCACA
Organism: Euclidia mi; assembly: GCA_944739405.2. Lineage (NCBI taxonomy): Eukaryota > Metazoa > Arthropoda > Insecta > Lepidoptera > Erebidae > Euclidia > Euclidia mi. The sequence continues at coordinate 81,769,138 of OX123191.2, read as the reverse complement.
TTTTGTTGCATTTAACAAAGAAAATCAAAATAGCCTTTCAATACCTACACCTAAAGCCAATAATTAAACTGGTTATTCAGACCATGACTCTAGTAATCAATTGCAAACCGAATTACTTCGCGCAGTATCTACTGGAATATAAGAATTCTATTAACACAGCAGGAGGAATTGGAAGGAATTTATCCACGACAGGGAAAGATGAAAATATCTCGTGTCAGAGGCCAAGACTCACTTTGAGCCACTGCACCACCACAAATATGCAGTGTGGTGACGGATTAAGAATACGGAATGTCACCACCCCATATCATCCCATGGGTGTCGTAAGAGTCGACAGAGGGATCATATTATGCAGAGAACAGCACTGTAAGAGAAGGAAAACTTGATACAAACCCTATACCAACCCGTTTGGCCAGCGTGGTATAGTAGGCCAATTCCTCCTTTCAAAGAAGAGACCTATCCAGCAGTGGACTGTTAAAGGCTGATGATGATGATGATGACCACCACAAATGAATGAATGAATGAATGAAAACAGCAATGTTTCTCTATTTTCTAAATTTCCTTTATTTTATTCAAATTCTTGGAAGACCTTTCAAGCTTTATTATATTGTAAAACTTTTAGCAAGCACAGATGCTAGCTGTGTGCCAATATGAAATAACTTGTCACCCTAAGATGTAAAATTTTGAAACATGTTGAACATGTAGGTATATATCTTTAATAGTTCATATCTCTCTCATCACACGTTTGTTTTAAATTATCTAACGTTGCCTCGGTTTCAAGTATTTCAGCACTCTTGCAAGATTCTCGTGTAGCTAGCAATCTTATGAACTGATGATATTAACAATTTCATTTCACAATTAAGATTAACGCAAACCATCTTTGACACATTCTAAGAATATGCATCTCAGTCCGTCCGTTTATCATGACTCAAACCAGAAAATCTCATACTCAATGAATCACGTATTCATTAATTCATTCATTAGAATCACATTTATGAGTATATCTATTACATCCTGTCACACTATACCTGGATTTTTCCCGCCTTCAGAAACTGGGATAACGTCGTCGATATTTCAGTGAAAACTGCTTTTACTATTAATTAAACAAACATGTTCCCTTTGTATCAGTCATGTTTTCCTTGTTTATAATCTGACCCATCGCTGGACATTGCCAGCAAATACAGCAAGACAGATTTAACACTTCCTTCGGAAACATTATGGAAACACTCAGAACTGCCAGTTTCCTCACGATGCTTCCCTGTACCATTTAGCAAGCGATAAATAACAATTTTATTGAGTCCTTAAATTTAAAAAGTCAGTAGTGCGCACCATGGGTTAGGTGTGTGGAGAGTTAGGGCATCACGATCGCCAAATACTTATGATTGATTGATACTCGTAGTATGGCCCTACATAACACTCAAGAGAAACCGTATCATATTAATAGTATCCTAGTTTTAGTAGCTTTGGCATCGTATAGATCGATGACAATACTACAAAAAACAGTGTTTTAAGTTTATAAGTGTAACCTAATCTATGCATAATACTTCATTTTAAGAAATACAATCCAAATCACTTTCAACCAAACGAAATATTCTTTAGAATAAAAATATAAAGTCAAGGAATACCTTTGACCTTTGAATAATAAAACTCATCTTAATACAAACAGAAAAAAGAAAATAACGCCAATCTTTGAAAGGTTAACGATGCACGAGTGACCTTTGATTTGATTATTCAATTGTGTGATTAGCTGACGTGGCTTATTTGTATACGCCCTTAATTAAACTGAATGGATTCTTACAAGAATGGGTGGCATATGTACAAGATGAACGTAATTTAATAAGTTACAGACCTTTTGGTACCGTGTTAGATTTCTAGATCAGACTACTTAGTTGCAGAAAGGCGTCCAGTAGATGGCAAAATACCTAATAATAAATGACTTAAGCACTATAAAAAACCGTATGATGATGATGTTCTAGTTTTGACAAGGGAACTAAGGAATTGCGTAGAGCATTTTGATCCTGTGTCAATTTACGCCGACTTCGTGGTATTAAGTTAAACTATTATCAGCATTTTTCATGTTATAAATAATGTCCAAAATCAATTAACATAAAAATATTTACAACACGCACACACACACACAAAACAATGCATGTTTTAATTGATTATGGACTATTTTAAAATGAGAACAAAGTTGATAATAGTTTGACAGAGAAAACTGTTCTACGCTGCGCTCCGCTCCACTCTATGTGCCCGGTGCACATAGAGCGGAGCGAATATTACCTTATTTTGATTGTGGTAAAAATTTACATAAAAAGATACGATCTTTTTATTTAAATCATTTGTTCCTTTTGTTTCCATGACTCAGTCTTATCATCATTACACTGTAATAGGTTTTTAAAAAGCAGCGATAGCCGAGTGGAGAGACCGAGAGACTGCTACGCTGAGGGTCTCGGGTTCAAATCCACGGCACGCACCAATGTTCAACCACTTTTCGAAGTTAAGTGCGTATTAAATTGTTAATTATCGCTTGCGTAACGGTGAAGGAAAACATCGTGAGGAAACCTGCATGTCTGAGAGTTCTCCATAATGTTCTCGAAAGACCTGTAAAGTCTGCCAACCCGCACTTGGCCAGCGTGGTGGACTAGGGCCTTACCCTTCTCATAGTAAGAAGAGCCCAGCGGTGGGACAGTATAAAGGGCTGATGATGATGAGTTTTTCGACAGTCGTTACGTGCAGTCATTACCACTAAATATTCTGCCTGGCTTGCTGCCGAGGCCTGAACTAAACCCCAAAATTTAGGGCAGCTATCGCTTTGGCTTGCGGACGACAGTCAACAGTTACTTTACTAGCGGTTCGATGCGGGCTGATAAATATGCTAAGGCAAAAATATAAAAGTCGTAGAGCCTACAGCTGCTAAAATGCTACCATTATAATAATAATGATGATGAAGGCAATGTTTAATTAATTATAACCCAGTACTCCATCATAATTGACATTCAGATTAAATCTACGTTTAAATACTGTGATACGATATCAATATTGCAAATTGAAATCCGTCCGGCCCGTGAATCTCGCTACTGATATTTATTCAATCATACATTATTTATTGAATACTGTTTACACAGTAGAATAAACTGCCACCAAACATGTTTATTTGAATATCAAAGACGACAAAATAGAACAACCATATTACTCGTATTATACCGTACATTTATGATTCAATGTCAAACTTGAATACAGATCGTGAAGGTTTTTTTGTTCAGGCAAAATGGAGTAAGCATATTATGGTCCACTTGATCGGAAGTGTAGTCTTTAGAAACTTGTAACATTGTGTTTTTATTATTTTACAGCTCTTTAGTTACGACAGGAATCCGTATAGTTATATCAGCTCCGTTTATAAACTGTCCTACTACTGCATCACGATTTTATTCACCGTTTAGCTAGCGATTTATTGCAAAACATTAAGGTGTAAGTGTAACATAAAACTTAGTCTTAAAAGGTTCAAAAATCAAAAACTCTTAATGAGGCACTACTTTACGTGTTTTAATTCAACAAATTCTAGAAACAGACGCTCCGCAATAATTTGTCAGCCACTGAAACGAATTTTTCATTTCCCTAGATTCATCGATATATTTAATTCTAATGCAATCATCCTTCACTCCTTTCATATAACACCGAAGTCTTCAATCACACACCAGCACAAACCATTCATTACTCTTGTCGTTCATTCAAATTCTTCACTCGGTCGGCCGCTGATATTTGACATCGTACGATTTACATAGTGTTCAGATTGATTGAAGTCATTCATGTTGGATGTAATTGGATTTGTGGGATTGTATTTTATACGTAGGCTTAAATCTTGTTGATTTTATAGCGTTTGATATTTGATCGTAAAATTACTTTTAAAGCAGTTTTCCTTTTTATGTATAATTCTTAAATATTTTTTTAAATAAAGTTTAAATATATATCTTTTACCAAAGTTACCGACATAGTTCTCCGAATAGGCAGGCTGAACTGGCAGTGGGAAAGGCACATAGCTCGAAGAACCGATGGCCGTTGGGGCAGGAGGGTCCTGGAGTGGCGACCACGGCGCACCTCCCACAAGGTGGCCCTACGATCTGGTTAAGATGGCAGGAAGCGGTTGGATTAGGGCAGCTCAAAATCGGTCTGTGTGGAGAAGCTTGGGAAAGGCTATGTTAGGCTATGTCCAGCAATGGACGTCTCTATGTTGACATGATGATACATCTTTTGTTGACATAAAAACATGAACTGCGCAAAATTCAAGCGTGTTGTTTAATTTATTCTTAGATTTCTGGAACCATTTTACCAAGAGAAAACAACGCCAACTTATAATATTTCTACTCAGTCGCTATCCTTTTTGTATGGTATTAACTATATGTTGTTTATAAAACTGTTATTTAAAAAGTGATACTATGATACTATGACTTCACTACTGTAACTCCACATCGACATCTAAACTATAAGATCCAACTCGTCGACATCAATAGAAACCCTTATATCATACCACTATAAAACTAATTTTTAACTTTACTATTTAAATTAAATAATTATTCACATCATATTTTTTTCAAAAGCCTTCTTCATGAAATTTAATATTAAGCACCTAAAATTTCATTAACAACTCGAATGGCTACTGCCATTGCCTACCGACCAGACGAATCGATATAGTCCCAAGATTACGCCGACTAATTGCAGGCATATTTACAAGTGCTGTACACTACTTCCTTGCAAGGTTGCGTGATAAGGAGCCATACAATATATAGCTTTACCCTTGCCTTACTCACGAGGGTTTCGATGAAACACACGTTGTAAACTTCACGTAATACGTATAGTTATTATGAATTAATGAACATTTTGGTTCGGTATATGTGTTGCTTATTCCCTTTGGTGGGTTAAGTCGTCTAAGTGTTATATTGAATAGCTTTAAGATTGACTAGCTTCTGCCCGTAGTATTATCCATACGGGTGTCGGTTATTACGACACAAGACCTATGTGTTATTCTGAAATATAAGGTATGTTACTGCAAAGTTTCAACAAAATCCCTTCAGTAGTTTTTGCATGGAAGAGCCATCCGCACAAACTTTAGAATTTGTAATAGTAGCAAGACATCGTCCTAGCCTTGGACGAGAGATAGTCCGATCAAAGATTTTGCAATTGGACGAATCTCAATTACGAAATTATTTGTGAGATAGTAAGTCAGACTCGCACAGGCCAACAGTCATAGTAAATAACTTTAATAAAACATAATAGCTTCTAAACCATTAAATTTTACTATCCGTTTGGGTTGCAGAAGTCAGACAGTAGTCGCTCTCTTTAAAAGCTGATATTCTCTCAAATCCTTTAAAACTAGTAAGTGGAAGACTAGGAATATAAGGAACTATCCTAGCGTTATTCCAGTTTTATCCGTATGGTGAAGGATTAAGAATACGGAATACCACCCCCTAATTACATCCCATGGGTGTCGTAAGAGCCGACAGAGGGAGTATGTATATTATCCAGAGAACAGCACTGTAAGAGAAGGAAAACTTGATACAAACCCTATACCAACCCGTTTGGCCAGCGTGGTATAGTAGGTCAATTCCTCCTATCAAAGGAGAGGCCTAGTCCAGCAGTGGACTGTTAAAGGCTGATGAGAAAATATTTCAGCTTTCCGCTTAAAGCAAATATGACAATCATAATTGCGATTAGATGACTGTCATAATTGCTTTATTTACACACAAGCAAAATGTGTGTGTAATATTACATCTGTATCACTATCCTAACACTTCGGGTACACAAGCGAGAAGATATAAAAAAATGTTTTTTTTTGTGTTTGATTGCGGCTATGGAAATGTATTTATTGGCAATAAATCCAAATAAATACAATCAAAACCTGACATATTGATTAATGACCTAACCTAATCCATCATTTCCCTGAATTTGGCATTTGTCCTGCCTTTTAATTAAAGCAAATCGAACACAATAAATTCATGATATAAATTAATTTCCCTTATCATGGCGGCATGACGTTTTCATTCCAGGTTTTAATTATTCACTTCAATCAAAAAAATTCAAATTTCAACAAACCCAACTAAATGACTTTGATTATAAACTTGTCTTTGATTATAAAATAAATCTTAAATCTATGTCTATAACTATAAGACCCATTTTCGATTGATTGGGGACGTCTCTTGTATTGTTAGATGACAGTTTTATGTTAAATATCTGACTAATAGTGCTAACTAACGCATAATTGTTTTTTTTTGGTACAGTAGACTTCGACTACAAACTGATCTTGATATTTCCATATTATGGACAAAATTTGCAATACCAAATCATATTTAGGTTTTATGGATTTAAATATTTCATTTATTACTAGAGGATGCCCGCAGCCTTTTACCAACATTTTAGTATAATTTAACCGTTCCTCTTGAACATATTATTATCTCGCTCGCAAGCGCTAAAGGCTCTGCGTTAAATAATCAGTCAGTTAGGGCAAGTAATTAGAATATCTCTAAAGGCAAGAACCTGGAAAAACAATGGAGTATAATATCGTTATTCATAGAGATAACAGAGTTCAAAAGTCTATAATTACTATTTGCCTAAAGTACAACATTATATGATTGGATTTTAATGGTACGTTGGACATCAATAATGTACAATTTTTGTTCCACTTAGAAATGTTAGTTGAGCGCTGATTATTATTCTTGAACTAATGACACGATTTTGATGGTTCACAGCACCTAATTAAAAATCATTTGATTTAAAATATTACAACTGTTTAAAATAAAATTCCATAAAATTCTTTAGTATTGGTTTAATGCCAATGATTGAAATGTAAATGGGATTTAGGGAAATGCTAAGTTTCCTAGTGCATCCCTACGCTCCACAAGGAATACACATTGCAAATTTTTGCTTCTTGCGCCATTAGTTTCAGCTGTGCGTTGTCAAAAAAAATGCGTTACAGACTGACTGATAAGTCAGTCTGTAATTGATTGATTTCAAATGGTGTTTGTATTATCAGTCGATTATGAAACTAATTGAATGGTGTTAGTATGGTTCGATAATAGTTTTCAGGCTCCTTTAAAGGCCTCTGTTGAGATGATATTCGAAGTATGTCTACTTCGCCTGAGGAGAGCAAACCCAAATCTTTTTTTTTTTATATAGACAACTACCGCATTAGGACTAAATCCTGTGTCGCGGGGTACTTTACAAACATGCAAATAACGGACACAATGAACACCCAGACTCGAAACAACAATTTGTGAATCACACAAAGTGTAGTCTCGTGTCGGGATCGAACCCACAACACTCGGCGCAGTGTCAAACGGCGAGGCGGCCGCTTAAACCACTAAGCCAACCGTGCAGTCTATATAGGAAGATTTATTTTATTCGTTGGTACCGCAATCGGATAAAAAATGAGTTTCAATGATAACATTGCACCTGTTGCTGGTGACATATGAACACCAATAAATAAAAAAAGATACGCGCGTTCGCTTCTCAAATAAAATATATTTTGCGCACCAAGTTACATACAATATCGTTAGCTACCGTGTAATCTTGGATACGCTTATATTACTGCAATTTTTATCTGTGGTTGCGGGCTGCACAATTCGAACAATGGCTTTTTTAAATGATTTTTTGAAATGTTTTCGAACAATAGATGAAAGAAAGTCTTTTGGTCTGAAGAATTTTGTAAACAATGCTATGAAAATTATTAATTATGGTACTGGGATTAATAGAAATAAAGATGCCATGTTTTTTATTTCGATGGTACCTCAATTGTGTACTCCTATTTTTAAAACGGATCTGAGCTTTTATAAGAATTAATTTACGTTCACTCGATTGCGAGTCGTATGCCTTAAAAATCTGATTAAGTAACAAAGTTTCTTAGAATGTCTGCATTTATAAAGTTTTTTCGTTACTGACTCAGTGAAAAATAACGAATAGCTAAAACTATAACTGAAATTTAGGATATACATATGATTCTTGGGAAGTGTTGTGAAGCCTTGTGGGAGGATTTTCGCGAGTTTCCTCTATACGTGGGTCAAAAGGTTTTAGTGGAGATGTGGGCGAAGTCTTTGTATGTATTATAGACCAACCTGGATACCTTTGAAAATGAGGCTACTAAGTATTGAATGGACTATTTTTTTCATGCTTAAAATTCTGATGGTCAAATTTTGATTCAATAAAAAATTTGCTCCACTGTGCAATAAATAAAAAACTGAGATTTCATTTCACGAAGGTAAAGATAAAATATTTTACCTACACTCAAAGTAAAATCACAAACACAATTTGATAAACCTTATCTACCCCTAGATAAAAGGATCTGTGAAAACCCGTCAGTCTTTGTAATGTATAGCTGGTATAAAAGAATTGTTGAAATAGAATAAAAATATCGGTTACAGACCGAATATTGGATCCTAATATTTTTAGTATTTATTTATAAAGGTGAACTTATTTCGTAACAACACTTTTCAATCTGCAAATTCTGAGTATTTGATTTCACACAAGGCTTGTGCGGTTGTTGGCTTATTATACACATTTTTATATAATACACAAAAAAAAACAACGTGAAATAAGTAAGTACCTAATGCCCATTGGATACTATTTACAAAATTAAATAAGAACGAGATTTTAATAAACATTACAATGAATAGTTTCAAAGTAACTTAACCCTGATATAAATCCAAGTCTTTGATATTTAGTGTCCGACCGAAGCTTCGGCTTCGGCTTCGGCCAAAAAAAACCATCTTCGGTGAAATCTTCGGCTTTGGCCCAAAACCCGGCCGAAGCCGAAGGTTTCGCCGAAAGTCCGAGCAATCGTCGGAATTGAACGAACTATTACGAAAGACTGAGTGAGAGAGCGCGGTGGACTGGTCGTGTTTACAGGGGCCACCGCGGTTAGTCACTGTCATCTTTGTCACATTGCGTGCGCGTCAAGACAAGTTCGTACGTATTTTTAAACACCTGTACCTACTTTTTTACCCGACTGCGCGACGCAAAGGAGGGTAATGTGTTTATCAGCACAGTATAAAGACATACAGTAGTTTGACGCCTTTGATCTCGTAGAAAAAGCCGACAACGTCTAGACAAGGGTAAGTAGTCTAGGGCTGCCACATGTAAACAATACCTACTTATTGAAACACCGTCTACTTATTTTAGAAAAATATTACAATTGCTACGTGACATGAATAATATATAAATCACTTATCTATACATATAAATAAAATTGGAGTGTCTGTTTGTAATATTAAAATAACCGCTTTTTACTAAATGCATATGGATGTATAGGTACACCGAAATGAAATTTTTTTCAATTTTTGTCTGTCTGTCTGTCTGTTTGTTCTCGCTAATCTCTGGAACGGCTGGACCTATTTTGACGGGACCCTCACTGCCCTAATGTACCAAGGAGTAACTTAGGCTAAAAATTAACCGGGTACGCGAAGAAGTTCCCTCAGGACGTGGGTGAAACCGTGGGAAACAGCTAGTTTATTATATTACAATAATTAACGATCAATAATTATTATAAAAGACGTTGCATTTTTCGTGCGGTGACAGATTTGCATAAAAAGTGTCAGTCAGCACCTATTTCATCCCGCAGGTGTCGTGGGAGGCGGTTAAGAATATAAAGCATTTTTCGTACAAACCAAGTTAAAATAAAGCGATTGACATAGCGGTGGTTTAATGGATGGGTAACCTTAGGATCAGCTTGCAGAGCCTATGTTATCGATATGAATTAGTATTTTGCAGATTTTTTTCGTGCAAACTACGTTAAGGTAAAGCAATAGACATCACGGTCATTTTATGGATGGGTGACCGGGCTATGAAATTACGGAGAACATGTGTGGAGTTTATAAAAGGGGGCCAAAAATATGGTTATTTTTGAGCTAGGATGCGCCGTTACCAAGATACATAATAATATGTGATAGGTACTTACCTAATGCGAAGGTACTAGTACTACTTATTGCATGAAATTAAAATCACACCAGAATCGAATATTACCTTACAACGCATATTTTCTTACGTCTGCCATGTTTTTTACGTACAATAATTGCTACTTTATTCTGTGATTTGGATATAATGAAATTTTCTTTTTTGGTATAAGTAAATTGATGAAATCGCAAATTTTTTAAATCCTTATTTATTTAAATCTTTAAACAGCATAAAGAATTTCAATGTCTCACAGCACAAGTCGTAGGTATGCACCATCTTAATTAATATTCATATTTAAGCAAATAAATAAGTAACGAACCAAAAAACAAGCACGTGCCAGCCTCCAAAAACATGTACCTAGTTAGCAACTAAGGCGATATACGTAACTAGGTACCGCTCTTCCCGCGTCTCACCTCTTGGCCCCCGCACGATTGACCCGTCTAGACGCGTTCGTCGAACGACTGTATGGATTATTTGACTGTGTTATCAGTCTATGTATGTATGTATTAGAGATGTAAGTGCGGTATTATACCATTTGTACTGAAATGTATAAAACGAAAAATACCGTATAATACGGTATTATACCATTTACTACGGTATTTTATGTATAAATCAATTCTTCTATATTTTTGAAGTAAATGATCATAGAAATCATTAAAAATACTGAATACGGTAGAATTGCACAGGAAAAAAGCAAGAAATTATATTTTAAGTTTGTATTATTAATAATTACGGTTAAGGTTTCGAAATACGTCGCCGTTTTTAGGGGTTGTGAGTGATTGGAGGGGGAGGGGGGGAGGTCTCGGAACCACCCCTGACCATTTTCACTTGCCGGAAATACTTGGTTTCCTCTGAAAAAAAAAAAAACTCCAGACATCGGTGTATGGCATTGCCAACTTCCACATTCTTCACACTAGTTTAATAAACTAAGGTTATTTTCGGATTAAGGGTCAAAAGAGAACCTAACATAACCTATTTAGTTACTTATTACAGTCGCACTTATCCCTAGGTACTCGAAAGCAATGAGGCACAAATGACATTAGCTGTCAATATAATTCATACAAGATGGCGGTTGCGTTTTGTTTCACGTTTTTCACATAAAACCTAAATATCGCTTTTATTGATTCCACTAGTTTAGTAAATTGAGTTTGACAGAGCCCTGCTTCGTAGGGCTCCTATTTTCGGGTTAAGGGTCAAAATAGCACCTAACACAACCTATTTAGTTATTTCACATAAAACCTAAAATTACGTTCCATTTTTCATATTTGAATGAAGAGTTTTTGGAAATTGTTTAAAAATATTTAGACGCAATTCCGGCAGCCAAAATTACTTTTAGGGGATTAAAACGAACTCCCTTAGGCCCCCCTCACATTGGGCGTCAGCGTCAACGCAGCGGCACCTCGGCGTATACGCGGCGTCTACGCGGCGTCGACGCCGCGTAGACGCCGCGTCAGCCGAGCGTTCTTTGAGCGACCGGCTGCTTGCCACTAGAGATGTTCGCTTTACCATAGATAATTTGATAAGTAAAATATTATTTTATAATAACTTTTGTTTTTATGGTAATATTGTTATAACTTATAGTAATTATGGGTCGGGTTTCGAAACGCGTCGCCCGAATTTGAGGGTATTGGTGGTGTAGGGGGCTTAAGGCCTCCCTCACATTAGGCGTCAGTGACACCCCGGCGTCGACGTTTTCAGCGACGGCATGTCACAACCACAAAAAACTAACAGAAGTTAAACTACATACAAAGTGCACTCGAGTAATCCACACATAGACGTAGCTTACCGATAGGATATCTCAGAACGGTCAGGTATTGCGCGGAATATAGGTGCCATCCGCTTCAGACACGGGTCTTGTATTGATTTTTGTGCAAACATGGAGCAACAAAGAACAACAAATTATTATTAAGTTTAAGTAGTTAATTGTCACTTTTGAAGATTACTACCAACTAAATAGATATTTGGTTATATTCTCAGGTAACAAAATAGCGTCTTATCAGAAACTATTAGACTATTGAAAAGTTACATTCGTCAGAGGACGCAATTTCTTTTTACAGATGTGTAGCGACGGCTACTTTAAAGCTTGATCCCAATTTGTGGGGTCGTACCTCTTTTTCCTCGGCCACTATCTTGGAAACAGTGCGGGCGCGGATATTTTTTCTTATTTATCTGGTAAACTATTGATCATGCTAAGATATGGTTCAAGCATTTTTTGCTACAAATTAAATTCCTTACAACTTTGGTTCTGACACTCTTTGTCGTAAAGCCATGGATAAAAATGATCTTCTTTGATATTGTTTTCTTTAGGTTGTTATAACGTTTCTTCATGATTACTGTGTCTTTAGTCTTTTTATGAGATCTGATAGAGCTTTAGAAGAACTATAGAAAAAAAACGCATTTTGTCGGTAAATCATACTACCCGCTAATTTTCCAATTATTTTGCTGCGTCTCTCCCCAGAACATTGAGGTGCTATAGAACATTGCAGTTACCTTTACTTGGGCGGAACATCAACTCCAATAGCCCACAGAGTGCCGTAGTTTTAGAGATTTGTCTATATTTTGCCAGCCCCTGTTTTCATGATCGTTGCAATAAGTTAAAATTGAACCTAATGGTAGTCTTGGAGGCTGCGGAGTCTCAAATTGGAGGACTGATTCTTGTTTTGGAGGCAGTAAAGATAAATAAATAGACTTTTTACTGAGGACGAAAAAACTACAATACATTGTAAAGAAAATTTGTTGCAAATTGCATTCGATTTTTGTTGGTAACTTTTTATTTTACGACTAAATGCTACGGGACCAAAGTTGTAGCGAATTTAATTTGAAACTTATCATGTTTTGAAATTGTTTGCACATAAGTGTTTTTATCAGCTTTTTATCAGTTTTATTCTCAGTAATCAATTAAAAACCTAGATACGAGTACCATTACCGTTATAGTTATTCCGCATAAACCAGATATGATAACACTCGCGCGACCGTCTACGTGTAAGTTTAACTTCTGTTGGTTTTTTACATCGTGGTACAGCGGATGACTTCACCAGTGTTGCCATCAACTAAATTAGGTTTCCATTTGATCCGAATACTAAAACTACAGTAACACTAAGAAATATTGTTCTTATTTAGACACATGACATAAACACAGTTATGTCCACTAAGGTTTTCTTACATAACGATCAGACGCACAAGTTATAAGTCCCCTTTTAAGTAACAATAAAGTTACAATAAATCATATTACCATTTATTTTGTAAAGCAATTTAACATTTTAAAATAAATCAACGTACAAGTTATTTCAGAACAAAGGCTATTTTGATTTTGTTTTTGGTATTATCAGACGAATTAATTGTTCTACACGTAGCAGTTTAAAGACTTATCTTCATTGTGTGCGTCTGCTAATTTATTTCTGCCACTTAACCCACCAAGAACTTAGGGTCCCAAGCCAACCTCACCTGCAAGTGGTGTACCTGCCGATCAACGGACGAGGCTCTGGCAAACAAAATATCCCGATTAGCGGCAATAGGCTCGCCACCTATTACGTGGGATCAAAACACTGGCGAAAAGTGGGCGTTTAATATGCCTCTGCCTACCCCTTCGGGGAAACAGGCGTGAGTCTATGTATGTATGTACGTTAAAATCACCAGTGTTAGTGGGAAATCTACTAAGCTAGCAACATTGTAGCGTATGACGCGTTTGTGAGTAGGGGTGTGCTAAACTGCTACATCTAAATATCATAGCATAACGTAATAATATGTTTCAATAGCAGGTTATGTTTGCAGCGCTAATATAATAGGCAAATGTTTATGCCTATCCGTACACTTTCAATAAAATAGAAATACGTAGTGTTAATACGGATAATATTTAGATAAAAGTATGTACCATTATATCCAAGAATATTAGGTGTAGTTATTTACTTAAGAAAGTATGGTTACATAACAGAATTCCCGTTACGTTGGGTCTGGATGTCGCAAAAATTGCGATATTACGCGTTCTATTACCATTACTATAAGTTAGGTTAAAAAGTAGTGTCGGTATGAAAATTGAAAGCCGGTATTACTAAAGTATTGTTCAATTTCTCAAATAAGTGTCTTGTTTAATCTATGCAAATCACATTGTTATCATCAGTTTTAGTGTTAGTAGGTGTACGTGCGTTTTATTATCAATAGAATATTTTATATTTCTGTTGACTTATAAAAATCGAAGATCTGAAATATCTGATAAGGTAGTGCCTATCTACACTAGACTGACTACTGACTCGATGGATTGGCAAAAGTTGTTCAGTCCACTGAGCATTTGCTGCAAACTTATAAAAATCGAAGATCTGCAACATCAGATGTGGAACTGCAAGTGCCTATCTAAACTATAACACACAAAGGTACTTCGTCTTAGCAATAATTGGGCAGTCTGATGAGCATTTACTGTTGACTCGTAAAACTTGAAGATATAGAACATTTGTTGAGGAACTTTAAACATTTAATCGCTCGGCTAAATATCGATTGACCTGTCCCTAGCCCGGCTACAAATCGATAAAATATTACCTATAGTTAGTCATAGTAGTAGTTACATAATATAACATTTTATTTTTAATCAGCCTTATACGTTCTGATGTCAAAATGTTCTATTAATCACTTTCTTCGTATCACAATCGTTCATCTTTATGCTAACTTGTAGATGTTTATACCAATGACTAATTCTTCAATCAATAAAAGACCCAAGGAAGGACATAGGATAGCTGTTATCACGATAACCGACATCCACGACGACAGCTAGTAAATAATAAAATGGTTTACCTAATAGAATTTACCACATTTAAAATACAAAATTTGTTCATCATTTACTTGTTTATTTACTATGAAGTGCCACTAATGAAGTCGTGTGTCAAACGAATTGACTGATAACGACTTCTATCAAATTGTTGCTGTGCAATACTCGTAGTATTGCCAATTTAGCTTTACGTGGCGACTTTAATTAAATATAATCAATTTTAGGCCAGTGACAGATCGGTTAATTTTGTTTTATGAGACTATAGGCGCATACAACCGCCTATATCCGGTAAGTATAAGTGGTAGGCAGAGATGCCATACCAAGTAATGTGGTACAAAGTGAAAGTCGAGCGCACGAAGAATGCCCGCTCAGCGCACGCCGACCGGCGGCCCGCTCAAGGAACACGCATACCTACCCAAAGTACGGGAGGCCTAAAAGCTCTGCTAGGTGAATCCTATATCTATCCTATACCTAGGACATATTGCTTTACTTAAATTCAAACAAAATAGCATAGCATGTTGTTTGGCTTTATAAATAACAGATATGGTTATTATAAAATAATATTTTACTTATCAAATTATCTATGGTAAAGCGAACATCTCTAGTGGCAAGCAGCCGGTCGCTCAAAGAACGCTCGGCTGACGCGGCGTCTACGCGGCGTCGACGCCGCGTAGACGCCGCGTCAGCCGAGCGTTAAAATATTATTTTATAATAACCATATCTGTTATTTATAAAGCCAAACAACATGCTATGCTATTTTGTTTGAATGTAAGTAAAGCAATATGTCCTAGGTATAGGATAGATATAGGATTCACCTAGCAGAGCTTTTAGGCCTCCCGTACTTTGGGTAGGTATGCGTGTTCCTTGAGCGGCCGCCGGTCGGCGTGCGCTGAGCGGGCATTCTTCGTGCGCTCGACTTTCACTTTGTACCACATTACTTGGTATGGCATCTCTGCCTACCACTTATACTTACCGGATATAGGCGGTTGTATGCGCCTATAGTCTCATAAAACAAAATTAAC